>BSBM01000259.1:2145000-2687500 GCA_027924585.1 Larix kaempferi
CCATCAGCATCATATTCTTCATCATCATCATCTTCATGACCATCATCGTCATCATCAACATCTTCATCATCATCACCATCATCATCATCATCATCATATTCTTCATCAAATCAACATCTCCATCATCATCATCATCATCTTCTGAACATCATCACTATCATCATCTAAACATCACCATCACCATCATCATCAACATCTTCATCATCATCACCATCACCATCATCATCAAAATATTCATCGTCATCGCCATCACCATCACCATCACCATCACCATCTTCATCATCATTTTCATCTATAGGTTCCCCATCAACATCAACATCTCCATCATCATCATCTTCATCACCATCAGCATCATTAACAACATCTTCATCATCATCACAATCATCATCATCATCTTCCTTGAATCAGATCAACATGTCCATCATGTCACCATCATCTTCATCATCATCATCATCATCATCTGAACATCACCATCACCATCACCATCATCATCAACATCTTCATCATCATTACCATCACCATCATCATCAGCATCTTCATCGTCATCACCATCATCATCATCATCATTGAAATTTGTAGGTTGATCATCAACATCTCCATCATCATCATCTTCTCCATCATCATCATCCTCATCACCATCATCATCAGCATCAACATCTTCATCATCATCACCATAATCATCATCTTCATCGTCATCAAATCAACATCTCCATCATCATCATCATCTTCATCATCTTCACCATCATCATCAACATCATCATCTTCATCGCCATCTCCATCATCTTCAACATCTCCATCATCATCACCATCACCATCATCATCATCTTCATGACCATAAACATCTTCATCATCATTGTCATCTCCCCCTTCCTCATCAACATCTCCATCATCATCATCATCATCATCATCACCATCACCATCTGAACATCACCATCACCATCATCGTCAACATCTTCATCATCATCACCATCAACATCATCATCATCATCACCATCAGCATCATCATCAAAATATTCATCGCCATCACCATCACCATCTTCATCATCATTGTCATCTCTAGGTTCCCCATCAACACATCTCCATCATCATCATCTTCTTCATCATCATCATCTTCATCACCATCATCATCATCATCAACATCTTCATCATCATCACCATCATTATCATCATCTTCCCAATCAGATCAACATCTCCATCATGTCACCATCATCTTCATCATCATCATCGTCATCATCATCATCATCATTACCAGCACCATCATCATCAACATCTTCATCGTCATCACCATCATCATTGGCATCTGTAGGTTCCTCATCAACATCTCCATCATCATCATCTTCATCACCATCATCATCATCATCATTGGCATGTGTAGGTTCCTCATCAACATATCCATCATCGTCATCTTCTCCATTATCATCACCATCATCACCATCATGATCTTCTGAACATCATCATGATCATCATCTAAACATTGCCATCACCATCATCGTCAACATCTTCATCATCATCACCACCAGCATCATCATCAAAATCTTCATCGTCATCACCATCACCATCACCATCTTCATCATCATTGTCAGCTCTAGGTTCCCCATCAACACAACATCTCCATCATCATCATCTTCTTCATCATCATCATCTTCATCACCATCATCACCATCATCACCATCATCATCATCATCTTCCTCATCAGATCAACATCTCCATCATGTCACCATCATTTCCATCATCATCATCATCATCCGAACATCACCATCACCATCATCATCAACATCTTCATCATCATTACCAGCACCATCATCATCAACATCTTCATCGTCATCACCATCATCATTGGCATCTGTAGGTTCCTCATCAACATATCCATCATCATCATCTTCATCACTATCATCATCATCATCATTGGCATCTGCAAGTTCCTCATCAACATATCCATCATTGTCATCTTCTCCATCATCATCACCATCACGATCTTCTGAACATCATCATGATCATCATCTAAACATCACCATCACCATCATCGTCAAAATCTTCATCATCATCACCATCAGCATCATCATCAAAATATCCATCGTCATCACCATCACCATCACCATCTTCATCATCATTGTCATCTCTAGGTTCCCCATCAACACAACATCTCCATCATCATCATCTTCTTCATCATCATCATCTTCTTCTTCATCATCATCTTCATTACCATCATCATCATCATCAACATATTCATCATCATCACCATCATCATCATCATCTTACTCATCAGATCAACATCTCCATCATGTCACCATCATCTTCATCATCATCATCATCCGAACATCACCATCACCATCATCATCAACATCTTCATCATCATCACCATCATCTTCATCAACATCATCATCTTTATCATCTTTATCTGCATCATGATCATCTTCATTGTCATCACCTTCCTCCTCATCATCATCTTTATCATCTTCATTGTCATCACCCTCATCCTCATCATCATCTTGTGCACTTATGCACTTAGGGATTAATGTTTAGAAGAGGGTCTAAAGGCCTTTATGGGGGAGGGGCTCTAGGAACAAGGTAAGACAGAGAGGTTAGGGGGGAGGGATAAAGACGTAGAGGGTTAGTGATTAAGGGAGAAGAAGGGAGAGAGTGCTATAGGGAGGGATAATGACGAAGATAAAGAGAAGGTGGAGAGATGGAGAGTGGGGTGGTAGAGACATGGCTGGAGTAAGGGAGAGAAAGAAACATGAAAGAAACATGTAGGGAGGGATGTAGGGAGAATGAGGGATAGATATTTAGAAAGAGATAGGGGGTATCTAGGGATTATTGGGAGAGAGCTAGGGGGTATTAAACCACACAAAACATTTGTCCCGACACTAAAAACATTTGTTTTGTATGTAACCATATAAATTATTAGTTTTCTTTTGATTTTGTTCGTTGCCCTAGCCGTGCACCTAACCTATTTCTTGTGCTTGACTATATCGTATACGCATTTTTTCACTGCATATCGCACACGCGTTTTTTCTTTATATAATGTGTGTGCATTTTTTAACTCCATAAATAGTGGACTGTTCCTGTCCGAGAGCAACTTCACTCTGTTCGAGCCAAAACAACACTCCTGCGATTTTTCGAATAGCACAAGCCCGCCATTGGAAATTCTCACACTCTACACCAACTCCATCATTATTTTTTTTATGCAGGTGCAACATTGAGGACATCTTTCATGGTTGCTCAGTGTGGTGTTGGGTTATATGGCCATATTTGAAGAAAATAATCAGCAAGCTTGAAGAATCTCCAATTGAATAACACCAAAGATAAGGCCTTTGAAAGATTCATTTTGCCTATATTTGAGGAGCACACAAGATAAGATATCAAGCTTCAAGACCAAGAAGGAAGAACTTCCATTTGCTTATTATTGAAGAGCTTGTAATTGAGGAGAAACAAAAACAAACTATATTGAATTGATCATTGTGGTGATGGGGAATGCATGTAACCAAGTAAACAAATCAACAAGTAAGAAGAGACCTCAAGAAGTCATTGAAGAAGAGAAAGAAAAGAAAAGAATATACATGATGAATCAGAGGCTTTCTTTGGAAACTAATCCAAATCCAATTGTAGAGGATACCATGGCTCATCCTATTAATCCACGACAAGAGGGACCTTCAATTTCCACAATAGTTGTTGAACAAGCACCCCATGGAAGTAATCAAGAAGCAAAACGTAGGTGCTCATTAGGGGATGTTTCAATTCCCACTTCAAGTCAAAGTGATAAGTTACCATCTTAAGATGAAGCTCACAAAGAAACACCCAATTTGCTATCCGGATGTGGTTATACAAGCGATGAAGTCAGAGAGGCGTTGGACATTTTTCCTACTGTTGAAGAAGAGAATGTTATCCACACCATCGATGAGGATGTTGGACTTCGACAAGGGGATGTTGGACTTCCACAGACCATCGATGAGGATGTTGGACTTCCACCACCCAACTACCAGGAAGAGAATGAAGGACACCAAGCTACTACTGAAATGCCAGAGCATCTTAGTGATGCGCTACATGGTACAATTCCAACCCCCTTACCTCCATTAGAAAGCACACATCGAAGAACTCTGAAGCATATACAAGTTGATGAAAGTCTTATGAATTCCATTGAAGGTATGCTATCTAAACGTAGTATTGCTTATCAAACTCAACAGATACTTGATAAATATTTTGTTTCTAAATGTGATGAAGATAAATGTAGATTATTTTTATCATTGTTAAAATCTAGGAGCATGAATGTTGTTAGGAAAAAGTTAGGGATAAAGATGATAAAGAATTTTGAACCAAGTTCTCATATAGTTAAAAGCCTAGTAAATGCATTTGGTAAAATTGGTAAGAACACACGTTCAAAGGACCGCAATGCTGCTCGTTGTGTGTTGTCACAAGCAATTGCAAATAAGAACACCAGGGCCCTTTGTATTCTCAGGCCTACATCCGAACTATTTAATTTGAATGTAAAAACCCTCCGTAGGTATTGTATTAGAAGAGAACATCTTGACACAACTGATCAGACAGATTTTTGGGCCTTTGTTGGTCGGTTGCCACGTCGTGACATGAAGCTAGTTGATGCAGTAAAGGGACTAGTGCACAGTTTTTAGCATGATCAAACAAGGCCTTCTTCAAACCGAAAGGATGTACTAAAACTAAGAAGGGGTTCAAAGGATCGTGAACCACATACTAAGCATCTTCTTGATATAACACAAACAGAACTTTACGAGAAATTTAGGATTGAGCATAGACAATTGAACTTGGGGCAAAGATCTTTTGAGAAATGTAAACCATGGTATGTTAGAATAAATATTCTTCGTAACACTTGTTGTTGTAGATACCATGTAGAATATGAATATTACTATGAAACATTTTTGTACATTCGTCGTGTGTTGCATACTAACATTGTGCAAGATTGCTCCATGACAATACCACCGACTTCATCAAGAGAATTCATTCATAGCATCATGTGCAATAGGCCCAAGGGGAAAAAATACTATGCAAAATCTTGTTTGGATGGAACATGCTCCAACTGTGCTGGAATGGCATTATTGAGCCAATGTATGCACGAGAATGGAGACAGTGAATTTGGAAAAATGGTTACAGACATGAAAAGTTTCAAAAATATCAACTATGAAATAGTCCTAGGGAAAGAAAGAAAAAAAATACAATTGGTGACATCTCAGGTATGGATTTATATCTATAAAATTATGTTGTAACGGTTACATTTCAATCCTTACTTACAACAAAAAACTGACATTGAGATAATTTTGTGTCACCAGGTACAAGTTAGTGACTTCATCAAGGAATTTATTGAAAAGACACATCAATATGTTCAGCATGTCTACGTGGCATGATGGCAGGATGAGAAGTTTAGAATATGCAGAGATACATTTCCCCTTGGTACTATACTTTCAGTTGTTGATTTTGCCAAGAACTACACTCTGCAACCTCAAAATGAGATCCAAAGTCAGTATTATCACTCTAAGCAGGTTTTGTTGATGGTCCATATCACATATAGGCATGGACCAAATAGCACTGAAGAGCAAAGAGAAATTCTGAAGGAATATCACTTCTACATAAGTAATAATAGGTGCCATGACTTCCACTATGTACATCATTTCTTCATCATGTTCTATCATCACTTGAAGGGAAGGAACATACAGATGGATCGACACTGGATTTGGTCTGATGGGTGTGCTGGTCAGTTCAAAAATGCATGCATATTTCAGTGGTTGTGTTCATTGCATAAAAACTACAAAGTTCCACATATGTGGAACTATTTTGAGACTGGGCATGGTAAAGGAGAGCATGATGGAGCCGGAGCATGTGTCAAAACATCCCTACGAAGAGAGGAATTGAAAGTATCTACAGAATCTACTATTCTAAATGCTCAATCTACAGTCAGGTGGTGCACGTCAGTAATGGGAGAGGAATCAACTATGCGAGTAGAATCCACAAGAAAGAGACATGTGGAGAGATTTTTTTGGGAGGTGGTAGACATATATCGTTCACATGCATGGGAATGCAAGACTGTGCCTGGGACTCGTGGCTTTCATTCGGTTCGAAGCTCTGATAACCTAGTATTTGAAATTTGGACCAAAAAACTCGCTTGTTTTTTCCTGCCTTGTTGTGATGGTGACTAGGATGGGTGTGAATCATTGGATTGGGTTGATGGATGGGATCGCATATCACTTCCACTTGATCAGCGTGCAATTGTTGAGTTAACTCCATTGGAAGAAGACCAATCATCTATTTCTGCAGATTTTGATCATGTCTCAGACCTTGTACAACCCAGTTTGATGCATTTCCTTAACATTTTTTGTTTGTTTACGTAGTCTTCAAATGCACATTAATGGCCTTGTATCGCACAAAAAATATTTTGATCATATACCTACAATCATATAATGCAGGGCACATATACGCAGTGGTTGCCTCAAAAGATACTGAATGGGGTGATGAATACTGGTTGGCGTGCTGTATAGATGAAAAGAAAACCCTCATTATGTCCATGACTAACGATGAAAACAACCACTTTCCAACTGGGTCTACGGTTGTTAAAGGTGAATACTTGACACGGGATAGCAGTGGAAGAAAGAAGGGTGGATATGTTTACAAGGATTACAAACCAGGTGCAAGTGTGTATCACTTTACCAACTTAATCATTAGCACAAACCTTCAGGTACGAACAATGCCTAGTCGAAATACATCGAAGGTACGCTACTTCTTACCGGATACAGAGCACGAGAGACTAATGGAGACCATCAGTATAAGAGATGATCTGGAGGGCTTGGTTGTATGATAATAGGTGGGATCTAGCATGATGAGGTACGTTACATACTTCCAATACTATACTATTTATACTATTTGTAATTGAATATTGATATATGCTCAATTTTCACATGTATGTTTCATATGAATATGTCAATTTTGTGTTCTTGATATGCCAAATTTACGTTTATGTTGTTTATAAATATGCCAAAAGTTCTCTTGTATGTCAAGTTTATGAATATGCCATTTTTACATATGATCAGTAAACCCTAAAATTATATTATGTTCATCATGTTGGTTATTGGCTTCACCCTTAAAATTAATTCAATTCATGCTCACTATATTAAACAATACACTTATATTAAATTTAATTCATGTGTTGTTAAATATTTCATAATGAATTAGCTATTTGAGAGAACCACCTTAGACCAAGCCATTAGCATCAACATCTTCATCATCATCACCATCAACATCATCATGGACCTTCAAAACCCTAGTTTCCAAAGTGTCTAGGCAGGTTCGGGCTGGGAACACTAGCCATACCTGCGCGGTGGATGATTTTCCAAAGTTGACCCCCGTGTGCAAAAATTGCACACTCCCACACTGAGCAAAACCCTAGTTTCCAAGATGGACCTGCAAGGTGACACATGGGCCACCGGGCAGGAGGGGAGGGGTACCCCTGGCACTATCCCGGTGTGCTAAATCCAACGGAGTCGACGGTTCGTCGATCTGAGCCACGGTCTTCATTCTATGGCTCGTCCCGTCTCGTTGCCAGAAGGCCTTCAGGGACACCTGCTGGATACCTACCGGGGGCATAGAACTCCAACCGTGCAATAAAACTGGGTTCCGGGGAGTCCTGTAGGTGTGTCTAGGTAGGTTCGGGCTAGGAACACTAGCCATACTTTCCCGGTGGATGATTTTCCAAAGTTGACCCCCGTGTGCAAAAATTGCACACTCCCACACTGAGCAAAACCCTAGTTTACAAAATGAATGCACAATGAAGCCACTGGGCCATGGGGAGACGAGGGAGAGGGCCCCCTAGAGGTAATGACATGCCAGGAGGCCAACGGAGTCGACGGTTCATCGGTCCGACGTCCGGTTTTCGAGTTATGTCGAGTTGCAAGTTGCATGAAAATGTCGTTCAGGGACACTTGGTGAATTTCCGTCCGGGAGGCAAAAAGCAAACGGAGTAGGAATATTGCATGCCATTGGCTCCTGCAAGTGTGTGTGGGCAATGCTGACATGGGAACACTGCCAACACTGGCTCGGGGGAGGTTTTTGCAGAGTTGACCCACCAATGCGAGATTGCATGCAATTAAATTGAGCAAAACCCTAGTTTACGAAATGAATGCACAATGAAGCCACTGGGCCATGGGGAGACAAGGGAGAGGGCCCCCTAGAGGTAATCGCATGCCAGGAGACCAACGGAGTCGACGGTTCATCGGTCCGACGTCTGATTTCCGAGTTATGTCGAGTTGCAAGTCACATGAAAATGTCGTTCAGGGACACTTGGTGAATTTCCGTCTGGGAGCCAAAAAGCAAACGGAGCAGGAATATTGCATGCTGTTGGCTCCTGCAAGTGTGTGTGGGAAATGCCGACATGGGAACACTACCAACACTGGCTTGGGGGAGGTTTTTGCAGAGTTGACCCACCAATGCGAGATTGCATGCAATTAAACTGAGCAAAACCCTAGTTTATGAAATGAATGCACAATGAAGCCACTGGGCCATGGGGAGACGAGGGAGAGGGCCACCTAGAGGTAATCACACACCAGGAAACCAACGGAGTCGACGGTTTGTCGATCCGACATCCGGTTTCCGAGTTATGTCGAGTTGCAAGTAGCATGAAAATGTCGTTTAGGGACACTTGGTGAATTTCCGCCCGGGAGCCAAAAAGAAAATGGAGCAGGAATATTGCGTGTCGTTGGCTCCTGCAAGTGTGTGTGGGAAATGCCGACGTGGGAACACTGCCAACACTGGCTCGGGGGAGGTTTTTGCAGATTTGACCCACCAATGCGAGATTGCATGCAATTAAACTGAGCAAAACCCTAGTTTACGAAATGAATGCACAATGAAGCCACTAGGCCATGGGGAGATGAGGGAGAGGGCCCCCTAGAGTTAATCGCATGCTAGGAGACCAACGGATTTGATGGTTCGTCGGTCTGACGTCCAGTTTTCGAGTTATGTCGAGTTGCAAGTTGCATGAAAATGTCGTTCACGAACACTTGGTGAATTATCGTCCGGGAGCCAAAACGCAAACGGAGCAGGAAGATTGCGTGCCGTTGGCTCCTGCAAGTGTGTGTGGGCAATGCTGATGTGGGAACACTGCCAACACTGGCTCGGGGGAGGTTTTTGCAGAGTTGACCCACGAATGCGAGATTGCATGCAATTAAACTGAGCAAAACCCTAGTTTATGAAATGAATGCACAATGAAGCCACTGGGCCATGGGGAGATGAGGGAGAGGCCCCCCTTAGAGGTAATCGCACGCCAGGAGACCAACGGTGTCGACGGTTCGTCGGTCTGACGTCTGGTTTTCGAGTTATGTTGAGTTGCAAGTCGCATGAAAATGTCGTTCAGGGACACTTGGTGAATTTCTGCCCAAGAGCCAAAAAGCAAACTGAGCAAGAAGATTGCATACCGTTGGATCCTGCAAGTGTGTGTGGGAAATTTCGACATGGGAACACTGCCAACACTGGCTCGGGGGAGGTTTTTGCAGAGTTGACCCACCAATGCGAGATTGTATGCAATTAAACTGAGCAAAACCCTAGTTTACGAAATGAATGCACAATGAAGCCACTGGGGCATGGGGAGACGAGGAAGAGGCCCCCCTAGAGGTAATCGCACGCCAGGAGGCCAAGGGAGTTGACGGTTCGTCGGTCCGACGTCTAGTTTTTGAGTTATGTCGAGTTGCAAGTCGCATGAAAATGTCATTCACGGACACTTGGTGAATTTCTGCCCGGGAGCCAAAAAGAAAACGGAGTAGGAAGATTGTGTGCCATTGGCTCCTGCAAGTGTGTGTGGGAAATAATGACGTGGGAACACTGCCAACACTAGGTCAGGGGAGGTTTTTGCAGAGTTGAATCACCAATGCGAGATTGCATTGAAGGAAATTGAGGGTTTTTTAGAAAAGTTCAAAAAACGCTTTACCAAAAAATGTTTTTTCTTCTAAACGGAAAAAATTAGAAACACCTTACATACATACATACATATATCAAAACAAAATAAATCTAATGATAACCTAAATATATGCAACTTCCAAAGCTTAAAGTCAATCTAATTTGAAATCACTTCTAGATATATAAATTATAACATTCTTCTTGAGATTTAGGAAGATGTCCACCAAGAAGATTTATTGAAATGTAATCCATTTTATAATTTAAGCCACTTTTAAATATTTGAACTTCCATATTATTTTTGATAGAGTAGAATATTTCAAGTGGTTAATATTTTGAAAAATGAAGAACTTCTTTTTATGGTTATTTCGGAGAAGAATTGTTGAAGAATATGCCACAATAAATTTGCATACCATTGCCTTTGACTTTTAGTGAAAATGAGTTACATTCAAATGATGAAAAGCACCTTTTGTTTTAGTAGCGTCCACCAACTATTTCTTTTTAATAATTATATTATAATAAAATAATATAAGACACAATTTTTAAATACGATACAAGAAATAAAAAAGAGCTCCCATTCCCTTTTTAGCAAAGTCTACTTTATATTACAAACTCTACTATCCTCTGAATCGTCCATGTTCTCTCAAGACTCAAACTACTTTATAAGCAGGTGGTATGCTCTCTTCCACAGACAACAACGACATATTAACTAGCAATTTCCCTAGAATGTGCAATGGGTGTGCATGAGTGAGTTCGTTGAAGCCTTGAAAAACATTATATTGCATTTAGTTTGATTAAATTACACGAGCAATAAATTTGACATAACTTGTAATGATCATCCAAAATCACAAATTTTAATTAGATACCAATTAGTGCACGCATGTAGTGAGTTCGTTGAAACCTTTAAATATAATAGTTTGTTCTTTTGACATAGCGCATTCATGAGTAATAGATAATCCACACAAATCAACACATTAGATTGACACAAGAACACGTGGAAACCGAAGAACAAATACAAAGTGAAATGTATCATTCATTTATAAGTGAAATGTCAATGTGCATGTCTCCAAAAGTACATGTATCCAAAAGTACATGTATCCAAAAGTACATATATATCCAAAAGTGCATGTCTCCAAAAGTACATGTATCCAATGAAGTCAATGTACATGTCTCCAAAAGTACATGCACAATAAAGTCAATGTACAGGTCTCCAAAAGTGAATGTATCGAAAAGTACATATATATACAAAAGTATCCAAAAGCACATGTGTCCAAAACTATCAAAGCCACATGTACATGTATCCAAATGTACATATATCCCATAAGACACATCAAAACTCGAGCTTCCTATTGTTCTTTCCCGACGTTGATCCTCTAGGCACATCTCTAGGATCAGTGTGCGTCTCTGGATCCTGTAAATTAAATATCAATTGTTAAATTCAACTAACTATGTACACTAATACATTAGCTCAACAATTATCAACTGGTGCATGGAAAGTGCATAAAACACTTGGTCACTGAAGGACATCTCACCTCAACTGACAAAGGAGATTGCGTTGCTTGTGTAGCATATGGAGCCATTGGTTGAACGTCCAGGATGGTCAAACCAGGGGGGCCAGGAACTGCTCCTGCTGGTGGTGGCTACAATGAAAAAATGTTGAAATAGTTAGAAATGCATGAATAAACAATAGACAACAACAATAAACTATGTAAAGATAATGTTGAAATAGTTACATACCTGTGTGTGATCAGTTGCCATTGCAGATGTGGCACTGACTGCTGCATCAACCATCGATGAGAGGCTTTCAGTAGACAACTCGGGTTCCTGATGCAGTAAACATGCAATTCAAACATTAACAAAAATGATTTATGCACTGGATTTCAAGTTAAACAACAAATATCATCGAAGGATATACATTACCATGGTGTGAGTAAGCCCATGTTCGTGGGAAGCTAGAGTCTTTCTAGGAGTAGAACGCCTCACATACACATGACCCTTGTTCACGAATGGCCTGGAGGGAGATACAAATCCAGGCAATGGTCCAGATGTCTCGGATGGTGCCTACAGTTAGCAAGTGTTCATGTAGTTAGACATGCATGATTCAACAAACAAACATGTATTTAAAAAATGTCATTTTTAATTGTCTACCTAGAGCCCAGATGTTTCATGGGACGGTATGAACATGGGTACTACCTCCACATTACCTTGCCCCAGTGAAGGATATGCCATCTGCAAGTTTAATCATTGTAAATATTAGACCGTAGATAGCATTAGTGAACTAAAATGTAAAGTATGTGGAAATTAACAAATTAACAAGTATTAAAAAACTGAAATTTTAAAATGTTTACCTCAGTGTGAGATACGGCAATAGGTGCTATATAATATGGGCCTACCAAATGGGTAGCATCATGCCCCCCTGTAGAGTCTAGAACATCCGGCTCTGGGGCGTCGCTGCCGGCATAAAGCATCAACTGCGAGTTCACAAAATTAATATATTAGCTCAAACTATATATATGTGTACAAAGACGAAAATAAATGAAGAATTTATTACAATTAACCATCAACATACCTCTCTCAAAAACCCACTGAAGGCAACATCTAAGGCAAGACCATAGCAGGGACGACCACATGATGTGCACTCGTGAGGATCAGTACTAGGATGGGATGTGTCGATGGTCCTACACTAGTGGATGGTCCTGATGGTCCTGCACTAGTTGATGGTCCTGCATGGTGATGAGCTGGTGTATGTACCACACCAGGGACAGATGTCCCTTCCTCACCCATATGTTGAACCATAGTGCCATGGCGAACAACCGCCCATGCCAAACTCAAAAATGCATCCCGTGTCTGTGGAATAATACGATGTGCAGGTGGGACATCTGGCCCAGGAAACTGCCTGCGAGGTGCAGGGATAGAGCGATCCTAGTCTCGAAGCCTCGCATTGGGTCAGTTTTGGGGCATCCCCCCACCGATCCCCTGAAACTGCAAGATGTCAAAATAGGTAACGTGTTTATGCAACACGAACTCTGCGTACATCTTTCGAAGGAAATACAAGGGAATTTCCCTGTTGTTGTGTGGTGGCATATCAAAAACCATGTACCATATGTCCATCCAGTTATCAACAAATGGTTGAAACGTGCACCACTCAATGGAGATATGCGGCCTGTTTGCATTTGGGATTTCCCCCGTCCGAGGGTCCCTAAACAATGCAAATATGAGCTCTTTGGATATTTTCAACTTTTTTATTGCATTGTAGTCTAGCCCATCAGCATATTGTTGTCTTTTTATTTCTCTATATGATGTAATATCATATAGTACATTGGTAGAATGTGAAATGGTGTCAACAATTTCATCCAAGGTTGATGCAAGCGAGCGGCGAATCCTGTCACCACCACTAAAAGCTGCACTAATGCCCCTAAAGTGGGCAAGCTCAATCAGTATCTCGGCATTGGTGTCCATAGCTACAACTGCAATAAAGACATCAATACGAAAATCATTAGAAACATATACATGGTATATAATGACATCTCTTCAAAATTGAAAATGTATTAAATCAAACTCAAGTAAGAAATTTAATGGAATTCACTTACATACATTTAAAACTTAAAATTAAACATTTAAAAATTAAAAAGTAAGTTTCGTTCAACTTCTTTCTAGAAGTTAAGGCACTTCTTAACCCTCATTGGTGACTTTTCCATGCAAACTTGGGTTTAAACTTCTTAGAATTTAGGAT
The DNA here is from genome assembly GCA_027924585.1 of Larix kaempferi. Lineage (NCBI taxonomy): Eukaryota > Viridiplantae > Streptophyta > Pinopsida > Pinales > Pinaceae > Larix > Larix kaempferi. The sequence continues at coordinate 2,158,637 of BSBM01000259.1, forward strand.
TGTTATTTTGACATGTTTTGGCCTTTACGTCCATTGCAGAAAACAATATTTCCATCAACTTCATAAGCTAACATTAAATTTATTGATTTCAATATATTACGCCTTGTGGTTGGAGGGGAGGACAAAGTGGCATGGAATGAAATGGATATGTATGAGTTTGTCTTGCCAATATGATTACATATGTACTTGAGATGACTATCAATGATTAAGATGTTGAATAATCAACTAGAGATTGTGACTAGAATGACAATAACAACAATGTCAACTTCTCAAAACAGAGACAATTTCTCTCTACAAAATCGATCTCTACATTGTATGGCAAGTTCAGAAAATTAAATAAAAAACATAGTGATTTTCTATATGAAGTCTTTCAGTTGAATCGACGGTCCATGAGCGTTGAGTAGAGTGATCGAGGGTGTGGATAGAGCAGGCCCGAGAGACACTTTGTTAATTTGTTTTGGCATTTAGTCAAGGGTGCTTAACTAAGAGGCAATGTATAGCTACATACACTTTTGATGAAATTTTGATTATGTTCATGGACAAATGATTGTGATGAAATTTTGAGAAACCAAGTTACTAATTTTTTTTGCATTTTTTTATTCACGCTTGTGCATGCATTTCATCTTGTTATGGCCATTACCAAGGAAAATTATTTAATCAGTATCATGGGAAATGGCCTTTGAGGGTTGGAAATTTGGGTTTCATGTGGATGGATACCTAAGTAACCGGACACATCCAACAGGGTCCCCGTGTCATGTGGGACACGGTTTTAGATGATGGTTGGTGGGATAGGGTAGTCCTTAGCATCAAGATCATGGAGCCAATCATTTCTTTCTTTCGGTTTGCAGACACAGACCATCCCATCATAGGAGATGTTTATGAGGGGTGGGATTCCATGATTGAGTCCATGAGGACCATTGTTATGGAGAATGAGTGTGCTGAGTATGAGACATCAGCAGAGAACTTATGGTCCATCATACAGGGCATTCTTATCTCCAGGTGGGATAAGAATTGCACACCTTTGCATTGCTTAGTCCACTCATTGAACCCTAGGTTCTATGCTTAGGATTGGCTCAGTGGTGGGTTGGGGCCCTCATCTAGAGTCCCTCCTCACATGGATGGAGAGATCTAAGAGGGGAGGAAGATAGCATTTAGATGACTACTTCAAGATAGAGGCCACCTTGAGGTGGTGGAGGAGGAATTTTATGAGTTTTATAGTGGCATTGGGAGATTTGGAGGATATGAGGTGGTTAGAGACATGGGGGTTAAGAAACCCCTTGTTTGGTGGACAACTCATGGGGCAACATGCCCTCTTCTACAAAAGATAGCCTTGAGGGTCCTCTCTCAAGTTACTTCATCCTCTTGTTGTGAGAGTAATTGGAGCACATATGGGAACTTGTATAGTGTGAAGAAGAGCAGACTTGAGCAGTGTAGGGCAGAGATGATGGTGTATGTGCACTCCAACCTTCGTCTTATTTATAGGAAGAGGGAGGAGTGGGAGAAGGGAAAGACACGGATGTGGGATGTCCTTCCTAATGAGATGGGTTTGGACAGCAATATTGATTTGGCATTAGCCAACATGGATCTTAATGATCCAGTGCTAGAGTCGGTCACTTTTGATGAGGGGGATCAGATGGAGGGGTCATCCTCCACACCAGCAGATGTAGTTAGTCAGATTGGCAAAGAGGAGGAGGAAGATTAGGGCAGTGATGAGTTTGTTGATTCAAGCATGGAGGAGGACTATTGAGTCATTGACAGATGGTATTCTTCCATCTTGATCCACTCCATTTTTGTATTTACTATTAGACTATTAGACTATTAGTCTATTAGTCTATTTGGCATTTTCCAGTGCCCAGTGGCATTCCGACATCTATGTAATACATTTTGATTTTGATGACTTAATGAGAAATATGGTTCCGAGTCTCTGACATGCATCTATGTGTCTCAATGTCTCGTTGTGATTTGTGATTGTGAATGACAAATGTGTTCTGATTTGTGAATGATCTAATTTCTATTGAATATTTCATATTTGTAATTGTAAATGTAATTTCTATTGAATATTTGTAATTGTAAATGTTAAATTTTATTGGATCTATATGTCTATATTTTTAAATTTTTATATATTTTAAAAATATATATATAGTATATAAAATGTGTCCTAATTCCGGGGGTCACCGTGTCTCATGGGGACACTCATGTCCCGTTTCCTCGTGTCAGGTGACTTAGATGGATAGATTGTAGAAAGGGGGGAGTTCTATTTTTTTCAATTTTTGGTTGGATTAGGAATTTTTGAGTTTTTGAAAAAGGATTCATTTTAATTATTCACTCATCTTGGTTGAGGGAGATGTGAATTTAATTAGAGATTGGGTTATTCCCAATTTTATCAATATTACAAAACTAGGTTGTTTTAAACAATAAAAAAAAAGTAATTTAGGTTAAGAAATGACAAAAAAATGGTATGGGTGAATGAATTACCTGATTAGATGACAATCCACCGGTGAATTTTCCTCCCCTCCAGCTAAATCGAGCTCCACCGATACTTCAAGGCACACAAACCATCCTCGTCCAGGGTCTATTTCACGTTTCTGATGCGTGAGTGCCGCGGGTGGTCGGGGGTCATCGAGACTATGTATTTAAATTGATTTTAGATTTCAATAACGCGTACACATTTTGTAACTACATAACACGTACGTGTTTTGTAGTTCTATAACGCGTACGCATTATGGTTACCTATCCTACATGTCCAGTGACATGTCAGGGTCGGGTCTTACCATGGCAGGTGCTAAATATCAGAAACGTGTTATGTTTTTATGTATCAAGAACGAGTTTTGAAAAAGTAGCATTGCATCTAAAGTGACCCTCATCTTCTTGCACACACCCTCATGCAACTCCTTTATTTATTTTTACCTTTTGATTTTGTATGCCAATATTCTCCCACATGCTAAATATATCATAAATAAAATCCCACATTGGCCCCATTCTAAATGCAACCAAAAATGGTTATCTATAGCTCTTAATGCATTGCTTCCTCTCAAACCTTTATGTTTCATGTTGTCCTCTTTAATCGGGAAACCTATTTCCATACAACATTGTTTTTGGAAATCGACATCAACTTCAATCTATCCCCACCACATATTTGTTCAAATTCATTGCGGATAGATATAAACGTTTGAATGAATGTCATGGGCATCCTATAGTCACTATCTGTGTTATGATCCCATGCCAATACTTTTGCTTCCACATCTGTTAATCCAAAATAAATGATGCATTTGACTACTTGAAAAAAAAGGGGTTTTGGGAAACTCTTGCATCAATTCTCTTCTCACCTTTGCAGAATGATTTCCCACCAAATCATAGTAGTTGTGGGTGGAAACGCGAAGGTGGGTAACACTTTGGTGAGAATCGGCGGGGTAAGAACTCTAGCGTATGTTATTCGGCCGAATAACGTTAATTATTCGGCCGAATAATTATAATTATTCAGCCGAATAATTAACGTTATTCGGCCGAATAATTTAGTATTTATTCGGCCGAATAATCTTTAACGGGCCACCGTCAAACATAACGGAGGCCTCGGAATATGTGCCATGGGATAGCCGGACGGAGCAAACTCACGGCGGTGGAAATAATTGTTCGGCCGAACACTTGTTCGGCCGAACACTTGTTCGGCCGAACACTTGTTCGGCCAAATAATTATTCGGCCGAACACTTGTTCGGGCCGAACAATTATTCGGCCGAACAAGTGTTCGGCCGAACAATTATTCGGCATAAAAGCTCTGTCCCGGCCCCCCTCCCGTCATTGTCGTGGGATCTCATGGACCCCTGTTGTGTTGGTAGTCGCCCGTCTGCTCCATCACCCCACTGCCCTGTCGCCCGTTAGCCACCCTATTGGTCGATGGCGTGTGTTGTCAACCTGTAAGCCTGCGTGTCTGTCCAGCGTTTGTCATTGTTTCGCCTCTCGTTGTTTAGCCACCTGCACGTAAGGAATACTGTCTGCTGCTTGCTGCTTGCTGCTGGTAAGAGGTGGTGATCTGGTGCGCAGGGAGGATTCGGCAAAGACGTTGCTGCTGGTATGAATATCGTTTCGGCTGGTGTGTAATATTGTTTGCTGCTTGCTGTTTGCTGCTTGCTGCTGGTATGAATATCGTTTCGGCTGGTGTTTAATATTGTTTGCTGCTTGCTGTTTGCTGCTTGCTGCTGGTATGAATATCGTTTCGGCTGGTGTGTAATATTGTTTGCTGCTTGCTATTTGCTGTTTGCTGCTTGCTGCTTGCTGCTGGTGTGTAATATTGTTTGCTGCTTGCTGCTTGCTATTTGCTGCTTGCTGCTGGTAACAAGCAGATTTGGTCTTGTAGGGCTTCACAGCGCGGGGTCGAACGTCGTTGAGAAGTTGCGGGTGGTGACAGATCGACACGGCGTTTGCAGTGGTTGAAGGTATCGTTTCGTTTTTCTGTTTTTCGGCTTGTGTATTTTATTGAAGTGTGTTATCGCTATTTTTTGTTGCTAAAATGTTATTGATTTTACGCAGGTCTCCCAGTTCGTCTGCTACGGCTGCTCTGTTTCGGGTGGAAGAAATTTTATCTGCACTGTCGTCCGAAAGATTTCAGGTCGCGCTCATTTGTTTTGGCTGCGTTTTAGAGGTAAGGTGGATAAATCTTTCTAATTCCTGTTTATATAAATTGTTTTTGATCGTTTTGTAATTCCCATATTCTCTGTATATTGCACTCTGTCCAACTGGGCAGAGGCCATGGGCTGCAACAGGACAGAGTCCATGGACTCTGTCCAACTGGGCAGAGTCCATGGACTCTGCCCAGTTGGACAGAGTCCATGGACTCTGCCCAGTTGGACAGAGTCCATGGACTCTGCCCAGTAGGACGGAGTCCATGGACTATGTACAGTTGATTGAGTTCTTGGAGTTGGTCGAATTGAATGTCCAGAATGTCTTAAATTAAAATATGAAGAGGAGTATTTAAATTTAAATATAAAGAAATTTTTTGAGTACTTTTTTAAATTGTTGTATTTGGCTGTGTTTAGAAAAGAAATTAACATTAATTTTAATTTGAAAGAACATTTCTAAGTTGTATGTAGGCTTGTTTTACTTAAGAACTCTGTCGACTCGTCTAAGTTGACAGAGTTCAGAGATTAAGATATTAATTATATTACCAACTTTGGCAATAGATAGTTCAGATACAAACAAATTTCAGATAGTTCAACTCTATTTTTGATAAAAAAACAATGTAAATGGACTTGAGGTACAAGGAAACTAAAGACATGAATAGATTTTAATTTATAAGTATTATACTAAGTCTTATGTAATTTAACAATGATGACATGAACTCTGTCAACTAAAACATGTTGACAGAGTTCATGAACTCTATCAACATGTCTTAGTTGACAGAGTTCATGAACTCTGTCAACATGTTTTAGTTGACAGAGTTCATGAACTCTGTCAACATGTTTTAGTTTAGCTTAGATACACAGTCTATTTTTGATAAAACAATAATTTAAATGGATTTTATGTAAAAGGGAACTATAGACATGAATAGGCTTTAATCTAAATGTACTATAGTAAGTTTTATAAAATACTAGGTGATGTTATGTCAGAATGGTTCGAGTTTTATTCTAGTAAAGGTGGTAAATTGGTATTGTGTTTTCTTTTGTTTGCAACATGGCTGACTTGGAGAACATAATACCAAGAATTGTTACCATTATTAGATTGAAATTAAAGATCATTGTCAAACGAGGCCAATTTGAGAAACATGACATTTAACTCAATCATAATACTTGAACAGTAATTTTTTTTTTGTTCTATGGAACAATGAGATTATTTGTAGATATAATTTATGTCTAGAGTAATAAAATTTCTGGTTTAAATTTGTAGTTTAAGAAACTGAAAACGATTATCAAATGGCAAATTTTGAAAACATAAAACATGAATTGTCAATTTTTATTTTATTGTCAATAATGAAAATATTTTCAAGACTTAATTTATGTTTCAGATATTAAGTTATGTATTAAGAAGGTGAGAGATTCATGATATATGCTTTAGGTATTAAGTCATGTATTAAAAAGGTAAAAGAGATTCATGATTTATGTTTTAGGTATTAAGTTATGTAGTAAAAAGGTTAAATAGATTCATGATTTATGTTTTAGGTATTAAGTTATGTATGAATCTAAGGTAAAAGAGATTCATGAACTCATACACATAAAAAAAAAATCCATTATTTAGTACTTAACTATATTGGTTCCATTCATTTTAAACATCAAAAACACCTAAAAGATTGGTACATTAATTCATCATCTAACAATATTAGCTATATTTTTTTTGAAAATTGTTAGATGATAAATTAGGTAAATCTAGGTACTTGTTAAATAACTTAGTCTATTAAGTAGTTGGTTTTTAGAGTTTATAGAATTAACTTGTAGGATTTGAATATGTAATTAGTTGATTTGTCTTTAGGTGTAGGCATTATATATCAAATGGAAAGAGAGGATTCTTTAAGGCGAAAGCGTAGGAGGTCTTCACAATCTTCTGGCGTAGGTGGTACGAGTGATAATCGGAGGTTGTCAACCTCTCCTCGGGACTCTAATTTATTGTATAGTTCACACCGACAAGGTGAAAGGGGTACAAATGATTCCCCTGTATCTTCTATGGGAGAACGTCGATCTCGACCCTCTATTGGTACATATGAATATCAATCTTTGAACATTTATATATATGCAAATTGTTTTTTTGAGAGTGCAAAATTTGTAGTTGTGTTTAAACTAGACTTTGTCATTTGAAGCAGAGCATGGTTCGGAAGATGCTCCTAATTCTGTAGGGAGGGAGACAGGGCAAACAAGGGAGACGGATGACGATGCAGAGCAAGGTTCTCAAGAGGCTCACCATTCGGCACGAGGTGATGATGGTAGAGCTAGGACACAATATGTTGAATTAACTGAGGGTTGTACACCCATTACGACATATCCATCTGATCTACCTCGGGAGCTTCCATGGGAAGGTGGTAATCATCAAATGACTCTTGAAAGATGTAGATCTCACTATGAAAAGTTGCAAAATGATTTGTCTACTATGGATCTTCCTCCGGAGAGTAAACAAAGTTTGGAGATTGTCTTGGGATCATTGCAAAACTTCATTCAAGCATATGAGAATCTTGCGCCGACTACAGATGGTTTTGTAGATTTGATGCGAAGACGAAGGGATCAAGTGATGGGTCCAGACAAATGGGATGTTGTGAAAGAAAGAGTGACAAGAGAGCAGGCCAAATCAATGTTTAATTTCAAAGAAGGTTTGAAAAAAGAAATGTTGAAAGTGCAATATTTCAAACATCCTCATCTGGCACACTTACTTTATGATCGGTTTCTTGCTGCCTATGGTCGTTTTCCATGGAACGATGAGGTTTCTCAGTATTTTGCTAGATTTTTTTATGCTAAGTTTTTTTTAAATATGAAGCCAGATTATACTGATGTTCATTCAAAATTTTATGGAGTTGGGAAGGGTCGAATATATGATCGAGAGGGTGCACATAGAGATCCTGCAACTCTTAGACCTCCGCCCCAGATATCTCGTCCACCTAGGTTGGTGGCATTAAAATCAGAGATGGAGCCCACATCTCAACTTGGGACGACAGCAAGGAATTTTGTTGGTGATGGGCTATCATCAGTATTAGTGGGAGTAGATGTGGGGTTGGTTAGAAAAAGGGCTCGTTCTGCTATTCGTCAAAAGTTTGTTTATAAAACTGATGATGAAATAGATGGAATGAGCATTGAAGATCTCAGGGCATATGCAAAGATTTGTCGTGACTTAGCAGCAAATGTTATATCCAACGACACATCGAGTTTGGGAGAGGTTCGTTGACTACATGATATGATTTGATTTGAATTAAATATTTTATTTATCTTGATTTTATTTTTTTTGTTACCTTATCATAGTTACATTATGTAAATGTTTAAATTGGTTGCAGTTTTCAAGAATGATGAATGAACATTCTTTTCACATTTCAACTAGCGAAAATGTAGGGAGAGAGGTACATATTTATTATTGAAACATATTTGTACTTATGTTTGAATTTGATATATATATATATATATAAATTATTATTTTTTGAATGATAATTTAACTGTGTATTTTATTGTTAATTTGACTCATCCATGCAGGTTTCTTTAGATACCAACTTTATAAATGATTTACCATCTATTGTGAGCTAATGTTTTTTAAATTTTTTGTTTTAGTTTTAAGTTTTAATTGGTATAGTAATTTTTTTGTTTTGTATTATATGTTTTATTTATTAATACAATTTAAATTTTAGGGTGGAGATATAGGTTCTTTGCTTAATGATGCAGATATTGGTAGAGAGGTAATTTCATTGATTGCTTTAATTTTGCTTTAATTTTGTTTACTGTTTTAATATTTTAATTTTTGTGGATTTAGATTTATGAGATTCATAAATTGATTTTATATATGGATTGCAGCTTGGGTCTCTCAAATCTTTTGGAGGCAAAGGAAAAAGTCCTTTGGAGGATGGTGGTGGACAAGCATTTGGAGAATTTGATGTAATATTGTTAATATTTGAATTGTATTTTGATATATTAGTTTAATATTTTAATTTTTTGATTATAGTTTAAGTAATTTAAATGATATGAACATAATTTTTTTTTACACATGTTGCAGGGAGGGTTGAGTCCAGGGGGAGGCTTGAGTGGAGGAGGGGGAGGCCCGAGTGGAGGATAGCACATACATTTTAATTTTATAGTTCATGGTGTCCACTATTTTTTGTTGTTGATATGCATTTAGATTGGAAAGATTTGTTTTGGACATGTTGAGGAGGTTTATTTTTGGACGAGATATATACATATATGGATGTACATTGAATTTGCATGTTCATGATTATTTTTTTGGAGATTATATACATATAAATTTTGAACTTACATATTTCGTGAATCATGGTTTTTAAATGATTTCTAAGTTTATTTTTGTTTATTTGACATATTTGGTGTTAAATTTAGTTTAAAATATGTATTTGCATGTTTGAATGAATGAATATATGTAAAACTGAATGTTAAGAAACATGACATTCTTGAATATTATTAAGTTTAAGAAATGTTATTTATGAAGTTTAAAAATGGATAAACATATTAGGTTTAAAGTTCATAAATGAGGAAGTTTTGATTGAAGTTTAAAAAATGTTATTTAGGAAATTTTTAAAAGTGGATGTTCACATATAGGTTTAGAGTTTATAAATGAGGAAGTTATAATTGTTCGACATGAAGGAATGATAAGATTGAGTGTATTAAGAACAAGAATGTTAGGAAGTTTAATAATTTGTTAGAAAGTTTTGATAGTTATATGGATCAGGTAGTTTAAAAATGAATGTTGTCTTTGAATGTTAGAATGCTTAGAAATGTTAGTTTTTATACATATCGATGAATCAGGAAGTTTAAAAGTGATTACATTCAAACTTTAGAGATGTTAGGAAGTTCAAGAATGTTTGAAGTTTTAATGAAAATATGGATGAAATATAAAGTTTAAAAATGAAATTTAAGTAAGGTTGAATGTTATTTTCAAGGATGTTATGAAGTTTTAGGAATGTTAGAAGTCTATAGAAATATGGAAGAAATAGAAAGTTTAAGAATGTTATATAAAGTTTTAGAGAATGATAGAAGTTTTGATAAAAATATTGTCTTTGAATGTTAGAATGCTTAGAAATGTTAGAAGTTTTCGTACATATCGATGAATCAGGAAGATTAAAAGTGATTACATTAAACTTTAGAGATGTTAGGAAGTTCAAGAATGTTTGAAGTTTTGATGAAAATACATGGATGAAATATAAAGTTTAAAAATGAAATTTAAGTAAGTTTGAATGTTATCTTCAAGGATGTTATGAAGTTTTAGGAATGTTAGAAAGTCTATAGAAATATGGAAAAAATAGAAAGTTTAGGAATGTTAAATATAAGTTTTGATAGAAAATATGGATGGATTAGGAAGTTTTAAAGCAAATATATGTTAAGTTCAAATTTTGATATAATGGATTTTTAATTAATTTAATTTTTATTTACAATGTTCAGGTACATTTGATGCGGCTGAAATCATGGCAAATGGGGGTAACGGTTTTTTGTTTTTTAATCATAAGCGAAGATTCCAGGATTGTGAAGTTTGTGCTAAATTAGAGCAATGATTTTAAACAACAATTTGATGAATTTTCATTGATTTGTCGTAAATAATCATTTCTCTAATTTAGCATAAGCTTCACAATCCTGGAATCCTTGCTTGTGATTAAAAATCAAATGATCGTTATCTCCATTTGCCATTATTTCAGTTATGTGAATTTGCACAAGCGATATTTTAAATTAAAGATTTGGGACGGAGAACTTGGTGACAATTTTAAGACATCTATTTAAGATCATATTTATGGTGAAGTATGTATTAAAGAAACATGTTCGATGGATTAAAATAATACAAAATTTAATAGGTCTTTTTGTGATTTTTTGTTACTATCAATCAATCAAAAGTAAAAATTCGGGGCGGAGTGGGCATAGCCACATCCGTTATCTCATCCCTTAGTGGTCTAATAGACATATGGGGACCCGAATAAAGTACTTTTGAATTTTCAAATTATATTTGAATTCATTTTTAAGCATGTTAAAGTACAACCATTTAAGTTTTTGTGTTAGTGGTCATTCAAGAAAATATTCATAAAATTTCAATGAAAAAATAAACTATTTAAGCTTTTGTGTTAGTTGTCATTCAAGAAAATATTCATAAAATCTCAATGAAAAAATATACTGTGCACAACAATTTTGATAATTGGACAAAAAATATATTGCACACAACAATTGATATGGACAAAAATATAGATCAATTTATTTTTGATATGTAGTTAAAAACATCGTAATGGAATACCATCTTCAACTATCCGTTCATGGTCACATATGGATAGTTTCCATTTTTTGGTTTTTAACTGTTTTTTTTATGGAACTTGTATCAATTTTATTCTAGATGCACATACTAAATGACTATATTGACAACATATAACATCGGGTTCATAATCTTGAAAGTAGACATAATTTTTAGTCATATGCGTCTGCTGAAAAAAGTAGCCTTTTAAAATGATGGATCCTCTTTCGTATGTAAATCCGTTGTCGTTGTAGTCCTCCAATAATTTCATTTTTCCTTCAGTGCATCGCATCAAATAATATTTGACATTTTCGTTGTTGTCTACAGGTGCAATCACAGCGAAAACATCTCCTGTGCAAGTTATGATTGGTGTTAGCATATTTAAATGAATTGAATCAAGACTACTTATGGCGAAGGATTAGAATGAACAATTGATTAAAAAGTCAAAAACAAGTTTATTACCTTCTCTTACGAGATCTGAAATTCTATCGCCATCAGACGATATTGCTATTTCTTCTGATTCTAATTCTTCAACACTTGCCAGTGGCATTTTTCCTTTTGGATTAATCTCTGTGTATCTCCAAGCTTTTATGTAGTTGTTTGTTATGTTTTCACAAACTTTTGTAGACTCGACATTTTCAATGCAAATATGACAAAAGCATGATTGCTTTCTACTGTCAAATGCAAACACGTTGTGAAATGATTTTGTTTGAATAGAGTGAAGATCTCTAGTTCCATGTATGGTGCTAGCGTCATATGGTATTGATCTATTTATATCTTGGACCCCAACAAGCCAAAAAAACCTACACAATAAATAGTGTACATGTGTACTTAAATGTTAGTATATATACATTTTTTTTCATTTTAAGAAATAATATAAATTAAAAAAATAGTGGACATACCTGCGCACGTCTTTTGATTGTTGATTATAATCATGGCTTAGATTTAATTGACACCATTGGACAACCTCTGCAGCTGAATGAAACCGTGCTGAAGAATAGTTCATTTGCCATCTTCGAAGTGCTCTTTTCACGCATGCTCCTGCACCATCATGCTCACCTTTTCCATGCCCAGTTTCAAAGAAATTCCAGCGATGTTTAATGTTCAGCGCTTTATGAAGTCGACATAACCAAAAAAATGATCGTGAATATTTAAATTGACCCGCACATCCATCAGACCATATCCAATGCACTTTGAATTTGACTTCGCGTTTTTTCAGTGAGTCATAGAAAATATTTTCTATACAATGTTGGACAAAATGTGTGTCGTGTGTACGATCATCGCTGATATAGAAGTGATATTCTTTAATCACATCTCGATTGTCACATGTGCTTTCAATGCCATCGATATCCTGTTGAGAATGTCTATATACAACATGGACAAATATCGAAACTTGGTCAGAGTGATAGTATTCACTCTGTATTTCGTTTTGTGCAGCAAATGTTTAGTTTTCAGCAAAATCAACCACCGACAAAATTGTTCCGGGTGGAAAAATTTCACGAGACTGTTTGAATTGAAGATCTTGCCATCGTGCTCTATGAGAATGCTGGGTGTATTTATAAATTTCGTTTTCAAATTTTTTGAGAAAATCTGTGACGCATATCTTGTCTTCTAGCAAATCAATTCTTTTGGAACGTGAATCACTAGAACTTGTATTATAGTTGATGTATTCGTATCTCTTCCAATCAACATTTACATTTGACAACGATTGATCATTATCGATAGGGTATTTATTGTGGAATAACACCAAATTTCCACAATGATGACAATGTTTTCCATTGACACATTTCTTTGAATAAAATATTTCATCGTGATTTCTCTCACATAAAATTTGAGATATGAATTCACGTATCGTCGGCGGAGGTGGTGAATTTGTCCAAAACATTTTACCAAATTCAAGAAACGTGTCATAATATAACTGAAATTGCACATGATAACGGCAACAACATGTATCACGTATAGTTATAGGTCGAACATACCATGGTTTTTGTTGCACAAATGTAGTGATTGATATATTAATTCCACGATGATCTTCCTTGAATTTATTGAACAATTGTACTTGTGTCATGTCCATTATATGTTTTGGTTGGCTTTCATATACATTTCTTGATATTCTTTTATGTATCACATCTCTTGCATTTGGTGAAACTCGAGCATGTTCCAACCAATATTCTCGTAAAATATCTTTAACCCCTGCTCCTAATCTATCTTTGTAAGGTTGTCTACAAATAATTGCCCAACAAGCAAGTTCATTATTTTCATCTATTTGCATTCTGAATTTGCTATGTTTGTATAATGTTTTTCTTGATGTTCCAACTGCTTTTGCTAGTTCTGTTGTCAAACGCTTTTGTTTAGTACTAGCTGAAAGAATTGCTGTATGAATTGCTTTACGTGCAGCACTGATATCTTTCTTCCTGGATTTTTCAAATTTTTTTATTGCATCGCCTATATTTTCCATCACATTTTGTTTCAATTTCGACTCTTTTGTTACTTTGTGAATACCCAATAACGATGTAGCACCTTCTAATTTCTTGGACACTAATAAACATCTCAAAATTTGTGCTTGTCCTGCTATTGAGTAATCTTTGAGAACTTCATCATAAAATTTTGTAGCACGATATCGTGCAACATGTATTGGTAGTTTTTCTCCATATTTGTCGCAATCAATGTCTTCTAACATTTCATCATCAATAGTAAAAGTACCTATACATCAAGTTAAATTTAATTTAACATATATCAAAAAATAAAATTCATTATAAAAAAATGAATTTGGAAAATATATGATATATACATACCAGGTTCAATTTCTGGATTTTGAACTTGATCTTCAATATTGATTTCATCGACATTAGCATGTAAATCACTATTTACATCTTCTACAATGTTCTTTTCAACTTCAATTTGTTCTTCTTGTACTCTATTTTCAATTTCCATTTCTTCAACATTGTCATGTAAATCTGTATTTATATCTTCAATAGTTCTCTCTTCCGTTTCAGCAACCCTTTGTTTTTTGGCAATATATCTGAGTTTTTGTTTCTCTCTATTATCATCATCATCACGTTTACGATCAGCTTTTCTTTTACGATTTCTCTTATTGCCCATGGTTGTTTAATCTATAGACGATAAATTAAAGAATCATGTTACTTTATAGTAAAAACAAATAAATTAAGATTTAAAAACATTTACGGAATTTATAAAAACATGAACTGAAATTTACTTTACCTTTTAAAAATTTTGTAAGAGTCTTTTGAAGAAGATTTCTTTGGAATTAACTTTCCTTTGAAAAAATTCTCTGAACAAAAATCTTCTTTGGAAAATAATAAAAACACCTTGTGCCAAGGAAGAAAATAAAACACGTTGTAAATAAATCTTTGTTGTAAAATTCATTCCAAGAATACTTTTTTGAAAAAATATCTACGAAAAAAACCACTAGAAAAAAATACTTTCAATAAAAACTTATTTATAAATATATCTGGAAAAAAATCATTGTAAAGAAACAACTCTTTGAAAAAAACCCAATTTCAAAGAAATAAGAAGTACAAAATTACTTTGTAAAAAATCCTTTGCAAAATAAGATAACTATTTGAAAAAACTCCTTTCAAATAAATAAGAAGTGCAAAACTACTTTGGAAAAAAATCATTTGCAAAATACCTTAGCAAAACAACTATTTGAAAAAACCTCTTTCAATTAAATAAAAAGTGCAAAGTTACTTTGAAAAAAAAAATCCTTGCAAAGAACCTCCTTGCAAACATGTCTAAGAAAAGAAATATTTTGAAAAAACTCCTTGCAAATATCCCTTAAAAAAAACACTTTCAATGTGTCTTTTGGAAAAAAGAAGAAGAAACATACTTTGTAAAAATCTCTTTTTCAAAAAAATGTTTTCTTTGCAAATATACAACAAGAAAATAAATATTTGGAAAAAACTTCTTGCAAATATGCCTTAGAAAAACATTTTCTTCAATGTGTCTTTGGAAAAAAGAAGAAACATACCTTGTAAAAACCTCCTTTTGCAAAAAATGTCTTCTTTGAAAAAATGCAATAAAAAAGAGATATGTTGGAAAAACTCCTTCAATGTGCCTTTTGTAAAAAAGAAGAAGACATAGCTTGTAAAAACCTCCTTTTGCAAAAAATGTCTTCTTTGTAAAAATGCAATAAGAAAAGAGATAGTTTGGAAAAACTCCTTGCAAATATGCCTTAGGAAAAAAAACTCCTTCAATGTGCCTTTTGTGAAGAAGAAGAAGAAACATAGCTTGTAAAAATCTCATTTTGCAAAAAATGTCTTCTTTGTAAAAATGCAATAAGAAAAGAGATAGTTTGGAAAAACTCCTTGCAAATATGCCTTAGAAAAAAAAACTCCTTCAATGTGCCTTTTGTAAAGAAGAAGAAGAAACATACCTTGTAAAAACCTCCTTTTGCAAAAATTATCTCCTCCTTCCGAAATTAGTTTGACAAAAAAATGCGAAGTTCAAACATGCGAAAATAATGAATTAACTTTACGTTTATTTATATGAGTATTTTTTTATTTTTTTTTTTTTTTTTTTTTTTTTTTTTTTTTTTTTTTTTTTTTTTTTTTTTTTTTTCGGCCGACGAAATTTTTTTTCCGTTTAGTTATTCGGCCGAATAACCTTCGCCATAAGTTACGGCGCCGTTACGGAAAAAAGTTATTCGGCCGAATAATTATTCGGCCGAATAATCTCTAAAACATGACCGATTCAGATCTCTACAAAAATTTCAGGTTTCTCCATTTTCGGAAGGAGAAAACCACCTCTTACACAACAAAACGAATGTCGGACTTCATACCAGTAGATTCATCATTGAATCTACTTTACGAGGGTATAAATTTTGTTGTATATAGATAAGAACTGATATTTTTTAAGTTTTATATTTGTAACATGTGTCGAGTTATGATTCAGCTCTTTAAAAAAACAGGGAAAAGAAAAATCCATAACTTTGTAAATACAACACCAAAAAAATCGAAGAAAATGTGGGTCGATTCATTGACGTGTCTACTTCAAAAGGGTGGTCGTAGATTTTTTGATTTTATAGCGGATTGAGAGAAAAGTGGTGCAACAAAAAGGTTGTTGAAAATCGACTAAGTTTCCCCATGGATCGACTTTAAAAGAATATAATAATTAGTATAGAGGTCCATTGGATTCAAACTTATAGTCAGACGTTAATACATTGTGTGTAGATTGTCGTAGCATTTTCATTTTTTGCAAAACACAAGTCTAACAACGATTTTAGTGGTGCAACAAATCATAACTCTTTTGTAGTCTTTTCATTTTATAAGAACACACTGTCAAACATTTGCGAAATCGACATATCAAATCTTAATAAAAAAAATTGAAAAAATTATGAGTAGAAAGCTAACATAATTCTACAAAAGTTTTCTTTTTACGGCAAAGTGAAATTTTAAATAAAAATATCACTTTTGTTCACCCGAAGTTGGAAGACATGAAAAAAACAGAATTATTTTCTCACGAGACCCCCCAAAATAGACACCCATCTTCATTTTTTCATAATGAAAACATCTTCATTCATCAAATGCATCTCTAATAGGAACATATTTTGTCAATAAGAACTAGGTAGTCAACCACATGTGCATCGGGATTGTACCTCATCAGTGCTTTCAAGTTATGAACATGCAAGTGATGTGGTTTCCTAATTTGATACTTCTTCTAGACTTTTGTGGGTCTATAAATTTGCTTCACATTTAAATCAAATCTATGCCCATTTTGAACCAACTTATCCCTCCACAATCGATCTCAAATGGCATTTGGGGATCACTTGAAAACACTATCATCTAGATCATCGTCTGGAATGATTATTTCCCAACCAACCCCCAAATTTTCAGATATAACATTGGATTCAACATCATGTCTCCTCCTTTTATGTCTTGAAGCAGTTGTATCTAAATTAACAACCCGTTGATCAAGAATGCCAACACCATCATCCATAGTTCTTTTGGAAAAGTGTTTCTTACTCTTACCAACATAAGTAACATCCTAATTAGCAAAAATTTGTTGATCATGTTCAGTTGGGGGAGATATCTTTGTAAATTTGTCACATTCTTAAGTACTTCATTTGATTGTTGAACATCTTTTCATTTCTATGCTTGTACTTATTCAGTTTGAACATTTTGCACTCGTTGTTCCTTATTTGGTACTTCTCCCTTCTTTGGTGCTTCTACCTTATGAAGAATGTCATTAATGGCATCCATCAGATTTTATTTTATAAAAAACTTCCATCATTTAATTTTTTCCACACAATGAATATCATGGTATAATTTATTTAATATGCAATGGACATAAAATAACATAATATTAATATTATTTAATATGAAATGGATACAAAATAACATAACATTAATAGGAAAGATTTTTATCTCAAATAAATTATATATAATCGTTAATTTAGGTGACGTTTTGGTAACTATCATTTACTTTTTATAAGTTATATTTCTCTCTCTATATAATTTTCAATATTTAAATATAAATTTTATTTAATTTTAATAAACATTAATAATTAATTATCATATATATATTTTTATTTTAAATTTAAATAATTAAATAAAGTTGATCTAACTTTAAAATAATAAAAATTCACTTACTTTTTAAATAACTATATCTATTTTATTTTATTATTATAAATTTTCTAATTGAAAGTTCTACATAATAATTTATTTACAATATACTTACAACATATTAAACACAAATCATCATTGAAAACTAAAGATTTGTATCTTTATAATATAATATAATATAATATCTATATCTATATTTATATATATATATAAAACAAGTTTTCATCAATCATCATTTAAAGGAAATGGAAAATTACCAATGTCAAATTGCATAAAAATATATATAAAATGTAATGGAACAAACCAAAAACTTTATATATATAATCATTTTAACTCATTTTTTCATTATTAAGTTTTTTTAAAATAAAAAAAATAAATATTAATATATATATGATTAATCAAGTTTTTTATAAATCAAAAAATTAAATATTAATATATATATGATTAATCAAAAAATTTATTTTTATATTTTATATGTAAAAAAAAATCTATATATACTTTTGAAAAGTTAAAATATATATAAATATATGTACTTTCAAAAGCTAAAAATATATATATAAATATATGTCCAAAAACTAAAAAACATGTATGATTAATCGATTTAGATTTATTTTATATATTTATATATATATATATATATATATATATATATATATATATATATATAAAATTAAATATGAATGTATAAAAACATTTGTAAGCTTTTCCAACAGAAAAGGATTATTTGGATTGAGGTAAATTTTATTTATGTACTCAAAAAGCGTAGAAAGAAGTGTTTTTAGGTAGCCATACTTTTCACAAGTTAGAAGGTTAGAGAGTTTTGTATTGTAACAAATTTTATGAAATTACGATTTAATGTGGGCTTACTTAAGGCATTCTAAAAGAAAATCACCTTTATCCTCAATGCTAGTAGTTCTCACAAAGATGGCAAGACCTTTCCACCCATGGTGTTTTAGGAATTTTCCAATGCCTAATTTCATTTTGAAGTTCATGGGAGTTCTTCTGATTTGGTCTATATTAATTTTCTCCAACCAACTTAGTTCTTTCTTTTTCCACAATTTCTCTTTAGAATTAGATGTAATAATATTTTTAAAGTTAAGGCTCAATTCCATGATGGTGCCTTTATACATGTTTCTATTGAGTCACTCGTGTGGCTTTATTTTAAAGTAATTTTGGGAAGTCTTTGGCCCCCCATGCTATTTATACTTTACTTATACATTAGATACCTAGTCATAGTGATGCTCTCGATTGAGGGAAGCCCTACTTCTATTAGGAAAATAAGATAAGGTTATGAGATTGATTTTGCTAGTCTCAATCCCACAATGATCACTAGTCTCAATCCTACTTTTTCATTGTTATGAATATTGCCAAATACCATGAATACTAAGTAGAATATTTAAAAACCATAAAAAATTAATCATAAATTAATAAAAATTTAAAAATAATTCAAAAATGATATTTCATATGTTACTTTACCAAAAATCCATTAATACTTAAAATCAAAAATCAAAAAAATTCTAACTAAAAGATTGACAAGGCACAATACTTGAACAAAAATTTGCAAATAAACTAGCAAACTAAATAAATTTGATTGTCAGAAATAACAAACTAAATAAACTTGTTTGTGAGAAAATGGTGATTAAGATGCACTGAAAATAATATATAGTATATAGTATTATATCTTATAACAATAAAACATAAATAAAAATATTATATTTTATGCTTATTTACACCTGAAAAATTCAAAAACCTGATTATACCTTAACAAAACCACAATCACGAAATTCAGTCCTACGTGTAGAATTTCTGTCTAATTGCTGTCCTGCAAATATTTGTTTGGAGCTTGGAATCACTAGATCTTACAATTGATACTGCTAATTGTGTGAAACTGCAAGAATAAATCATAACATACCCGAAAGCAAGCTCAAAATTGATGGAGCAGAACTTAAAAATGTGTCGAAGATACTGGATTTTGTTTCTAAAATTTAAATATAATTTTTTATTAATATCTTTTATTTTCGGTATTCTTGTTTCTGTATCATTTTAGTTTAGTAAATGTAAATAAAAACACTATAATCAAAATGCATAAGTATACATGGATACGATATGGATGCCAACTAAGCATATGCTTACAAACAATGTTGGAAGCACTGTGTGGAATTTGCCCAAGACATGAGCAATAATGTAGCTAATGTAGTGCACTTTTGGTTCCAACATGTCCATAATGGCATTATCCGAGTGAACACATATTGTTTCACACGCTTATTATTAGATTCAAGTTGCTAAGTATGAAATGGAATAGAATTCAAATGTAATTTGGTCTTTTGCCAAATCAGTACTTTCTGGTGGTGATCACTTCAACATTGGAAGTTATTCTCATGTTTTCCTTTTTGGGAGCACATTGAAAGGATGTTAGGTTTGAAAGAGAGAAAACACCATTATGTAGTGGTGAAAAAAAATGATTGATGTGATGATTATTTAATATGTAATTGTTAGAGAGAAAAGTCCCTTGTGAATCAAATATTTTATGTAGAGATAATAGGGTTTGCATAGTCTTCTGAGATGTTTTGTAATCATATCCATCATCCCACGTATATACTATATGCCTTGCTTGCTGGACATTTGATGGATCCAAATATCTCAATGCTTCCATGGATTCTTCTCTTCATTAGGAACTACTTGAATTCATCCTTTACTATTGTGGAAGCATCGTCAGTGAGGATGCTTCCATTTTGGAAATTCCATGAGAAACATTGTGGCCAATTCAACCATTTTTATGAAGGACATGTTGCAACACTATGGAAATCAAACTTTATTGTATGCTACTTTTATTGTTGAAACTCAATTTCATTGTCAAGATGGTTTACGAGAAGCTGTTGATGGTAAAAAATGATTGGATCTCACTTATACCAAAGAAGCCTTTTTTGCATGCATTGGCATGATTATGCTACTCTTTCTTAACATCATATGATTAAGGATTAGAATAGGATTCATTTGTATTCAAAGTGAGGCTAGATCCAAATTTTTCAAAGTTTGAGCTTGAACTTGATTGGTGAGGTAAATATTGGTCACTCACAAGAAGATGATGGATGAAAACGTGGAAATGGGCTACATAAGAATGCACATGCATTCTCTATAACTTCAGTGCTCTCTGAACCACCATGAATGTTGTTAAGAATACACATGCATTCCTTTTTCTATAGCTTCAACATTATTCGAACCAACACAAATGCTGCCACTTTGTATGCAAAGCAATAGTTTAAAGAATGCTCATTTACACTTAGGAATGTGCATGCATTAATAATGAAAGTCTGTTCCTAAGAATGTACACACATTCCACTGTGTATTAATAAAAGAAGGGCCATGAGTTTTATTTTTCTACAATGACCAACACATTCTTCCAATGGCCAACATGTGAAATTTTGCACAGCATATCTAAAGAAAAAAATAATCCTAACTCAGTTTCATAGAGATGTATAGGAAAATTGAGGAGAAAAAATGTCCTAGAACATAAGAGGTTTGGAACTCAATTGGAATACTTCCCATGCATCATTGTTCACCAATATGTGTGCATTTATAATACACTCTCAAGAGATAAATTCATGAGCCTTAGGAGGCATTTGAAATCCATACATGTGGCAATCTTATTTTAGTAGATTCATATCACTAGACATGAGTGCTAGTTGTAACTCCAATCAAATGGTAATTTTAACCAATAGTAGGTAAACCTAGAGCACACATGAGGCAGTTAACTGATACTAGGTATACCAAGAGGGCATATTAGGGATTTTACAGGCTAAAAATAGAAGAGAGGATCTCAAGAGGGTACATGAGTGAGTTTAGTTGACTATCAGTGGTCTTCGGTGATGAAATCAATGAGAGTGCTCCTAATCCCTAAATTTAAAGAGGCCCTGAAATTTAGGAGTTAGACTCAACTTGTCCCAAAAATCATGGAATAGGGTGCATCTATGGATAATGAGGCCAAGGATGACAAATCATTAGTCCGGTGATAATCATAATGATGAGGAATATGTAGTAGGAAGGAAACAACATGGTATGTGCATTGGGAAAAAAAATGTTCTATGCCTAATGCTGAGATGGGTAATATATCCCCAAACCCCCCCTTAAGCCTGAATTATGTGAGGAAAATAAAAAAATAGGGCCCTGGTTACAAAGACCAAAGCTCGCCCTTTACAAAACATTATTTATTTGTCCAAATCAACTAAAGACAGAGGGAAAAGCCAATGGGAAGAAAACCACCCCTCAAAAAGGACATGTCACATAAATAAATAAAAGAAGGTATTCACAATGTATTTTTCTTCACTTGAATGAGTTGAACGTATTGCTTCTTCGTGAGAGACTTGGTGAAGATGTTGTAGATTCCTTAATCATGTACCATTTTTTCAATGCAGTGTAACCAAAAAACATGTGTAGGAGCCCAGCTTCTGCTGATGGAGGAGAATCATATTAATGCTTCTTGATGTGAAACACATACATAATCAGATCTGAATACATAATCAAATATGGAAAAGATATTTGTGCACTCTCCTATCCAAAATTCATCAATGAACTCACCAGGATTAGTAACATGGAAGCTGCATAATGGACAATGTAGCCATGTATCTTCCTTTCAAACTGATTGATCACCTTCCTAATTTCACAATAGATATTATGAGGCTCTGGAATAGAAAAATAGGAACCATATGGAGCAACAAACATCAATGGTGAATTGTCTCCATCAGTGAGTAGGATCATAGAAAGAAAAGATGGTGCATCTGAATCACTGATAGTTGATTGAACCTATAGGGTCTTTAGACTGTGTAACCTTGAAATTCGAACCAAAAAGGTGAGATCAGGTCCATACATGTGGAATAATAGTCCAAAGAGGGCCAATGTGATTGAAATAGAACCACTTAAATATATGAAAGACTGGAATGCAATTGAAACATGTGGCATAGTTTTGGAAACCATGGGTTTGTCAACTGGTGCACTTGCAGGTTGAGGAGTCTTTTCTGAATCCAATGGTGGGAATGATGAATGTGTGGGACATAAAACCATCTTATAAACTTCTGCATCATATTCAGAGATCTGATAGGAAGGATCCAAATGGACTTGGAAAGAGATTTCTAGAGGAAAGTTAGAAACATGTGAAAAAACAGAAGGATTAACATGTGGTTCTGGTGAACTGATTTGAGATTCTTCCAAAGAAGGGATGGAGGTTTATGATTCAAAAATATCAGAATGTGCATCTAAATCAGAAATATGAGATTCATAAGAAGGTCATTTGAATAGAGCACTCAAAGCATAAAAGTGATTACCATTGTGAGTAACATTGAGATAGTGTCCTTGGTGAGTAACACGATTTTTTGGTTCTTTCTTTCTTGTGAGATTAAGAACATCAATGTTATGCTTTTCAAGCAATTGATTCATGATGTCCAATTTATTCTTCATACAAGATTTCTTATAATGGAAACATTTTCTACAATAAGAACACTTGGATCCCCCTTTCTTGTTCTTCTTCCTTGAATTGGAACCTTCATCAGTTGAGTTGGAACCCTCATCATTTAATAGATTCTTCTCTTTCAATTTTTTCTTTCCTTGGGAATTATTGGATCCAAAAGATGCAACAGCATGGTCCTTGGATGATCTAAAATCCCCTATCTATACCAATTTTTCATTCTCTTTGGTAAGAAACTCAATGAATGCGCTTAAGGATGGCATCTTCTAGTTCAAAACCGCTTTCTTGCTTCCATAGAATGTAGAGACAAACATTGAGTATTCAGGACCTAGTTTTGATAGGATGGAAAGAATGAGATGCTCCTGTTTCTTCTCAATCCCACATTGCTTGAGTTGAAGCACTAGTGACTTGAACTTTGAGATGAAATCTTGCATGGTAACAAAACTGCTTGGACTCAATGAGATCAACTCATTCTGCAATAGATGACCTCTTAGCTCGTCTTGTTTTCCAAAGAGGGACTTGAGCTTGGTCCACACTTGATTTGGAGTTGTCAAACCATCAATATGAAATAGAAGATATTGGGAGATGTCGAGACAAAGAAAACCATAAGCTTCATTTGTTATGCAACAAATTTCCAAAAAGAGCATGGAAAGAGAAGAAATAGATCAAAAAGAGTACTCCACACCTTTATTGAATAAAAAAGATCAATAGAAAGCCTCTTCAAGGGGGAAAACTACTTATACAATGTATTAAGTACACAAGACAAGACAAGACATGATGCTCCAAATCAAAAAGGTTTCCTTCTAGGTATATATAGGAAACTAAGAGGTACAATTCCAACTAACTGACCCAAGCCGACATAACTAATAGAACCATAGTAATGATAATTAAAACTAATGGAACAAGACGATTTCATAAATAATGTAATCTGACCCATATAAAGGGAAATGTTCCCACATTTAGGACTTAACATGCCCCCCCCCTTCAGACAAGTGTTGTCCTCAATGCTTGATTAGTTGTGGATTCTTTTGTATGAAGGACTCATCTTCCCATGTCGAATCTGCAACTGGTAGGTTCTTCCACTTGATGAGGTACTCAGTAATAGCCCAATTTCATAGTTGTTTGGTCCTTGTTTTAGTGATTTGCTCAGGTTCCAATATGAATTTTCCCTCTTCATCAAGCTCTGGCAAGATTGTTTGAATTCAGATCTTGTCTCCTATTACCTTCTTTAAGAAAGAAACATGGAAAACTAGATGTACTCTTGAACATGAAGGGAGCTCCAACTTATAATCCATACTACCAATATTTTGCAACACTTTATAAGGACCATAATACTTCGGCGCTAATTTATTGTCCATATTTATTTTCTTGAGGGGCATCTTCTTGTAAGTTTGTAGCCTCATAAATACCCAATCACCTTCTTTGAAACTGCTTTCACTGCGATGCTAATCAGCTTGTTGTTTCATCTTGTCTTTTTGACATATCCAGGTTGTCCTTAAGTATTTGGATAAATTCTTGTTGGTTCTCTATGTGATATTCTAAGGATTGAACTTTAGATTTTCCTTTTAATGGATATGTGATAGATGGAGGATGGTACCCATAAAGTGTCATAAATGGATACATTTTTTATGATGTATGGAAGGAAGTATTGTACCACCATTTTGCCCAAGACAACCATTTCACCCACTGTTTTTGTTTATCAGATGCAAAACAATAAATATAGCCTTCCAAAAATTTGTTCACTATCTCAATTTTCCCATGAAATTGAGGATGATAAGATGAACTGTGAGCCAATTGGATACCCAAACAAGAAAATAATTCTGTCCAAAATTGTCTAGTGAAAATTGGATCTCTATCACTTACAATAATCTTTGGATTTCCATGTAACTTCTGAACTGTTTCGATAAAGGATGTTGCTACTATACTTGCATTAAAAGGATAAGAGAGTGCACAAAAATGTGCATACTTCATGAGTCTATCAACAACCACCATAATGAAATTCTTTCCTTCTAACTTGGATAGACCTATGATAAAATCCATTAAGACTTTTTCCCACCACTGGAAAGGTATGTCTAATGGTTGTAGAAGTCTCGGGGTCTTAACTGTTTCAACCTTATTCTGTTGGAAAATCAAAATTTCAGCCACAAACCTTTGAACATCAGATTTAATACCTTCCCCAAAAAAATCCTTCTTGACCCTATGGTAAGTTTTCAGGAATCCAGAATGCCCACCTATATGAGAGGTGTGTAATTCTGAGAGGTCCTTTTGTTTGGGTTGGGATTTTTTGCATAAATATAAGCAATCCTTATACCATAGTGAATCATTTCTCCACACAAAATTATTTGATACATTGGGATCATTCTGTAGCTTTTGAATGAGCATCCACACAGATAGGTCACTTTTCCATTCTTCACTTGTTGTTACTACCCAATCTAGTTGTAGAATGGAAATTGCACAAAGTAATGCCCCAACATCTTCATCTTTTCTAGAGAGAGCGTCTACCACCACATTTTCTTTCCCTTTTCGATAGATGGTTTCAAAGTCATATCCCAACATCTTGGTTACACATTTTTGTTTCTCTTCCAATGATAGTCACTGTTATAGGAAGT
The DNA here is from genome assembly GCA_027924585.1 of Larix kaempferi. Lineage (NCBI taxonomy): Eukaryota > Viridiplantae > Streptophyta > Pinopsida > Pinales > Pinaceae > Larix > Larix kaempferi. The sequence goes on from BSBM01000259.1 coordinate 2,184,179, forward strand.
ATTTAAGACTATCATGATTTATTTTGACCTTGAAGTGCCTACCTATTGGGTAAGGAAGCCATTTATTAAGATCATGTAGTATTGTGAACATTTCCTTCTCATAAATGGTCTCTTGTAAGTTATTTCCCTTGATTCGACGACTTGTGAAAGCAAGTGGGTGCCCTTCTTGCATTAGAATAGCACCAATGCCATTTCCTGAAGTATCACATTCCACAATAAAGGTTTTTGTGAAGTCTAGTGTGGAAAAAACAAGATATTTATACATTGCTTCTTTATGTTTTTCAAAAGCTTGAGTTTCCTCTGGAGTCCAAGAAAATGCATCTTTCCTCAATAGTGTTGTTAGAGGCACTGTTATTCTTCAATAGTTCGGAACAAACTTGCGGTAGTACTTTGATAGACCTAAGAATCCTTGAATATTCTTAAGGTTTTTTGGAATCGGTGAGTCTATCATGGCTTGAATTTTGTTAGGGTCTTCCTTGACACCTTCATGAGATATAATATGACCCAAATACTCTACCTCCTTTACCCCAAAGAAACAATTGGAAGGTTTTGCATATAGTTGTTTCTCCCTTTGTAGTTGTAGTACCCTATCAACATGTTGAACATGTTCTTCCCAAGACTTGCTTTAGATTACTATATCATCAAAGAATACTAGAACAGATTTTCTAAAGAAAGGCTTGAAAATGGAATTCACCAAACCTTGAAACGTGGAAGGCGCATTCATGAGACCAAATGGCATGACCATAAATTCATAATGACCTTCATGAGTTCTGAATGTTGTTTTTGGGATGTCTTCATCCTTCATTCTAATATGATGATACTTGGAATGGAGATACAACTTTTTGAAGAAAATTGCTCCATGCAATTCATCTAGTAATTCATCAATGCCATCAATGGTAAACTTATATTTAATGGTGATCTTGTTGAGCTCTTTATAATACTAACACATACGCCATGATCCATCTGGATTGTGTACCATTACCACTGGTGCAGAGTAAAAACTTTGGCTAGGCCTAATTATGCCAACCTCTAACATTTCTTCAATCATACACCCAATTTCATTCTTCTGGCCATAGAGGTATCTATAAGGTTTGATGTTAGGAGGAACACTTCCTAGAACTAATTGAATAGCATGATCAAAATATCGAATACTAGGTCGAAGACCTTTTGGAATATATTCAAATACCTTGGAATGATTATTAATGACCCTTTGGATATCTGGGGAAATAGGAGGCTTAGATGTTTGAAAATATAATGAGCATGATTGTGTAATTACACCTCGATGCCCCTTTTTCATCAATTTCGGCATACCATTAGAGCTTATCACCTTGCTTGGTTTCCCTATGATACCTTTTAACTCACATTCCTCTCATTCCCATAAAAAATTCATGAAAATATTCTGAAAATTAAAAGCCACGATTCTCAATGGTTGTAACCATTGAAATCCTAAGACAACATCATCACCACCCATTGGAATAGTAATCATTGGACTATTCGATACATATAACCCCATATTAAGATTGATATTATGGTGTTTCCCTGAGCAATTTATAGTTCCTCCATCTGCAATCATTACTTGAAACTCTAGTGTTGGACATACAAAACAATTGAGAACTTTTTATGATTTACAATGAATGAAATTATGAGTACTACCAGAATCGATCAACACTGTTACCTTTTTTTATTTTTGATATATCCTTCTATCTTGAGAGTTTGAGTGTTAATTCCTGCCAAATCATGACAATATATCATGGGAGTAATCTCTTTGGAAGTAGTCTCTTTCTATTTCTTCATCTTGAGATGGTTCCCATTCTTTTGGTTCTTCTTCTTCACAATCTATGTACAATAATTTATTCTCACCACACCTATGTCCCTTACTTCAAATTTAAAGCATAGACCCTTTTCTCTTCTTTCATCCGGTTTTTGAGGTGTCAACCTTTGAGGCGAGTTAGGACAAGGAACATTATTCTCTTTGTATGTGTTGGAGGTGGTCTTTCGGGTAGCCATCACGATATTTTTAATTTCAACCTTTCTTTCCATCATGAAATCCTTCTCTAAGGATGGTGGTTGAAAGAGATGCACCTCATTTTGAATGTTATCCTTCAAGGTTCCAATAAAGAGATCCAACAGTTTGTCATCGAGTATGCCCTCCACTTTGAGACTCAACTTTTGAAATTGTTGAATGTGCTCACTTATTGGTCCAAGTTTGCCTTATATTTATCAATTGGGTAGAGAATGAATTTCTCTTAATATCATCATGGTATGATATCAATTCTTCTATAAATATGTACCAATAGATAATGGAGATCTTTTTGTGTTCACAAAGCCATTAGTACCACACAAACTACTCAATTTCTAAATATAAAGATGCAATATGTACCTTTTGAATATTGGGAACCTGGTGTATATCAAAGAATTTCTCCATCAGGAATATCCATGTCATGGGTTCTTTTTCGTCAAACTTCCTCATGTCAATACTGTGGATTTGGATACCCCTTGGGGATCATCCCGGTTTACTTCCATTACTACAATCATTTCCTCTTGGAATATTCTTATTCATGGAATTTTTCTCAACATGGACCTTATATTTATCCTCTTGAGTATCCTGGAACACATCATCACTTGGAGGACGCCTATCCTTTGAATTTTGTATGAGCTTAGCAATATTTTCCATCTTATTATCCATATTTTCCATCAACTTCTCCTTTAAATTAACTAAATCAATTTTTTCACAGACCCTTTCATATTTTACTCCATATGTTTGATAAAATTCCCCTCTTAATTAACTTGTTTTCAAAAATCCCTTAATCATATCTTTCAATTGGGACACTCGAAAAGATAGGTCTTCCCTTTCATCACACTTGGGGGATGAGTCCTCCGTTGCTTTGAGTGGAGTGTAATTTCTTCCACTTCCTTTTGGTGAAATTTTGAACAATATATATAGATATCACACCCTAGGTTTCAACTCAAATAGATCCTTCTAGTCAAAGTTATTCAAATTTAAAATGGAGTACATTTTGAAAACTATGATTAGAAGACGATTTTCTGGACGACTTGGAACTTTTGTAAATTTGAAATTTAAGCTCCTCTGGGTCTGAAACTTCGTCCTCTTTATACCCTAGTGTGTCATATTTCCAAATCTGTATGTGTAATCTAATTCTGATGTGCCAGTAAAACACTATTACAAATATCCCAAGACATCTTATTTTTTATCCTTTCAGAAGAGCAAACTTGTATGATATGCCACGTGTCCAATATTTCCGATCTGAGTCTAAGAAAAATACCAAATATATTGGGTTTTTCCTTCTTTCTGATTCAATATGTCTCACTTAATTTTGATCTCGCATGCCCCAAATATGACATTTTTTCCTAGTACACTTGTTTTAGAGTAGTTTCGGACTAGTCAGAAACCATAGTCTCCACAACAAAAATATTTGAACCTGTACTGTATCAGTGTTTGAAAATTGGACCACGTCTCGCTTACAATTTTTTCTAAATGGGTTTTAAGTCTCGATTTTTGAAACCTTGTATAAAAAATATTATAGTGAAAATTCCAATATTATTTGTTTTGAAGAAACCAGTCCCGAGGAAAGAGCTATGATACCAAATGTTATGCAACAAATTTCAAAAAAGAGCATGAAAAGAGAAAAAATGGATAAAAAATATTACTCTGCAGATTTAATGAAGAAAACATATGAATAAAAATCCTCTTTGAAAGGGAAACATCCTTATACAATGTACTAAGTACACAACACAAGACAAGGCAAGATGCTCCAAATGAAAATGTCTCCTTCCTATATATAGGAGACTAAGAGCTACAATTCCAACTAACTGACCTAAGCCAACATAAAAAATATAACCATACTAATGATAATTCTGGTAGACTATCCAAGTGGATGGTGATGAGTATAAATACCAGTGCATATCTTGAGATAGGGGATTTTTGGCCTTTTTTTGAGATCCTAAGAAGGAAAGTAAGAGAGAAGCTCCACTAGTGGATTTGGACCCAAAATCCGACAACAAAATCTGATGACCTCCGACGAAGAACGACTATGTCGTCGGATTTCACCTTAAAAATCTCAAAATTTGATGATCTTTTTAAAATTGATAGAAGGAGACGTTGGATCTCTGACGGTTCTGTGGATATCCGACATCGTATTATGTATTGGGATGTCGGATATCCGACATCAATTCTCCAACGGTAACTAGGTTCAAGGTGTTGGATATCCGATGGAAAGTTGACTTTTAAAACTTATATATATTGAAACATTCCGACATGTTTGCTATACAAGCGATGGTTTGCGGAAGTTTTTTTATTCAGTGGACTGTTTTTCGGCGGATTGTTTTTCATTATTTCCATTGTTTTTGAGATTCAAACGAGCTAAGTGTGGAGCTTCATTTTCTAAGATCGATAATCTTCATTCAAGCTCTTTACGAGAAAATTTCAACTAGCAATATTCTTGATCCAGATGAACAAAATCGACAATTGCTTGCTAGATTGTGGGAAGGAGTTGAAAAAAGGGGTGACAGGAAATGCTATTGTCCATGTACTCAATGCAGGGGCTTTAAGAGGAGAATAATTTTGATCACAACAGCCACAAAACATTGTAGGGAGCATGGGCACGCTGAGGGGGGACATGAATACCATCCATTTGTAAGTTTTGCATTATATATGTTTTTATTTTGATTGCTTTTGTAAATTTATGTATTGATCGTGGTTTCAATAGATGGGGACTAACATGGACAATAAATATTATTTTAATATTAAATATTTATTATACTATTTCTTTTTCTTTTGTGCATGTTGAATCTAGGGTATAGTAGAATAACTCATTTATTTGTTCGTTAGTGAGACTAACCCACTCACCGAGGAAAGCACTTAACTCTCTAGATTTTCGACACTTTCTATCATGATAATAGAAATAACGATTATATTGGCATGTTGTAATTTCTCTTATATTTTCTCTATAGAAATTACCATAGCATCATTTATCTTACCTTAGTGGAGTACAGTATGAGAAATTTTGTGTTATATTTGAGTAGCTTTGCTCAGTAATTGGGTCAATTATTATGTCTCTTGGATAGTTTGGATGCAGCTATTTGACCAACAGTTCAATAGGCCGTTGCTCTTTTCATCCCAACGGTACAAAATTTGTTACATTTTAAATGCATCACATAAATGTTTACATTTTGTGGTTGAATTTCTCATATTAACTTTTATCTATTGATGGTTTCATGTAATTATAAAGGAAATACATCCTAGGGCACTTCGTCCGGAGGAAGTTCTTCCACAACAAGTACCGGAAGCTATGAATATTAATGGAGAACAAGTTAATGATCACATTAATGAAGAAGATGATCATTCTGAAAACATAGTTGAAGATGATGTTACAAATAATTTGATCCATGATTCATTTAATGTTGGAATGGTCTATGTTGATCATGATGATGATGATCATGAAAATGATGAACATTTTGATGATATTCATGATATACCTCTTCTTGATAAGGCATACAAACCCCTTTATGAGGGCTCCAAGACAAATCTTCTCTCTACTATATTATTGATAATGAACTTGAAGGTTATGAATGGTCTTTCAAACATATCAATCACACAGATGTTAAGGTATGTAATATATTCCATCACAAAATATATATGATTGTGTATAATTTTGTTGTTCATTCATATATAAGTCAGATTATTATGGATGAAATTTGTTCCATTAATATTATTTCTATATTATATTAACTAGATTTTTATTTTAATTTGTTGTAGCATGATAGGTGAATATTTGTTACCACTGTCAAATATTTTACCTCGCACATATCAAGATTTATCTTCCATCATGAAAGAAATTGGAATGCAGTATGAAGCAATTCATGCATGCCCTGATGACCATGTTCTATATTACAATCAACATGAATTTGCAACAGAATGTCCTGAATGTCATATCAATAGATATCGCACAGATCAAGTAACTAAAAACGTGCCTCGCAAGGTTCTACGTTATATTCCAATTATTCCACGTCTGCAACGACTGTTCAGGTGCAAAAACATAACGCAGTTTATGGATTACCATGCACAGAACATGAGTCAAGACGACATTATTCGAATGCCTGCAGATCGGTTTGCATTTAGAGATATGGAGGAAAAATGGCCCCACTTTAAAGAAGAATCTCGTAATATTAGGATTTCTTTGGCAGCAGATGGTGTCAATCCATATGCAGAGATGAGATCCGTTTACTTAGTGTGGCCTATTTTTGTTATCAACAACAACATTCCTCCATGGTTGACAATAAAGAGGGATCACATAATGTTGTCGATGATTGTTCTAGGTACAAACCCTGCATTTTTTTTTTAAGTAGTTGTATCTAATTTGTCATATTTTTGCCACATAATGTAATATATATATTTAATGTTTTTCTATTGTGCAATATGGTTTAATATATGTAATCTAAATGGTATGTCTCATATTTATATTTTTTATATGTTCATATCAATCAGGTAAGTACCAAGTGAAAGGTATGAATGTATATATCGAAACTCTTATTGACGAGCTACTGAAGTTATGGAATGGCATCACTATGTATGACATATCTAGACCAGTACGACAAAGGCAATTTCAATTCCATGCAATGCTTGTATGGACAATATGTGAAAATCCTCACAGCAGATCTAAGAGATGATGTATACCTCACAAGAAAGTAATTGATTAAGCAAGAAAATAGAAGAAGAGTGATCAATGCAGTATAATGAGCAACAGAATAATAATACAGTAGAACTCTGATAGAAGCAAAAATACTTCACTCACACTAATTAATTAATCACAATATGGACAAATAAATAGTACAATGCATGAGGATTCGAATGCCTAAGGTGGCAATTTGAATTAGCCTTCATGGGGTGATCAAAGGATCACTGGAGTGTCATTGGAGCACAACTAGTAGTCTATCTCATCATCGGTGGAGTCATCAATGCACAAGTAACTGTCAACCATCAGTCAAACTGAGTCTAACTGAGTGTGGTAGGTGTAACTGAATGTAACTAGCACATGGAGACACTAACTGAATTAAGGAGACTTAGTGGAAGGCGCATGAGGATCTAACTGGAGTCAGAACATGTAGTCATGTCTCATCGGAGGTCAATCGGAGTGATAACAGCAGTGAGGAGTTAGTCTGGCCTCAAATCAAGGAAAGACTGGTGGATAACTAAAGTAAACTAGACTGGTAGGTGACAAAGGATGAGTGGCTTCCTTAAATCAAGGAGGAAGGGTGCAATAAGCTCTAGGAGGGCTAAAACTGATCTAAGAGAAGCTCTCGGGGGCTGGATAACTGAGGGCTAGGTGCTGGATTGATGACTGGAATGCATGCAAACCCTAAATGATGCATGCAAACCCTAAAAGTGCATGCATGACTAAAAATGTAAATGATCAAAATACTGGTGGGACTAGGATGGAGTATAGGAATATCCTAACACCCCCCCTTAATCCATCCTGGGCCCTGGTAACTAAGACCAAAGGTCACCCAATACAATGAATAATAACAGTCAATAAACCAAGGAAGTGGGGAAAATTTCATGGGAAAAATACCCCCCCCTCAAAACAGACTGTAAGGCACACAAAAAAAAAAATGATCCAAACTCAAGTAGGTGTGATGCTTGGTCATATGTATGGAGGTATCTTCTTCTTGGCAAGAAGTGGATCATGCTCAAAAAGCATGTGCTTGTACTTGCCTTTTAGATTGAATGTGATGAGAACAAATCCAAAAGTATGAGGATGATCCTTGAACCTGTGATTCGAATCAATTGAGGTAGGATCAAAAACATGAATATGCAGATAGTCTTTTGTCTTCTCCTTCAAATTATCATGGCTGCGATTATGCCAAAAAGAACCATCAAATAATAAATATTGCTTGGAATCCAAATCAGATCCAAGACTTGAATCATGGTTGCTTAAGATCTTCTTTGAACCATTTGAGGTGAGATCTAAACCAGTAAGTGCATGAGAAATTTTCCCAAGCGAATGGCAATGGCCATTATCTTCAATAAACTTCTGAGAACATGAAAGAATGATCTTACAGTAGTAAATGAGAGGTGATTGCTTGGAATCCAAATCAGATCCAAGGCTTGAATCATGGTTTCTTGAGATCTCCTTTGAACCATTAGAGGTGAGATCAAAACCAGTATGAGAAATTATCCCAAGCGGATGGCAATGGTTTCTTGAGATCTCCTTTGAACCAACAGGGGTGAGATCAAAACCATGATGTGCATGAGAAATTATCCAAGCGAATGGCAATGGCCATATTCTTCAATAACCTTCTGAACGCATGGAATAATGATCATATAGTAGTAAATAAGAGGTGATTTCTTGAGGAGGGTGAATGCATTACCTCCAATAGTTGATTTTACCTCCAAAATAATCATGTGATCATGATGCAAACCAACAAACTCTATTGCAAAAGAGGATTTAGGACCTTCTGCAATATTTAGAGTGTGAGCTAGCACAGAAAGAGAAGAAAGTTGGAGCATGAGTGTAGAATCTACAGGTTCTTTGTGGACAACTTCAATATGAGATGTGGTTGATACTGGTTCATGATCAATGAGATCATCAAGGAGGGTGAATGCATCACTTTGCTTGCTCTTGAAAGGGTTTGGACCAAATCCTTCATTCTGTTTGTCGTATCTTTATCCAGATGGGCCCATAGCTCTTTTGGAGTTTCAACATCATCAATGATTTGGTAAAACATGTATTCAAGCAAAGCAAGCATCATTCTTCCAAAGGTGATGTCACCTTTATTCAACCACTCAATCTTCTCATCAGACGATTCGAACTCTCTTTCAAAATAACAATCAAAGAGATCATGGCTCTTCAAATATGCTATCATTTTTGGTTTCCATTCATCATAGTTGAATGGAGAAAGACAAGGGATTCCTTCTAAATATGAATTCATTGAAGCTGTAGAAGACCTACAAAAACAATAGAGAATATCTGCAATGGCTACTGCTGCGAAAATGCAGAAACTGCTGCAACTGCTGCACTTGAAATCTTGGTAATAACCTACAAAAAACTCTCAAGAATGGAGATAAACAATACTCTCAACATGCTCTGATACCATGTGAAAATCCTCACAGTAGATCTAAGAGATGATGTATACCTCACAAGAAAGTAATTGATTAAGCAAGAACATAGAAGAAGAGTGGTCAATGCAGTATAATGAGCAATAGAATAATAATACAGTAGAACTCGGATAGAAGCAAAAATACTTCACACACACTAATTAATTAATCACAACATGGACAAATAAATACTACAATGCATGAGGATTCGAATGCCTAAGGTGGCAATTCGAATTAGCCTTCATGGAGTGATCAAAGGATCACTCGAGTGTCATCGAAGCACAACTAGTAGTCTATCTCATCATTGGTGGAGTCATCAATGCACAAGTAACTATCAGTTGTCAGTCAAAATGAGTCTAATTAAGTGTGGTAGGTGTAACTGAATGTAACTAGCACATGGAGACACTAACTGAATGAAGGAGACTCAGTGGAGGGTGCATGAGGAGCTAACTGGAGTCAGAACATGTAGTCATGTCTCATCGGAGGTCAATCGGTGTGATAACAGCGGTGAGGAGTCAGTCTGGCCTCAAATCAAGGAAAGACTGGTGGATAACTGAAGTAAACTGGACTGATAGGTGAGAAAGGATGAGTGGCTTCCTTAAATCAAGGAGGAAGGGCGCACTAAGCTCTAGGAGAGATAAAACTGATCTGAGAGAAGCTCTTGGGGGCTGGCTAACTTAGGGCTAGGTGCTGGAATGATGACTAGAATGCATGCAAACCCTAAAAGTGCATGCATGACTGAAAATGTAAATGATCAAAATACTGGTGGGACTAAGATGGAGTATAGGAATATCCTAACACAATACATGATGCCTAGGGTTAACCCATTTCTGTGGTATGTAATTATAAGTTCCACTTTATTTGCAATTAGTTATACGAACTACTAGTTAATATAATACGCATGCATGTTTTTATAAATAATCTAGTCATTTTGTATATAATTATAATTGATCACATAGGTATTCCATCTCTTTATGTAGGTCTTCAGACAAAGGGGAAATTTGCATGCCAGTGTGTGGTCCTAAGACCAAATCTTGTCGTTCGAAAAGCTTAGGAAAGGAGTTGTTTGATGAGTACAGGCACTTCCTCTATAAGAATCACAGGTATCGAACTACCAAAAAGCATTTGTTCAATGGCAAGCAAGAGACTGCATTAAAACCACAGAGAATGACACCTCGCCTATGGAAGTTGCAATATAATAGAAATCGTCAAGGTACGTATAATGAATCATCGTATATGATATGTTATATTGTGTGTTTTTTACTCTAATTGACATTTCTTTATGTAATTTCATGATTGTCGTTCATGTGATCATGAAGGAATTAATGGGCTTCCACGAGGAATGAAAAGTTATCCTAGACAATTCAGTAGGTTGCCCTACTATGAGCACCTACAAATTTCTCATCTATTTGATAAAATGCATATCGGAAAGAATGTGACTGAAACATTATGGTGAATATTGGATGGAAGGAGTGACAAAGAAAAAATTGTCAAAATTTGCAAAGAAATTCAAGATAGAAACCATGCAATGAAAGATGTCATTCAATTTCATAGCAACAGAGAGCAAATTAATATAAGCTCACTTCCATGGATGTTAAAGGACCAGCAAAGTAATGTTGTAAAAGAAGTCATTCAAAAAATTAAATTTCCCACCGGATTTTGTGTGAACATGAAGAATATCATAACAAAGAAAGGTGATTTCACGGGGGTGAAAACTCACAATTAGCATGTCTTCATGAAGGTAATTATTATGGTATAGATTTAATTATTTTTTTTTCCTATTACAGTGAATATGGTTGGTATATTTTTTATTTGTCTACTCTTTGTTGATAAAATGAAACTATTTGTATATTATTGTTACAGTATGTTCTACCTCTCTCTATCCCGGACAACTTCAACAACAATGTCAAGCAAATAATATATAGTCTCGGGAAATACATGAGGTATGTGGTGATTTTTTCCATGCACTTAGTGTTTGTTTAATTCAATATAGAACTTATATTTGATTTTCGTTCTGTAATTCATGATGTTGTGTAATATATTGTTTTTTTTTCTTTAATCTCTTGATTTGGTTGTCATGTCACTTGTAGATGGTTTTCATCTAAAGAATTCCATAAAGAAGAGATAAAGTATTGGAGGAGAGAAATTCCTTGTCTCATGTGTGAAATGAAGAAGCATCTACCTTCTGCATTTTTCAATGCACAAGAACACTACCTCATACACCAAGTTGAGGAGATTGAACTGTGTGGACCTATGCACTCAAGGTCCATGTGGATGGTTGAGAGGCACTTGAAATTTATGAATGGTTTGGTCAGACAACGAGCATATGCTAAGGGTTCTATGATGGAGGGATATATGGTATACCAAAACATGCTGTATATTAGTGACTATCTTCCTAAATTAGCAGAAAAGCTCAATTTACGTCGCATTTGTGACCCAGAATCCAATAAGAGTTTTGAAGGGGAGTACCCCGAAGGGGAAAGGTAGATCGAGGAAGGCGAAAGGTAATATAACACATTCTTATATTCAGTATTTTGCATAAATTTATATTGTAATATACTTTGTTAAGTTACTATATTACATTTGTATTGAATTTTAATTTTATTGTCATGAAACAGTTGGTCGAGAGTGGGATGCAATTCATTTATACATCGCAAACAATCTTGACTAGATCAAGGTATGGATTGAACGATGTGAACAATCTGGTCATGGAATATCATGGGAAGGTGTGGCTTAATTGGTTAAAGCTGCACATCGCAATGGAGACACCAATCTAACACAAAGGGAAATCGATTTAGCAAGAGGTTTAAAATATAAGAAGGTAAGCATATTAATCATCCACGCTATTTTTTTTTTGTAAAAAATAATGCCGTTGTACGTCACGCTATTTTTTTCATTGTATGGCATTATAAACATGCACTAGTTAATCATAAATATTGGATAATTATGTAATATTTTCCTGTATGGCTTGTTGTAGGTAACACATCATAAGGCTATGTGGTGCAATGGATGTAGATATCGAATCAAAAAGTTGGATGAAACAAAGAAAACATCTTATTGTGCGATATCTACAGTCTTTGAGTTGACCAATGTTTCTTCTAGAAGTGACAGAAATCCAGAACTCTCTGAAAATCGATACTATGGGTATCTAGAAGACATTCTTCAGTGTGACTTTAACTCCTTCAAGGTATTTCTATTCATTGTCAAATGGTACAGGTGTCAATTGAATCAACGTGATCCCGATGAAACAATAATTGAACATGATGATAAAACAATAATTGAACGTGATAATGGATTTACCATGGTAAATACAAGGTTGTTTGAGCTAGTAACGGAGCCCAATGTTCTTTCAACTCAATGTGAACAGGTATTTTACTCTGAGGTTCCAGGTAGAGCGCGTTGGTCATTTGCTGTGAGACACAATCCAAGGGGAATGTCGGTAAAGTATAACATAGATGAAGGTAATGAAGACGTTCTCGAAGAAGAAGACACTGTAGAAGATGATCATGATCAACATGAGTTAGATGATCATGTTCCTGAAGAAGATGTTGAAGAACTTATTGAATCAGATGATGTATCAGACAATGTCCATGAAGATGATACCGACGATGACATGATGATTGTAACTGACATTGACGATGAGGATGATATGGCCAATCCTTACAATGTTGAATCTGGATCATCGGATGATAGTACAGATGATGACTCAGATGAAGAAGATGATGAAGACCATTGAAGTTTATGACGTATGTAGTAATAATAAATTAATTGTTTCTTAGTGAGTTTCCATTTTCCAGTATGATATAATTAGAAACATTGCTTGTTATAGAGTATGTCAAAAAACACATTTAAATTTTTTGTACATAGATATTTTTGTCAGGTTATGGGGAAATGAGAGTGATGTGAGGGGGGTGAGGGGCCATAAGAGCTTCCACCTTCACGCAGTTGGCCCTGTTTATTAGAGAATATTAAATTATTCTTGAAACAGAGAGAAGCTTAGTAAGGAAATGCACAATTATCAAGACTCAAACATAATCATCATCATCATCATCATCATCATCATCATCATCATCGTCATCATCATCATATTTTTATTCTTCATTGACATCTTCATCATCTTGATCATCATCTTCATCATCGTCATCATCATCATCATCAGCATCATCATCATCGTCGTCGTCGTCGTCGTCGTCATCGTCGTCGTCGTCGTCATCGTCCTCGTCGTCATCATGGCCACCATCATCATCATCATCATTATCATAATCATCGTCATCATCATGACCACCGTCATCATCATCATTGTCATCATCATCGTCATCATCCTCACCATCATCATCATCATCGTCACCATCTTCATCATCATCATCGTCATCATCATCATCGTCACTATTCTTCATCGACATCGCCATCATCACCATTGGAGCATCAAAAACCATACCTATAGATTAAATAATGTGCTACATGGGGCCAACGTTGAAATTTCTTAAATATTTGTTGGCTTGGACTGAAATTCTGCATGGTTAGTTAAGACGCATGCATTGACGGTGTGGGAGGATTTTCGAACTCAAACATGACTGACACTAACCATTGGATCATCAAAAACCATACCTATAGATTAATTAATGTGATACAATATGGGGCCAACGTTGAAATTTTTTAAATATGTGTTGGCAAGGACTGAAATTTGGCATGGTTAGTCTAGACGCATGCATTGACGGTGTGGGAGGGTTTCTAGACTCAAACATAGATGACAATAACCATTGCAGCATCAAAAACCATTCCTATAGATTAAATAATGTGATACATGGGGCCAACGTTGAAATTTTTTAAATATGTGTTGGCTTGGACTGAAATTTGGCATGGTAGTCTAGATGCATGCATTGACGATGTTGGAGGGTTTTCAGACTCAAACTTGGCTGACACTCACCATTGCAGCATAAAAAACCATACCTATAGATTAAATAATGTGCTACATGGGGCCAACGTTGAAATTTCTTAAATATTTGATGGCTTGGACTGAAATTCCGCATGGTTAGTCAAGACGCATGCATTGATAGTGTGGGAGGGTTTTCGGACTCAAACATGACTGACACTAACCATTGGAGCATCAAAAACCATACCTATAGATTAATTAATGTGATACAATATGGGGCCAACATTGAAATTTTTTAAATATGTGTTGGCTTGGACTGAAATTTGGCATGGTTAGTCTAGACGCATGCGTTGATGGTGTGGGAGGGTTTTCGGACTCAAAATTGGCTGACACTCACCATTGCAGCATCAAAAACCATACCTATAGATTAAATAATGTGATACATGGGGCCAATGTTGAAATTTTGTAAATATGTGTTGGATTGGATTGAAATTTGGCATGGTTAGTCTAGACACATGCATTGACGATGTGGGAGGGTTTCTAGACTCAAACATGACTGAAAATAACCATTGCAACATTAAAAACCATACCTATAGATTAAATAATGTGATACATGGGGCCAACGTTGAAATTTTTTAAATATGTGTTGGCAAGGACTGAAATTTGGCATCGTTAGTATAGACGCATGCATTGACGGTGTGGGAGGGTTTCTAGACTCAAACATGACTGACAATAACCATTGCAGCATCAAAAAACATACCTATAGATTAAATAATGTGATACATGGGGCCAACGTTGAAATTTTTTAAATATGTGTTGGCTTGGAGTAAAATTTGGCATGGTTAGTCGAGACGCATGCATTGATGACGTGGGAGGGTTTCTAGACTCAAACATGACTAACAATAACCATTGCAGCATCAAAAACCATACCTATAGATTAAATAATGTGATACATGGGGCCAACGTTGAAATTTTTTAAATATGTGTTGGCTTGGACTAAAATTTGGCACGGTTAGTCTAGAAACATGCATTGATAGTGTGGGAGGGTTTTCGGACTCAAAATTGGCTGACACTCGCCATTACAGCATCAAAAACCATACCTATAGATTAAATAATGTGATACATGGGGCCAACGTTGAAATTTTTTAAATATGTGTTGGCTTGGACTGAAATTTGGCATGGTTAGTATGGACGCATGCATTGACGGTGTGGGAGGGTTTCCGAACTCAAAATTGGCTGACACTCGCCATTGCAGCATCAAAAACCATACCTATAGATTAAATAATGTATCTTTTTTCTACTATAGGGTTTATCATTTTTTATTTCTCTTGTATCTTTTTTGCACTATCTTCATTTAAATCTCAATTGCTATCAAATTAGATAACAAACATTTTGGTCTCTTCATTAAGAAATATGGTAACATCATTGATGGAACTTATTTATTTGGTTTTCCATTCATGTTTACATCAAAATACCAAAATCAACCATTATGTCACAGAAGACCTTTCTGTTGTAGTATGGAGCATACACATTAAGTATATTAAGGGGTCTCTCCAACCCCCTGATACGACCTTCAAGTTTGATACCTGTAATTGTGTGAAATGGAGAGAAATCAACATGTAGCAGGTTCCAAGCCACTAACAAACCTTTTGACATGCCATTGGCATCCACACCACAACACTTCCAGGTGGGATTTAGTTTAAGAAAAAATTTACATGCATTATTCTTTTATTATAGGAATCACACTATGTTATGGTAGCTCCTGTTATTGTATTGAATATAGCCCTCTATACTCTATATGGAAGCTTCCGGTGTTATATTTCCAGCCCCCAAGATAAAGACCCAACGATCACCGAAGCTAGCACACCAAAGTTATAAGGTGCTAAGCTAACAAAGCCTAGATTGGCTAGTGGGAATATTGGTTGTGATACTCTCCACCCAAGTTCAAATCTAGTTCACGACATGTTATGGTGGACATTGGGGATACCCTTATTCTTCGCAAATAGTAGGTGTCTATCATTTCCATGTATGTAGTCTGTAACGCCAATAAACCACAGTTAAAAAAAAATACTAAACCATAAGGTACTAAGCAAATCCATCCCACTTTTTGAAACTCCAAAGTTAGCTTTAAAAAATAAGCAACCTGGTTTCCATGAACAATTTAAAACCATGCACAATTTAAATAGTATTAAAGGAGTCTCAAACAACAATAGAATATGCAATGATGTTTTTGATGGTACGAGTCATTTCCTTGTGAGGGATTTGAGAATATTTATAAAATCATTTTCTATAACAATGGAATGGGACTTAAGGTCTCTACCCAACTTCAAACCGGTAAAAAGGGCTTTAGATTTAGTAAGATAATTGGTTTGGTGTCCTCCTTCTCTATAAAGGCTACAACTAACTTTCTCTGATCATCTCTTATTAGACCTCTCCATCAACTCTCGGGTTGCCCAACACCTTAAAAAGTTTTTCTTAGTCCAATTAAGAAAGGGCTTATACCAACAGTTTTGTTCTTCTAATTCTTCTTATCAAAAGTTCTAATGCAATTCAAAGACCCCAATTAATCCAATTCTTCTTATCCAAAGTTCTCATGCAATTCAAAGGCCCCAATTATGGTTTTAGAGAATACTAATTACAATTCAAAGGCCCCAATTATGGTGTGAGAGAATATATGAATATTCTCTGGTTTGAAAAGCCTTTTCACTTTACTTTGTAACAAACTCATCTCTTCTTTAATGAATTCAATGTGACAAAGATATTGGAAAAAGTTGAATATGTTTTAACTCTATCCACTCCCATTAAATGTCTTGAGTCTTGTAATTTTTCTAGTTTCTACACATTTGCATTTGAATGGGTTGAAAATTGATAATAAAAAAACTTAATATAAAACAACTTAATATAAAACAATATATAATATAAAACACTATATAATATAAAACAATACAAAATAAAATATTATATAATACAAAAAATAAGAAAAAAAAACAAAATAAAAAACAAATTATATATAATACAAAAAAAAATCACTTACCATTTCACTTTCTATTCAACACGCCCCCATTTCACTTTCAATTCGACACCAGGAGGAAGGAGCTCTGCAACTCTATGAAAACTAAAGCGGAGAGCTGGAGGACAGCATGATTTGATACCCCATTTCAATTCGACACGTGCGATCAGGAGAGGTGCTCTACAAAATCAATTTTCAAACCCTAAACGATTTAAATCCGATACAGAGGAGCTCGAGAAGGAAGATATGTCCTCGGTATGTCTATGAATTATATGTTTAATGCATACATGTGCTTGTCATATACAATGATATCTTTTCCAGGATTGCTTTCATGTCCGCCTTTAGGACAATACCGCTCTAAACCGTGACCTTTATTAGGCTGTTATGTGCCTGCTAGCACTAGATCGTGACTTTTAGGACTGCGTTGTGACCTGTGTAAGCCTGCTAGGAGTTCCGTGAAAGCTATGTTGTAGGAAGCTATCACCTCTGCCCAGCTTGTAGAGGGAAGTCGTGACTTGTCTGAGACTATAGAAGGTTGTCGTGACTTGCTTCAGCTTGTAGAAGGTTGTCGAGAATAGTGTTGAGCCTATTAGGGCTGGTCCGTGACTATTGATGATTTTTCTTGGGCTTCCATAAGCTTATTTTGTTGGGCCGTGACCATGTTGACCCTGTCTGGGTTGCAGTGACTGTTCTGTGTTTTTCTGTCCTTACTGGTACCTATCATGACTGTTTCAAGGCCTGTTCAGTGGGTTGTGTCCTTGCTAGTGCTTACAGTGACCCTTGTTGAGTATGTTGTGACCATTCAAAGAGTACCCTTGCACATTCTCAACTCTTTGAGGTTGCTACTGCTATGTATCAAGGTGCCATTGTCTGAGGGTGTATGGTTTAATGCTTCCTCGTTGTTATTTGATTGTTGTATGACTGTCCTAAAGAGTGTTAAAGTTGAAAGAGATGAAAATTATGTTTAAATTTATCTTACCTTGTCACAACTGTACTTATTTTGTTTCTAGCATTGATTTAGGAATTTATTTATGCATTAAAGTATAAATATCTTAATTTTCTACTCCAAACCCTAACCTAACCCAATTTTCAACTCATACAACAAGTTGTAGCCTCTCATGAGCAGACCTAAGTCCCAAAACAGTCCCGAAGTAGTACTTTTTGTAAACTAAAACCATAATACTTTTAACTTTCCTCAAGTCTCGGCATGGAAGCAGCCTCCATCTTTGATTTTGAAATGAATGCCTCAGCCTCCACCAAATTAAATGAATGCCACAAAAATTTGTTTTGAATTGGAGGGATGTTAAGTTAACCAACCAAACCGTGAATGCAAAAAGCAAGACCCTCATGTTAGGTGGGTACACACCTATAGACGATGACAGGATGGCATGCTCCCTGCTATCCGTTTATCTTCCATTCAGCCCTTATTCACGTCGAATGGACACAATATATATATCAATTTGGAGTAAAGCCGGACCTTCCATACTTTGCATAGTTTCTCTCACTGTCTAGTAAACCTGAGACCTTCTCTTATAAATAACCTCACAACTTTCATTTAACTGCTAGAGAATCTAAATCCTACCACTCTAGGCTTTCCTTATATATTTTTGCCTAGCATTTGATGGGAGGTTTTCCTTCTATCTTTTATAATAAGTCATGGAATCTAGTTTATAAATAAAGGTATACATTAAACTCTCATTAAAGATGGTATCTTGTTGTAACTCAGTAGTAAAGGAATTTTGAAAAGCCCTAATATTACCAGCAAAGGAAATTAATTTGTCTACTAAAAACCAACCATAATTCCATAAAAACCCATTTTGTCTTCAACATTGTTGGCTATGATGTTTCTAACTCCAGACAATAAATCTGGAGCTTATCTCACTTTAGATGACATTCCTGGATAATTTTGCTTATATATTTTGGTGCTTAAACTTACAGTGGTTGCATGAACAGGGGCTGGGGATACAATACTCCTTCTAACTCGACAATTATCCTTATCATCATAGTTAATTCCCTTTCAAGTTTTTCCTTATCAAGTAGTACCCTATTTATTATTATAACTCCTTGCATGATGCAAAGTTGGATAATTTTATTAAAAAGTAGGTAAGTTCTATAGGTTTTTTACTACAATCTGCTTTGTATTCTTAAGGTGAGCAATAACCCATTCTGGTTACTCTGTAATACTAGAAACAATTAGCAAATCTCTAGTAGGCTCTGACTCTATTGAAGTATGCAGCTTAGTAGACAATTCTTTATTTTAATTTCCAAACCTTTTACTTTTAGGTGTACCTAAAATTGCATGTTATATCCCTCATTTGGACTTAACAGGGTCTTCATCCCCATTTCAATAACCACCTGCTTCACTATAATTATTTTTTATCGCTACCTAACATTATTTCGAATTGCATAAGATGTACCTTTAGAGTTGTTTGCAATAACCCCCGAGCTATTACTTCATTTTATACATTGTATCCCTTCAAGTTGCTGCTCAGTAGTATCCCTTTGCTTCTTAGGGTATTGCAAAGCTTTACTTTATTTATTATTTTTCCTTTGTTTTACTTTTTGGCTTATCAGAGTATTAATGTCTTCTTGGATGTCTCATTCCTTCACCATGCTAGCAGAATTGGAACTACACACACGGGCTCAACGATTTTATCTATAATGTGGGCCTCTTCATTGTAACCAGCTCCTTCTTTTTTTGCCTCATGTTAAGGTAAATTACTAGCATATTGGATAGAAATCACGTGATCTTTAAACACACCTTTAGGGCTATACCCAGGATAAGCCTTAGCTTCATTGAAATGAAAGGAGTATAAACCCTCAGCCAATTCCTCTAAGAGTAACTTTTTTATATAGTGATTCCCACATATGTAAAAGGAAACTACAATAAAAGCTTCTTCTTACCATGGATAAAACTACACCATCCCAATCACTGCCTACATAATTATACTAGAAAGAACCTGCTGCAGACAAACCTTAGTAGATAGTAGGGTTTACCTTCAAAACCATATACACTAATGTAGGTTTATTGTTATTCATAAAAATACTAAACCTTTCCATCTAAAAATCCCTCACCTGTAAAGTGAGGTACTAAGGCTATTTTATAGTCAACATCTTTCTGAATATTCCCACAAATGCATCTTGAACTTTATAGAAATGAAGTGGGCCTTATTCCTCCATAACACGGGGTACCATAACTGCATTAAATCTCGGTCAGAGTTTAATTCTAATTTGGTGGCAGCTTCCCAAAAGTGTTACATAAAACCAAAGCGAAAGCTAAATATGAATACATGAAAAACCTCTTGGTTATTTTTCATTTAATTAGTTGAAGTGCTATTTCATACGAAATTATTTATCCCAATCAAAATTTTATCTTTATATATAGGATTTAGTAGCTAACATACGTAACATACCTGAGCGTTCTAGCTGGGGATTCTTTTCCAACAAGTCTACCATATAACCACATCATTTCCTTATAGGGGCTAGTCAATTCATATAATTTTACCTGGTACACCTATGGTATTTCAAATTTCAGATATACCACTTATTTAGAATGAAAAATCCTCCAGCATATGCTTCAAGGAAAGCATCTCTTCTGCCATTAAAAACACTTAGTAGGCTCTTACAAATTCAACATTTATCTTAAAGTAATTGTGTCAAGGAACCTACACCTTCTCTGATTCATCCAATCTCACTATACGGTACTTTGGATCCCAATGTTTTTCCCACCAATACACTATTTCTCGAAACTTCAAAACTTCAACCACACAACCAATGTTCACCAGGACAAAGCTCCAAGCTTTTCCCTCCCTCTATTTTGAAACAGATAGCTCTATGTACCATTTGTACGTAATAGACCGATGGACAGGTCTATAAATTTGAACTAAGGAGTTTTTACTATCGCCAATGAGAGCTTGGGATGCATCCTTATTTTTGCTACAACTTCGTAAAATGTAAACTAAATTTTGAGCACTTAGATAATCCCTAATGCAATACTTTACTCAATCTTCAACTTCATGCCTAGGATATGTACCCAATTATCACTTATTCCATACTTACTCTTAATGACAACATGTATGGAGAGATATCAAACTTCATTTTAACTTGAGGAATTTATGGGTCAAAGGCACTATGGTTGAATGTTTACATGTCTATAAATTAAATTGCCCTGTCTATAAATTGACATATCCTTCCATGTAGATTATAAAAATTGCAATTAGGTCAAGTTCTCCTTACATGGTTTGGATAAAATTGAAAGCTTCAATTTTCGTACAATTAGAAAAGTTTGGGCAATGTAGAATGTGAGGAATGAGAATGTATCAATCATTGTCACCATATGAGTTTTGATAGTAAGATTAATTGGCCCCATCCCATTATGAAGTAGAACCATGTGAGATAGATCCTATAACACAACTAGCATCATGATATAAGCAAAATCGAAGTTCTATTTTCCGTCAAGGCTACTTGAAGAAGATAATTTCCAGAAAGTGTCCCTAGGGTACAAAGTAATGAAACATTTGACAGATTGGAAACATATATATATAAAAGGAACAGAATTATATAGGCCTAAAATTGTGGTTGGTGCCATTGCGGTCAAATTTAAATCAATTTGTAAGCCGCCTCAACGGAAAACGGAACTTCGATTTTGCTTACCCATTTTTGTTGTTCTGGTTTAGGAAATATTTCAGGCTATTATGGTTTGTTTTAAAGTCTTCATCTTCTTAAAATTGGCTTTCATTGTATCATTCATCAGGGTTAGTAAATTCATAAAAGTTAAGCATGCATCATCATACTTCAGACTTCAATCAAACCATCATGACTTGGATTGTGGCAATTTTAGTCTTCGACTAGGGTAGTACTGTAGCAGCTTTAACACTTAGAATATAATAGCTTCAAATTTGGACTTTGGTGGCTTCATAAAAAAACAAGTTGTGGTATAGCTTCCCCAGTTGTGGTTACTATTTTTTATTAAGATCATGAAGATTTATATGTAGTTTATTGTTTCTACTATCCCTGTGTTTTTGTGAAAAATGATTGAAGAATGTTATAAGTGTTCCTAGAGAATTGTGAACATGGATATGTACAATTCCTTATATTTATTATCACTTTGTTTTATGTGATGAATTCATTTGCATGACTTGAGTATATCTGAAGCTCTCCTTGAGGTCCCATGAATGAACTTGAACACTTGTTGCATTCATTTAATTTGAAAGAACTCTCTCCTTACCTTATCTAGCATTCATTGAAAGGAAAGGATTATTTTATTCATATGCATTTACATGGTTTGAGTCAGTCATCACACCATGAGTTGCACTTCCATCACCCGACTGAGTAATACAACCATTAAAATTTAACTCGTTAAGTCAACACACTTTAACCTCACTTGAGGATAAAAAGAATTTGTTAGTTAGGTAGGACACCAGGGATAGGCATCCAAATAATTCCCCCTTGTCATTATCATCCAAGACATAGTTGTTGTCCTCTAAGGTGGTGAAATCCTCTTGTACTTGTTGACACAATCATCGACTAGTTTGTGGAGGGGCCTCCTGTTGTTTCAGGGGTTAAACCGCCGCGAGATTGAGAACCGGACAGACTCTGTGGAATGCCGCACTCCACTTAGCCCTAAGGAAACATCGATCATTGTCTTCCTTGTATTCTCCGGCCACCATACTTGTGATACAAGGGTGATAAGGCAGAATTGCCGAAAACCTTTTCCGATGTGTCATGAACGAGGTAGCTTAGTGACTTTTCTACTAGGGCTCTTTTACACAGGATCCCTTTCGGTAGAGGGATATCCTTCCATTATTGGTCTCTCATTTTATATTGTTTGACTTGGATTTCATCACCTTGTGAAGGATACAACTTGTTGAGGTCTCAAGCTCTTAGTTAGGAGATTTTGCTTGCTAATTCACCTTTTTAGAGGGTCCTTTTCTTTTTAGTGTTGCTTGTTGGCATTCTGGCCACTTTTGTTTCAGCTCGCTTACTATGACACCGGTCCCAGTACATTTTTTTGAGCTTATCTGATGATGTGTGATGTCATATACCATGATCTCAACCTAATATTGACAGAGGGCTCTACACCTCACCCCGGGCTACGACTAGAACAACAATACTACTGTATTAACCGGATACATTCTTTGGAAGCATGGCCACATCAAGATGCTAGTCTCCGGTTTCCAAGTACTACACACACTTATGAAAAATATAAAAAATTATGGTGGAAATTCTTGAGAAAAGAAAATAAAGATAGAACATATTATACCATGCTAAATTTTGGACCTCAAATGACACATATCCATGAGGATCCTGCATGGTTCACCCCTGATTGGACTAGAGACTGGTGGCGGTCATTCAGCATCAACCTGACAGCATTAGATCCAGGTGCTATTTATAATGTAAAACGAGAAGTTGGAGAATCTCTCGAATAGGTCAAAGATAGTTTGCAGACAAATCTTACTGAGGCTCAAATCCTTCGGTACTATGTTAAAAATGAATGACAGTGGCTTGTCAAAACCCACATAGACGTCCACATGCATCAGAATAGACACGTGGTCCTGAGGTCTGTTTATTCAAAGGCGTGGGTTGTTGAATCCAACGTCTTTCGAGAATTGTATGGTCCCCCATGCTCCGATGAGTTGTAAATATCTCAAAAGTATTTAGCTATGAGTGGGGCCTGTCCATTCAAATTGTCAAAAAGATTGAAAAGAAAGTCTTTGTAACTATGTCATGATAATATAAAGAAAGCCCTACTTTTATCTTTGTCAATATGATTGAAAATCTATCTTATGTATTAAATACCCTAAGTCAATATTACAAGTAATTGTCCAAAGGTAGCATTAGTTGGGAGTATGACTGAATGCTACCATTTTTCAAAACAGCTTACATGTGTTTTTGCTTGATTCAATTACTTTCAGTCATCTAAGAAGACCATGCTTGATTAAGATTATACAAGTTCCACAACATTGTATAAAATATTGTTTTTGACGATTTGTGAACACTTATTAACCACTTAAAAGATCTTACTTTTGAAAGTCTTAAAAACTTTTAGACGTTTTCCATAATGGTTAGTGATTTTTATTTTATATTATTATTGCTGAATATAAATATCTTACTAAATGTGACTAGAATTCAATTACTGAGTTGATGAACCCAAACTGATGGGATGAGAGAGATTTTAGGGAAATGATGACACATCTGATAATTGGATGGTTTGATATGGGAGTCAAGACCCAAAGGAGCAATAAAAGAAAACTCATAATTGTGTGAATTTGTACTCATAAGAAAGATAAAGTGATCGTCTTCCTCATTGCTTGAATGCCTACATGTTGAGAAAGGGAATGAGGATAAAGTAACATTATAAAAGGTGCGCCACATCACCTTTTAAGAGGCACTATGCCTTGCGGTCGTATCTAAACTTTTTTCCCATGTTGCGGGTAGAACCAAACAGGTATTTGTCAGATCTGTCTTCCTCGATCGAGGGGAGTGTAGGAAGGCTAGAGGAAAGTGAGACATCCAGTAGCTCTAGAAGAGTTGTATATTCAACTAGATGTCAAAAAACCAGAAGAAAATTCGAGAAACGCAATGAATTTTTTCACGGTAAAGGGGGGTCATGTTCCTATGGTGATGAGACAAAAGACGACCTCGAGGTGCCCTTGAGGTACATACATTTAGTGAAACAATGGGTACCCAAGGATCTTCCTCAATCGAACACAGATTTTTGTGTGAATGATAGGATATATCGAATAGCACCGTCATCAATACATCATTTCGGGTTGTTCAGCATGGATGGCATAAGGGTCCCTTACAACAAATGTACAGAATTGATGGAGTATGTTGGACCCTATTACAGCTACAAAGATTGGATGCGCCTGGTCCAATTTACAAAAAGTATGCGTAGCTATGGATTGTCAACAAACTATTTACAGTTGAAAGACAAAAATCAAAATAAAGGAGCAACATTGTACATGGACGGAAGGCCAAAGGCCACATGGAATATTGCGGGGTTTATAAATAGTACACAACCAGGGTCTACAATTAAGCAACCAAACTGCGAATTTGAGGGGAGCGAAGGAAACCGTGTTTTTGTAGTTGCCATTAAATCAATATCTGCGTGGGAAGAGTTGCTTATTAATTACAATTTGAACCGAGTAGATACAAAAAATGTTACTATGGCAGTGGTACATATAACAATTTACCCAACCTTTTATTAATGAATTTAACATATTAAGGATTTTTTCGTTAGTTTATTTCATTTAAATTTTCCCCATTTACTTCGCAGGCTAGTGATCGGGATAAAGCACCTCCAGCAGATGGTCAGAGGAGTACATCTTCCTCGAGGGATCAGGTATACATCTTTGTAATAGTGCAAATATAATAAGAAAAAATAGTTGACTTTCACTATGTTTTTTATTTAGGTATCTGTAAGGGGAAACTCCCAATTATTAGCAGATCGGGGAAAGTCACCTATGAGCATCGATCCGAGGAGTGGATCACGATCCTCTACATTGCAGGTATAATCCATTGGAATTGTTCATATAATTTTAGGAATCTATCATGATATAACTCAACAATCTTTTATATTTTTTTGTTGCAGCTCGATGAATCGTTGTATGAAACAACATCAGACAAATGGCTAGTAGATCCTGAAGTGGCTGAGATCCTTAAAGATGATAGACAAACTAGTGAAGCCACAAACCGGTTTGCAATGATAGACAAATTGTTGGAAAAATATACTGCGGAACTCATTTCTTTGCTTATCAAGTTTCTGCAAACAAGCGAGAACCTGGCAAGGATTGAACTGTTGGAATGGAAATCTGAATCCTTGGAAGTAAGTTGAGGAATCTTGATTCATAAAATAATTCATTTATAACTTTATAATTTTCTCTTTTATATGATAGTACTGAATGTGTAGGACATGGTTTGTATTTACAGAGTTATTGGAAAACACACAATAGTGGTGGAGGAGATGTTGGCCACAACGAGGCTCATGGAGAGACATGGCATCATGAGAAAATGACTCCACGTACTACATCGACTCCTTCACCATTTTTGTCGACTGAATAGTCGGCAACACGTTCTGACACACCACAGACCCCAACTTTGAGCGCACCGGCCCCTGGTGACCGATGCACATCGGATCGTCCACCGAAAGAGGTCGACAATGAGAATCTTGGTAATATTGATATCACCCTAGTTGCATTTCCAAGATCTTCCCATGTCACTAGCACGGGAACAATGGAGGTAAAATTTTTGGTCGACGTCGATCTCGTCCCAATAAATATCGATAAGGTCCCAGGTAATTAATATACATTGATCAAGTTACTGTTTATAACTTCATTGTAATATACCAATCAAACATTTTCTTTCAACTAATTATGATCATGGCATGATCGTTTCGTAGGAAATGACGTTTTCTATAAACAAATGAATGATGCGTGCTTGGATATCTTCGAGCCCACCATCTAAGAAAGGTGGGATAAAAAACATAAATGTTTAAAAGATGAACTCATGCATCAGTTGGTTGGCCTGTTCGGTGACAAAACCTTTAATAAAGTCAAGGTCTTGAAAAAGGCTTGTCAACATGTGAAGGTTGTCTGAGACCAATATAGGACACACCTTGAAAAAAACCCTAAGTATGAGCGCCCTCCAATGATTTCACCAATGGAGTGGAGAGATCTAGTGGATGATGGAAGGGAGAGGGCTCAGAGAAGAGAAGGAAAGATAACACCACACACAGGGAGGTATGCAATACTTTCCGCAATGTAATTCAAAACCTTATTTTTATTGAATATTTCTATATCGAACTTGGAACATCTAACATATTTCAACACTTGCATAGTCTGCCAGACACATCAAAGGCCACAAAGGCAAGAGTTGAAAAAATAGGTTAGCACAAGCTTGGGCCTGGTGGTTATTCCAATTTCGCGGCACGATTTGTTAGTTTTGAAAAACCAATAATGCATGCAAATAATAAATTGCAAATTTTTTTTCATTTCATTGCACCGGAAAATGTTAATTAATGACGTTATGCAAATATGCAGGCCGAACAATTCAATGAACAACCCACTGAGGAAGACATGAAGCTTGGCTTCAAGGAAGGCTTTGGAGCTGTTGTTGAATGACGAAAAAGCTTGTCTGGCCAAACACAGTCTTCTGGTACCAATCCATCCGGTGCACAGGTAAGTAGAATCTATATATACTTTATTGAATATTAATCGCTTGTGCAATCTATTCATTATAAATACTTAAAAAACAATATTGACTCTGTTTTGGGTAGGAAAGCAATGATCCCCCTAATGTCGAGGGAGAACAACAAATCAAAGATCATGCTTCTAATCCTAGTAATGAATTTATTCATATGCTAAAATTTTATGTATAGCATTGAAAATGGTGAACATTAATTGTAGTTCACCATATTCAACTGCAAAGCATGTAGAGGGTGAAACTGTACAGGTTCAACCTAGAAAAGAACATGAACTACATGATGTGGCCACACCAGGTAAAAAAACACCTTTGTAATGTTTTTTTAAATGAAATACTTGTCATTACAATCTCAAAATACAACGATGTAACATTTTCACATTGTTGCAGCAAATCCTAACCCCTTGCCGCAAACATCACCACAAGCGCCTAATGAAGAACCAAGAATAGGAACAAAAAGGCCAGGGGTAGATGCTCCTCTTCGAGATTATTTACCATTTATAAAGAGAAGAAAAACTGCTAGTAAAAAGAAGTGACTCGAAAAATGTACTCGTCTAATTATTTTTTATAACAATATATCGTCCATGATTTTTGGCCTAATGAATGAATGAATGGTTTAATGGTTTAATGATTCAGTGTAGTAAACTGTTACCTTTATTGAATGTCAGTTTTTATTGAATGAATGTGTTGACTGAATGGTTTATTGAATGTTATCTTTTATTGTATGAATGTGTTGACTGAATGGAACAATGGTTTAATGAATGTTAGGCTTTATTGAATGAATGGTAGATGAAAGTTCATGATGAAATATGGATGAATTTGCATGTATTTGTTTTTTTCAAGTACATGCATTGGGTATGGGGAATTGAGAGTGATGTGAGGGGGGAGAGGAGCCATAAGAGCTTCCACCTTCACGTGGTTGGCCCTGTTCAGTAGAGAATATTAAATTATTCTCGAAATGGAGAGGAGCTCAATGAATGGCTACGATGCTGGCTTTCTACAACCCACTAGCGTGTCATCTAAATTTTGACAATTTCTTGGAGCTTGTTGTGATGTTTGGTTGCTCATCATAACCAATTTCGAGTTTCCACAACTTCAAAGGATGATTAAATGATGCACTAGAATAAATATCCTTAACCTTCTCTTTAATTTCATTGGAATCAATATCCTTAACCTCACATTGAACCCTTCCAAAATGATCTATTTACCATTGAATCCTGGCTTCTGAAGCATGATATTTGCAACTAATCTAGCATACACCAAAAAAAATTAGAAACATGCTGCCTATTGTCAATGTTCATCATTTTTTGTGGTTGCAACTTAACAAAGGATATTCGAACTTATGACCTATGTCTAGTCCCAAGGCTAACACCTTCAAGCTTGAAGTGCAAGTAACAATGGGAGACCACCTTCAAGCAGATTGATTCATTCTGCATGCATTTCATAGTGGGAGATGACGGGATACCACCTTCCTTGATTCATTATTCATGCATTTCACTATGCAACAGTCTCAAATCCCCTATGTGCTTTCCCTAAATTAGTTTCTCGATTCAACATGACCCACACCTGTCGTTTGAAGAGTGTTGCCAGCGGTCTAGAGTTTCATCCTAGAAATGGTGACGATTCATGGTATTATGTTTCCCTTCGGCTGCAATATGACAAACTCAAAGCTCTCATACGAAGGTTTTTCTGACAAATGTGATGGTTTCAGTTTCTCAATTCAACATGACCCAAACAGTCACATTTGTCAGACAAACCTTCGCAGTGGACTATGAGTTTTCCATATTGCAGTTGAAGGGAAACATAATACCATGAATCGTCACTATTTCCAGGATGAAACTCAAGACCGTTGGCAACACTCCTTGGACAAGGGCATGGGTCATATTGAATTGAGACACTAATTTAGGAAAAATGCAGTGAATCTGAGACCGTTGCATAGTGAAATGCATGTAGAATGAATGAAGAGTACTGGGTGTCGAGAGAAATGGTTGTGGGACTTCATATGAGAGTAAATGGTGATGGGAATTGATTGACAAGGTCAGGCTTGAAGTTGGTAGCCTTAGGACTAGACATAGGTCGCAGGTTCAAACGTCCTCAGTTTAGTTCATACCCTTTTTTTCTTTCGATGCAGATTATAGATTTTATTTATTTTCCTTTATCAACTTTACATATCCCTTTATGTGTTTTCTTTATTCTCCTTTTTTAACATTATGTATCCCCTTGTGATAATCGGAATTGTTAATATCGAGTCACTCGAGAATGAACATAAAGAGGATTTCCACATAAATATGTTCCATCCAAACCTATCAAGTGTACTTTTAGGTCAAAAATATTCTTGTAACAAAGCGATGAAAGATCTTAGAAGCAAATGTAACAAAGCCCTGAAAGAAGTTCACGTAACATAGTGGTTTGTGTTTGCAAGAATCCTTCCTTTTATCCACTCTGTTTTCTTTTGTTGCACTTTCAAATTCATCTACAGTGATATCAACACACTACACATTATGGGAATAAGACGTTCACATTTGCATCTTCCACTACTACATTTAACTAAATATCATCTCCTTGCAACTCCACCATTGTAACACCACTCTCTTCTATAGTGCCATCTTCTACAACAACACCACTCACTACTGCAACATATATCCAGTACAACTTTTCCATTGTTTATTGAGTTTCTTGTACAAGCTCAACCTTTACCCCCAATCTTTTCCTTATTGTATTTTACTACAATCAATTCTTCTACACCTTTACTTGACTTGATAGCTTGATTATTAAATAATGCTAAGTATGGTTTTAGCTTGGAGTGAACACTTAGAGTTGTCGTTTCAAGTTTGATAATGAAAGCCACCTTTTAAATAATGGACTATTATAATAATTAGAAAATATTTTCAACTTTATTATAAAGGTAAAGTTAAATTATTATATTAAAATCATATATAATTTATAAATGATTTTATAATAATAATTTAAACTTATTTGGCTTTGAACAAGAATGAGGCATGGGACAACTTCAGGCATGGTACAATGACAACTTCAGGCATGGTACAACTTGGCATTTGCAATGAAGTAGGAAGGCTATAATAGACCTTAATTTGGACAATTAAAGGCAATGGTCGTTTAAACATGACTTCACAAAGTTCAAGACTCCGAGGGTGTACTAGAAAAGAAAAAGAGGAATTGTAGCAACATACACTTCCAAACAATATTGTTTTTTTTTTTTTAATTTTCCATAGGTGTCGGATTACCGACGGTCATAGCAAAGACAACTGACAACTTCGCCATAGATCCGACGGCCAACAACATCGATGCTCAGTCATTTTCAAGTGAGATAGGCATCGGTTTTCCAACCTCCACAGTGCACAAAACCGATGACTTTTCCATAGATCCGACGACAAAAGACGTCGCTGCTCAGCCATTTTCAGTTGTGAGAGGCGTCGGTTTTCCGACCTCCACATTGAAAAATACTGACGACTATGCCATAGATCCGACATTAAAAGACGTCGGATCCAAGCCATTTTCAGTTGTGAGGGGCGTCGATTTTTTGACTGCCATAGTGAAAAATACCGATGACTATGCCATCGTCCGATGGCAAAAAACGTCGTATCTAAGCCCTTTTTAGTTGTGAGGGGCGTCGGTTTTCCAACCGCCACAGTGAAAAATACCGACGACTATGTCATAGATCCGACGGGAAAAGACGTCGGATCCAAGCCCTTTTCAGTTGTGAGGGGCATCAGTTATTCGACCGCCAGAGGTGTCGAATAACCGACGAAGTCTGAGCCATCGGTTTTAATCCAAAATTGGACAGACGTTAAAAAAATACTGAGGTTGTCAGATAGTCGACCACAAAATGTAGAAAATTAAACTTTTCGGCCGTCGGATTTTGGGTCCAAAAAACCTAGTGCTCAAGAACACTAAGTGCAGAGTGTAGAAGAGAGTGATGAGGATGAAGATTCCCTCATGTTTGTATGAAGTTGGTAATAGTTGATGTTCATCTCGGTTGATCTGAGTATTAACTCATGTTGTAAAAATTCATGTAAGCATATTTACGCATTTAATTGAAATCCATAATTCTTGGAAATCCTCTTGTTTTTATCATGCGACCGTATGTGTTTTGTTTTCCGTTGTGTAATTCTGATCTGCGGACCGACCCAAATCATGTCTACATAAGTTGGTATTATAGCAGGAATTTATTGTGTGTGTAGAAGGTCTAGTTGCAGGGAAGAAAAAATCCAGTTTCAATTGGGTAGAGTTGTGGAAGTGGTGATTTGGGTTTCTTGAGAGAAGTGATGGCTGAGAGAGGCATAAACATCCGTGGTAGAGAACGAAGGATGCGTAGATGCGCAGGGGTCATGATTGACCAAGAGATGTTCGAGGGATGTGTCTAAACCATGAGGAGTCTAAAGAGCGAGTTGGATGCAGTAAAATAATCCCAAAAGAAGGGACTGGGTATTGATACTCTCGACCATAGAGATGAGGAGATCGAAGAAGAAGATAAAGTTCCTGAGGATGAACGTGAACAAGACCTAGGAGAAAAGTTGTTAAAGGTGTTTTCTAAGATGAGAGGTGGATCATATATGAAAGCCTCTACCTACTCAGGGAGTCTAAACCCTGAAGAGTTGATCGACTGAATAAGAGAAAAGGAGAAATAATTCGACATGGAGCAGATAGAGGACCCCAAAAGGGTGAATATTTCCTATTTGAAGTTGAATAGTCATGCCTCATTATGGTGGGACAATGTACATGATGATAGAGTAAAGAAGGGGAAAGATAAAGTGAAAACTTGGGATAGGATGGTCGCCAAGTTGAAGGATAAGTTCCTTCCCACTGACTATATGATTTCTCTATTTAGGAAGCTACAGAACCTGAGACAGAAGGATATGATTGTGAAAGAGTTCACAGAGGAATTCTATTGACTATCTATTTAGTCGGGACAAAAAAATGAAGGAGAGGAGGTAGTCGCTAGGTATATGAATGGCCTGAAATATGCCATCTAGGATGAATTGAGTCTTTTGAGGTTCAAGATAGTTGGGGAATCCTATTAGATAGATCTGGAGGTTGAGGAGACGTTATCGCAAAAGACCTTGATAGGAAGGGGAAAATCAACTGCAAGAAGTCAGAAGTTTTTCGCCACTATAAGATAGGCCAATGGCACAAGGAAGGAAGCAAGTCATAATGAATGACGAGAAGAAAGAAGAATCGGGGGTGATGAATGCCGATGGGGAGAAGAGAACTCTAGAGTTTGAGGTGCCTATGGTCGAAGAGGATCTTATGTAGGAAAACATGCATACCAAGCAAAAAATTTCTACTACAAGTGTCAAGAGTTCGGACATAAGGCATATGAGTCCCCAGTCGACCAGATGCTATAGGCCAAAGTAAGGACAACGAGATTGGTCCTATAGGGTGGGGAACCTCAGATGAAGTTGTGTCGAAAGGAGGAAAAAATAGGATGACCCATAGAACGTCATTAGAGTCATTACGATAAGAAGAAGTAGAGCCGACCCAGAGGCAGTCCATTTTTCATACAAAGGTTAAGATTCGAGATAGATGTTGTATGACCATTGTCGATGGGGTCAGCATGGAGAATCTGGTATCGACAGAGGTGATCCAAAATGAATGCCTCAACATCCACATTCCAGTAGCCTATGAGCATTTCAAGTAATCTTCTTTGAGGACACATGTTCTGACACTCAAGAATTTTAGCAATCCACATTGTTGGAGGGAATCTCGAACCTCATCGCTCTGTAATACTTCATTTTCGATTGCATCATGGTCCGTCTCTCTCCATTCAAGAGGAATCCTACAAGAAAATTGTGGACTTTTTCAATTCTTCATCTTAAAAAATAAATTTTGTAGACAAGTAAGCAAGCTACCCATTAGATAGTCGCATCCACACAACCCGCACCATTACAACTCACGTACCTCACCACAATTAATTAGGGTCTTCCAAACTCATTAAAAAAATGAAAATTAATGCAACAAAAATGTTATTAAATGAAAGAGCAGGTGATGATCTCTTACCTAGAACTAAAGGAACTGCAAATGACGGCTCGTAGCTCCCGAATTTGGATCCTGCATATCAAGGTAATTTTCAACTATAAAACTCTCCAAAGATTAATTCTTCCAAATGAAAATGGTAAATTGTGTTTTTTAACCTATTTTATCACTTTTAATTTTTACCCACTCTACTATAGTTGGTTATTTTTTGGAAAATTAAACTAATGATGGTTTTTTTTCTAGGATTTTGGTGTATTTTGACTTATTCTTGTAGGGAAAAGCAATTTTATTGGTCACAGGTTGTTTTTTTCACCTAGCAGGTATATATTCTTTAACCAACATATAGGGTAGTTTTCATCCCTCTTATGCATTTTTTTCATTTATCCTTAGATAGGGAACACCTTAGGTCCTTTTATAAAATTATGACACACCTTTTCTATCCCTATTTTAATGTTGTATTTATAACCTACTTTTTACATGAGTATTCTAGTTTATATCCCAGTTGTCGTTGGTGCTCATGCTGCCTTATTTTTTGTGAATCATGCTCTAACAATGCCTAACTTTGCATTGGAACCTCATATTTTCGATCTCATATTTATGCTATCTATGGCCCTTAGCAGATTCCCATTATAGAGCTATCTTTAATCTTCTTTAGACACTTTAAAATTGAAAATATAGTTGGGTATGCTTGTCCTTTTCACACTCGTTAAATAGGTTGAAAGTTCATCCAGATGGTATAAGTTTAACCCTTTTCCAGACCATTTGGATCACTTATGAAAAAGGAATACTTTTGCCTATATGGTCATAAGAGTTCTCTCCTTGTATTCTTTTATTCTTTTTTGGGCAAGGGAGACTAAAATTATGAAAAAGAAACTTTGTGGAGTCTTCTTTTAGTTTTCAGATGCTCTAAATATGAGAACACTATTGAGCGTTAACTAACCTGAGATTAAGGAAAATGTATGGGATAGTGTTTATAGCATCATTTTCTACATTTTTTAACTCTGTAAAACTTGAAAATTATAATTCGAAATTTTGCTATTATCTGATTCATGTTCTATACCTTATGTAACTAGTTAGCTTGTCTTGGTATTTGTTTTCATATTACGTACCATAGAATTATTTTATTCTTTTTCATGCTTTTATAATATGAAAAATACAAAAAAATCAAATATTCCAAAAAGATAGATGGAAAAGAGTCATCTTCATTATTTTTATTTCAAATCAAGTTATGTCGCCTTCGAATAAAACACATTGTTTTGAGTCGTATCTCTGCAATTGGGTTATACTATGGCCTAAGAATATGAACTCGTATATGTGTTTACTCCCTAGGTCAGTTAATATTCTGATCATTATGGATATTGTATTCAATGTCTCATACATTGAAGACTTATGTCATGTTCCTTTTTGAGTCTATGTTTCCTTAGTCACTTTTGTGTCGTGCTATTGTTCAAAGGAATTCTTCCACCTGTGTCGTCCATTCTACAGAAATTTCTTGAATTTCTATTTCAACCTTCCTGTTTCAAGTACATCTCATAATCATCAGTGATTTATGAGGAATTCCTTAATGCCCTCCTTTTGATAGGTCACATTCCATTGAATCCAAGGCCTTTATTATGGGATCGTGATCTAGAGTTATTTTAGTACCTTGGAACTTGCAACCATTAGTGGCAAGTTTCCTCACTATTGATTATGAGAATACATTAATGTCTCCTGATCATTAGATTCTATTAGTGTTCGACATCGACTCATCTATTCACACATATTAGACTGTACTAGGTACCTTGTCGTTCATTTTCATCATTGGTGAACTAGATCGCATTTTTTAATGGTATACATCAATAACTGGTAATCAAACAATGTTTTACTATGTTTGACTTCAAGACATCTATTCACATAGTTTTGAATTGTACCTTTGGTAGTTGTTTTGAAGACCCCAAGTTCATCATATAGTAACATTTTAAGTCTTTTTATGACTTGGGTTGTGTTGGATTTCCATCATTTACATTTGGCATTGATTATGATGAAGATTGCTATGTTCAGCTTTGTATATATACATATATCTTCATTATGATTTTGAGACATGGATCCACTTTGTATCCACATGGCCATGATAACTATTCTACATATACTTCATAGATCCACTTTTTACTTGAATTGTGGTCATACTTTTATTACTTTTGAGCATGGGTATTCCTCCCACATAAAGAGACTTCTCCCTAGATTCGTTGCAACTGTCGCCTATCGATGGTTCTATGGGATTCTCTGCCTGAGTCTCTTCTTCAATCACTTCCATTATGGATTATAATTTAAACCATAGTTTTATCCTCCGAACTCATACGTTAGGGGGCAACTGTTATAGTTCCTTTTCCACATCGTTCACATAGGCACTAAGATGGATTATCTCATCCCTTTCCCTCTTTGTAGACATCCATGTCCCTTATATAGTAGATTAGCTTGAAAAACATCTTAGAAACTAATTTTTTTAATAGGTACGTGACCTACTCATGGACAGCCCACGTCCATGCGACCTAGTACTGTCCAGATTGTGTACCTTCCTGTTTAAGGGTAAAAAAAATTAAAAAGTGAAAATTAAGTGAATTTTCAGGAAACTCGCGGTTTTTTCCTTTCCTCAACTTATATTCCCATAAAATAACCTCCTGATAACTTCCCTGCCTAATCCCTTATCATATAAAAGAAGAAAAGGAGGAGGAAACAAGATCATATGGAAATATTAAAGAGAATACCCTTATGCTCCTGAAATCAAGCTAAGATTGAAACCCTTGTTCCTTTGTCTACAAATTCCAATCCTTTATTTGAGACATTGTCTCTCAGCCTCTATTGGAAGCCCTTATTGTGCCAAGAATTGCAGAGATTCTTTGGGCATAGCTTTCACAAGTTATTTAGGAGTGGGTGAATTAAGAAATTTGGTTGGAGGACCCCAGAAAGATAGTTTCAGAATGGTGCTTACTTCAAAATCAAGTG
The DNA here is from genome assembly GCA_027924585.1 of Larix kaempferi. Taxonomy (NCBI): domain Eukaryota; kingdom Viridiplantae; phylum Streptophyta; class Pinopsida; order Pinales; family Pinaceae; genus Larix; species Larix kaempferi. The sequence continues at coordinate 2,220,353 of BSBM01000259.1, forward strand.
AAATATTCCAATTTGTATTTATGTTGTTTATTATATAAAATATCAACACTTTTTTCTATCCAATTTCAATATTTTATATGCAAGTTGTATTTTCTTGTAATTTGGTTATTTGCAATTTACAGTAAGTTTACGAAATATCTTTTGCAACAATAACTACTTTCCCTTTGTAATCTTGTTGTGTTTCAAGTGGAATCTTGGAGATAGAAAGGAAGTTTAAGGTTGTCAGTGAGGAGATCTTCATCAAACGTTGGATTCCATGTTGGTTACTTTCTTGTACTTGCCTCCTTTGTTTGAAAAATAATTTTTCCTGCAAAGATTAAAAACTTATTTTGTGTATGATTGTTGAGTGTTTTATTTTAGGGTATCTGATCTATGGTGACTACTCCCAAAAATTTATTAGGGTAATTAAATCCCTCAATAGATACATGATATTGGTAAGAAGATAAAGGCTCTATATTATGGTCCTTTTGAAGTGTTGGAGAAGGTGGGTGATAATGCCTATAGATTCAGTATACTCCCATATATACACATTTACTTAGTAGTTATTATGGAGAATCTAAAGCTGTATGAACTGTCCATGTTAGATGAGGAAACTAGTGAGAAATTCCTATGTATGATTGAGGACTTGGCACCATAATCTTAGGAAGAGTTAGAAGAAGATATAGTTTTACTAAAGAAGTCCAAAACAACTATATAGGGGTAAAACAAACTCTAGGTTGGGTTGAAAGGATAACTTCTAGGAAATTCCAATTGGTACTCCATGGAGAAGGTAGAGGGAAAGATTCCTCACCGCATTAAATAAAATATTTTCGGGACCAAATTACCCCCTGAAATGAGGATCTATGATCCAAAATGGATCATTATATTATTTTTCATTTTTTTTGGTACTTTATATGTGGGAAAAATGGATACGTTAGCTTGTAGGGCTCATTTTATGAGAAGGTCCCACTTTGGTGATTGAGGGTCTTGAAATTTTGGAGTTTATTTGAGGCATTAAATAATTTTTTTGGGGGTCAAGATTTTATTATCATAGTTTCATCTTCTTGATGTTGTTCTACACATTGATACATTTCCAAGAGTGAAAAAATTTCCTCAATCACGGTTCTCATATGAAATTTATGCTTCTTACAAGTTGAACTATCCTATTGACCACCATGATACTGAGTGGATGTAGCCACATTAGCTCATATTACCCACACATGTGGAGGTATTCAATGTGGAATTTTAAATATATTCTAGAGGGTCCAAAACCTAGTATTAATTGGGGGTTGAGACATGCAAAAACCTAACCCTGACCCTAGACAACTATCAGGCTGTTATAGATATTGGACTACTAGGAAAGAAGGAGTTCCATACTTATTCTACAATATATTGTTCCATAGTTGAGTAGAGAATTTCATAATGAGATATTGAGGTAGAACGAAGGAAGTAGAATATCTTACATAATAGCCATACCAGCCACAATGACCATGGAAACTCCATAGTGAATGCACATTTCTTTGTATTTGCATTTTATAACTGAGAAGAAAAGAGGAAAACATAGGCCTCACCTTCAAGATGATTTTATTGTTTTTTACGAAGGTATATATTGTGTTTATTATGTGGATGGTATGTTATTTGCTTGCTTATTTCATTTCCATTTTAGTTCAATTCAATTTATTTCAATGTTAATGTGGCAACATTAAATCTACAATCTAAAGAAAAACACTTTATAATAAGAGCTAGTAGAATATTAGAATATCCAATGTGAAAAAATGTTCCAATGAATATCCATTCCACTTTACAATCTAAACTAAAACACTCTATAGTAAAATATTGTAGAATATTAGAAGATATGTTGTGATGAACTATTCCAATGGAATATCCACGACAATTTGCATATCAGCATAGAAAGCACATTGTCTTATCCTTCCTAATCCCTATTGGTCTTCGATAAGATATAATTAGTTTTCTAATTGAAATCATCGTGAGGTTGAATCTAAGAGATGTGGTTGGAATCCTACGCATCTTGAAATGTTATCATTGGAGTATGGTGCCTTATCTTATTGGAAGCATCTAGAAGTTGAAAAAGGTGATGAAGCTTGAGTTAGCAATGCAACGAGATATGCTTTTTCTATTTTTTTTTGTTAGAAGTGAAACATCTCATGAAGGATAGTGATACACCTCTAGCCCTTGTACCTTATATAAATTTTAAGTGAACCATGAAAGTTTATAAACAAGTAATGCAAATGGCCTAGATTTCATAGAGGGATTTATAAATTAAATGGTTTTTTTATCCATAAAAACATGTTTGATGATATAACTTGAAGGTGAAGTAGCATATAATAAAAAAACATTTTTGAAAGTAGATGTCAAATAAATATATTAAATATTGTGACCAACATACTAAAAATAGAAATAATAAAAAATATAAAAAAATGCCATGAAAATAAATATTTACAATATTTGATAAAAATAAGAAACTATTTTATTTATAAAAATATATTTAAAAAAATATTAACAAATAGAAATAAAATTAAAAATAATTATTAATATCTCATAAATGTACATACTATCTACCATATTATTAATACACCTAATAAATCACATACCATAACTAATAAATGTACATGCTATATACCATATTATTAATTCATTAAATAAATCACATACCATAACTATTAACTTTTCCACACTTCTTTATTGTAAATAAAAATATACATAAAAATAAATTTATAAATATTTTAAAACAATTAAAAAAATATCCACCAATAAATACCAAAATATTTAATATCTATTATACATGATTCCATTGTATAATATTATTATGTAATAATATAAATCAAACTTAGTGATATTGTCTTAGCATTAATGTTATTAACTTTAGTTTTGTAGTATACATTAAATTTTGTTCACTCAATTTAATTATTAACATAAGTTCATCTTAAACTTAGATTTATTAAATAGGAGAGAGATCCAATTTTTTGAGATGTAATTTTTATTATTTTGTTAAATTTACATTTTTAATCATTTAGAGTACCACTCTCGAGGTGCTCCACATACCAATATGGAGGAGATGTTATGACATTACATAATGTTACCAAAAATAAAAAGTAATTAAAATAATTCATGCTGGCTCATAAATTAAAAAATTAAAAGTAATTAAAAAAATTCATGTTGCCTCATAAGTTATAAAAAAAATAAAAAGTAATTAAAAAAATTGGTATCCACTCATAAAATATAAAAATTAAAACCATAGATCCATCTTAAACCTAGATCTATCAAGGGGGATAAAATTTCTTGATGCGTAAATTCCATGTTCATTGATTGATATATGTGTTTAAGATGGTTATGCAACGTTACATTGAGTTATGTTATAGTGCTTAAAGTGACAACCTCTCCTCCCTATTAAATTGTAATGGATTTTGAGTTAAAATATGGTATGGTTAAGTATATTTTTTAATTATTAAGTATTTTGAGATGGAGGAATTGAAATATTTGTTTGGAAGAATCTCATGACCTTTTCTTTAGTAACAATTTGTAATTTTTATATTTTTTTGGATTGGAATAATTCCATATTTTATATGATATTTTAAATTTAATTTATAATGATTGTTGATAGATATTTTCTTATTTTATATATAAGATATATAGCATTTTTTCAAACATTTTTTACAAATAAAATGAATATAAACTTATTTTCTAATATTACAATAAAATAAAAACTTCTATACAATTTAATACTATAATTAGTATGTATAACTTAAAATAAAATTAATGATTTTATGATTAATCCCTTTTTTGTATGTATAACTTAAAATAAAATTAATGATTTTTATAACTAACCCTTTTTACAAATATGCCAAAACTAATTCAAACTCCTTCCATAATTTTATCTATTTATGCTAATAGATATTCCTTCTTCCTTCATCTTATATGTTCACCCACCATTGTAATTGTAAACGTATAATGATATATATAGCAAAAAAATGAATGACCAATTCATCCTTTTGATAAATTAAATTAAGTTAGTATTATCAAACATCTACACAATGTAAGTTAGTATTATCAAACATCTACACAATGTGATCTAAAGTTATGATGAGATCTTTAATCATAATTGTCCTATTGAGCTTAGTTCATAACATCACACTCATCCTTCCTCTTTCTTGCCTCATTTTATATGTTTATCCCCCAATTCACTTTGTAATTCTTATTATCTCATTAAAATGTGTTATTTGAGCTAAATAATTCTCTTAAATTTAAGGTTTGACCTCCAAATTACATATTATCATATCAATTAAGAAATACTTACATATAAATCTATATAGTATTTGTAATAGATTAATATTCTTAGAATTTGATATAATTATTAAAGTTTATATGCATAAAATTATATGAGAGTTTTTACTTAACACATTTTTGTAAACACTTTACCAATAATCAAACATAAAATAAGAACAACATAGTATGAGAATAAAAGGTAATTATACCAGCATAGATCCAAATCCTAGGTTCTATCAAGCACCAAGAGAGGGATCAAATCTCCCAAGGTGCAAACCGCTCAAGTATTGCACTCAAGGAGCTATTCAAGGAGAGGTATTGCACAAAGTAAAAAATGATCAATTCAATATGCATCTTATCTTTAAACCTTACTTCTTTATTTTATTCCATTGATTATTTTACTTTTTTTTTTGCTCAACAAACTTACATTATCTCCCTCATATTTACTTTTTACTTTGTATTATTCTTTTTTGTTTATGGCCAACATAATATTTATTACTTTTTACTTTGTATTATTCTTTTTTATTTACTTTGTATTATTTTGTTACTCGACAAACACTTGACAAACCTTACAAGATCTCCCTCATATTTACTTTTGACTTTGTATTATTCTTTTTTGTTTATGGTCGACATAATATTTATTACTTTTTACTTTGTATTATTATTTTTTGTTTACTTTGTATTATTTTGCTACTCAACAAACACACACATGTTACAAGATCTCCCTCATACTCGGCTGTAGAACACCTCTAGGCGCAATAAATAAAGTAGTAAAGTAAATATATTATTAAAAAAATAATTTATGAAAAACTTATAGATTGTTTTTTCATATTTGTGAATAGTATTTATAAAAAAAATGTACTTCATTTAGGGACCTGAATAAGACATTGTACATATTTATCCAGTTACAATATTTTTGTGTTCATTAACTATATTCTACATGGTTACCCATAATAAGAAGGAATTATATAACTTATTTAATCAATTAAACTATAGAAAATTAGTCAAATGCCCAAAAATATCAATAGCAATCAATTTAATAAATACTAATTTAATAACCAATTAACAATAAAATAAATTTATTTTTTAAAATAGCTAAATAAATAGTGAAAAAATGAAAAATAAATAAATAGAATTTGAATAAACTATAAAAGGAATTCAAAATCGAAAAAAAATATTAGACGAAAGAAATACGATAATAAAGTATATTTAATTAAAAATATAATAAATAAAGAATAAAGTGTTTATATCAAATGTTACACATATTTTCAAATACATTTTGATGTTTCGTTTGTTCATATAATATTTGGTTTGGTGGTTTGATTATTTTTTTTTCCAAATTTGTGATTTAGCTTAGCACGTTATTTCTCATTTCTCATTGTTAGAGGTTTGTTTGATTAATATTTTTAATGTAATTGGTTGAATATAATGATTGACATATGTTTAATTTTAAAAATTTATAAATGGAAAGAGTAAGTTATGCACATTTTTATAAATTTTAGTAGTTAAATCACTTTTAAAGAGGTTTTTTTTTCTTAAAAAAATCTTATACATCACTTTAATATTTATAATTATGTTGTGATTTTAAAAATAATTTATTATTTATATAAGAAATTTATATTTTTCACTTTTTAATATTTTTCTTTTTCTTTTTAAATTATCAAAAACTATATTAATAAAATTAAATTTAGAAATGATTTTCTTAACCTAAATTATAAATACCATATTTATAAAAACAATTGTGGAAAAGGATTTTTTAACATAAATTATATTTAAGTTATATTATAAAATTATTTTCTCTTAAATTTTATTTATCATTATTATTATTGTTTATATCTGAAGTGTTAAACTAATTGCTATTATTTTATGGTATCTTTTTTAACATAAATTATAAATACCATATTTATAAAAACACTTATGGGAGAGGTTTTTTTAACATAAATTAGATTTGAATTATATTATAGAATTGTTATCTTTTAAATTTTATCGTTATTATTATTGGTGTTTATATTTTAAGTTAAAATAATCTGCGAGATGTAGAACACTCTGTGGTGGGTGGTGGGTATAAGTTAAGACACCCTTAAATTGAATGGTCATGAGTTCGAAACCTCGCAAATACCAAAAATCTATCCATGTTAAGGGTTGATGTAGTCTAGGTCAGGTACAATTCGTGAGTGATTTTAATAGCTTAAATGACCCTAATTCATAACTTCATCATTAATGTAACTTTAAGTTATAGTAATAAATGATGAGGACTAGTCATCTGTATGATTAATGTAAATTTAAGTTATGATTAATGTAACCTTATGTATAATATAACAATCAAATTAGGAGAACATTATTTTTCTCTTTGTCTTAGTATGAGATTCATGGTAGATAGTATTTTTTGTATAGAGATCCTTCTACTTTGATTGACTATAAAAGAAATAGAGATGTGTTTTTTGTTTTTTGTTTTTTTGAAAATGTTATTTATTGATAAATAATATAGTACATGACATAGTGCCCTCCTCATTAAGATTTATATTTGTGACTTTTATTATGATTATTAGTTGAAGGTGTTTTTATTTGAAGGACGGTCAGTTAAATAAATTATTTAATTTTTAAAATAAAGTTTAGAATTGCTTAGAAACATCTTGTTATGAATAAATGAAAATATGTATACAATGTTATTTTTCTAATAAGTGTGATAGGAAGGTCATAGGTCTATGCAAATGTTGGATCGTGTAAAAGGTAAAAGTATCCATATTGTGTCTCATTTTGAGCTATCGTTTATATATATATATATATATATATATATATATATATGACGTATTGATGTTTTGTCTCAATGTGCAGAGACGGGAAAACTTTATCGATCTAATCTACATATGTACAACGGGGTTGTATGAAGGGAAAGGACAAAGAACCATTAAGGGAAGGGAAATAAATAATTTTTTTTTTCCATATAACATTCCTATCCATGAAGGAGTTGAAAAAGAATGATTCATTTTACTTAGTGACTTCATGATTCCATGGGAGTTGGATCGTGGTACCAATCAGTTACAGGGTTTTATGAGAGGCACACAATAAGCTAAAGGTCGTATTCTTCATCTATCCATTAATATCTTGGACAATAGGTATTACATACTACTCCCCACTCAAAAATGATGCTTGAAGGGCATAAGATATGGCTCCCTTGATATTGACATCAAATCATTTTTTTAAAAGGGATAATGTTAATTAATTAAAAATAGTGCAAAATGAAATATATAATGTAGTATGAGAATAAATATAATTATTGATTTAATTAATTCATTTCATAGTAGAATAGTTGAAGATAAATTTGTGCATGAAATTAATTAAGTGAAATATTTAAATAGGACAACTCACTTGAGATAATACATAATTTGAGGGATGGGTTGAGGAATCTAGAAAACATCTTTAATAGTAAATCAAGGGAAGTTACTTGAGTCATGAAGGTGAAATTAATTATTTAGTAATTTTTAGTTTTAATTGGAAAAAGAGATTTAACATGTGTAGTCTTTAATTGAGGGATAAGGAGACAACAAGGAGAAATAATAGGAAAAAATATTGTGGCGGAGGAAACAAATTTTTAAATGAAATAAAAAGAGAATTAAATGTGAAAACCATGACACATATAATGGTGAATAATATCAACTAAGAAATTAAAAATAAATAATAATAATTTTATATGGGATGACAAGTGGAATGGGTCTCTAAACCTATAAAAGAAATGCATACGTAAATGATCTTCATACACCCTATTATTGGATGCCTATTGTAATGGTAACCACTGATTGAATCTTCAAGAGTTTGAATGCATAATTGGTAACATTGTTTATAATATCCCTCTTTTTCTCTTTATTATTTTATAAATATATAAGTTGTTTAATGTATTTATATACATATATATTTTTAATATAAATGATTTGTTTACATATAATTATAGGGGTAAATATAAATATGCTTATATGAGCATAGTGATATATATATATATATATATATATCTAATATATAAAGATAATAAAATAAAAAAGATGCAAGTACATTAATATGAAGACCTCCCTCTACAATTGGCGCACTCCACTTAAGTGGAGTATTAATCGAATGGTCATTGACACTTAGTAGAACACCTCCTTCTCACTACCACTTGTATCCTTGAATGCTGAGTTGGAACTCCCCAAGACCACCATCTGCCTTCGAGAAGAGCCTGATCTCATCTTTTTTAAAAAGACCAGGTTCGAATAGAAAGGGGGGGAGAATGAAAACAAGGAAGTGATCCTTGGATCGGGGTTCCGTAGAGTTTGATCTTGGAGCAGCTCGGTTTAGTTTTGTTCATATGTTATATGGATTCCTTTTATTGATCCTTCGATTTACGCCATATGTATGGAATTTTGCAGCTCTGCATTATGCTGCCAACGTTTTCAGTATTAAAATCTCTGTCGAATGGTTATGCTAACATTTTGGAGAAATGTTAGATCTCTGTATTATGCTAACAATTGAGACGCCAACAACGTTGTGATTGTCAGCTAGATCTATTTGTTTCTATCATCGGCCAACTATGTATCCTCTACATGATGTGATTGAACAATCTTGGGTTCATACGAAAGGCCATCAACCGAATGGTTATTAATTTATACACTGTATCCCCGGCGTGATAAGATTGACCCAATCCTGGGTTCATGGGAACTTCTATCAACAGAAAGGTTACCTTTATACTCTATTTAGCGTAGGTTATACGCGGACCATGTAACTATGTTGATTTCGTTTTTGGATTGAAATAGTATATATTGGATTTCTTCTTACTGGAATAGAAAACCTGAGTTTAGATCTACGTTGAGGATGGTTATGTGATCACGTCACCTCTGCGATCTGGGGAATAGAGACCCTGAGATTAGACCTGCGTTGAGGACGGTTATGTGATAACTTCACCTCTCCGATCTGGGGAATAGATACCCTGAGATTAGATCTGCGTTGAGGACGGTTATGTGATCACTTCATCTCTACGATATGGGGAATAGAGACCCTGAGATTAGATCTGCGTTGAGGACGGTTATGTGATCACTTCACGTCTGCGATCTAGGGAATGGAGACCCTGAGTTTAGATCTGCGTTGTGGAGATTTGTTGGATCAATTCATCTCTGCGTGGAAGGGATACTTTGGATCTCTGCGTGGAAAATATACATTTGATCTCTGCAAATTATACATCGACGCCGAGCTCCTTTACTATATCAGCGACGACGTTTTTTGGGTAACTGATCTCTATGAGTATGTTATTTTCTTCCACATTGATTTCTACATTGAAAGATTATAGGGTTGTTATAACTATATGGGGATTGATTATATACATAGATTGTTGAGTTCATATATATATATTGATAAATAGATCTCTGAAAATGCTATGGATGCCAAGCATTGCGTCATGGTAAGGTTTTTATATATATATAGATTGCTGAGTTCATATATATATTAATAAATAGATCTCTGAAAATGTCATGGATGCCAGGAATTGTGTCAAGGTAAGGTTTATATATATACATATTGCTGAGTTCATATATATATTAATAAATAGATCTCTGAAAATGTCATGGATGCCAAGCATTGCGTCATGGTAAGGTTTTTATATATATAGATTGCTGAGTTCATATATATATTAATAAATAGATCTCTGAAAATGTCATGGATGCCAGGAATTGTGTCATGGTAAGGTTTATATATATATATATTGCTGAGTTCATATATATATTGATAAATATATCTCTGAAAATGTTGTGGATGCCAGGCATTGCGTCATGGTAAGGTTTTTTTATATATATAGATTGCTGAGTTCATATATATATATTGATAAACAGATCTCTGAAAATGTTGATGCCATGCATTGCGGCATGGTAAGGTTTTACTTATTATTATATGTATAGGCCTTTACGTATATAAAATGAAATACATAAATATCTGTGTTTAGATCTCAACGAGAATAGATCTGGGGTTGCGTTGCAAGTTTAATATAGAATATTGTGTTTTATTTCATTTGCTACTAGTTTGTAGTATTATTAGAGTTGTACATCTTAAAATACTCTCGAGGAGAGAGGATATGAGGAAGTGGAAATGTGAATAATGCAACAATTAGGTTGCATATGTAATTTTCTATTTTATTTTGGATAATTAATACATGATACGACAGTTTTGGTGGACGTACTTCATAGTTTTGGGTGAATCACATATCTCTCTTTTATGTATGTTATGATGGTTTGTCGTTCATGTATAATTATATGTTTTTGTCAAGTGATTCTTTAGTAAAAATCAATTATGGTTAAGTATGTTGTTCACATAATTATGGTTAGTTGTCCACATACTAAAATTAGAAGTTGGATTATCACTCTTTGATACACTCCAAAAATAAAATGTTTTTAGAAACTTTTTGGTATATGGAGATATATAAAGGTGCAGAAACTATTTCACAATCATCTTGCAAATTGTGAAGACAAAAGTTGAAAACATTAGAATGGTAAATCATACAACCATTGGAATTTTTGAAAAGGATGCAACTTATGAGGAGGATAGGCTTTTAAACCTCATAAAGTTAAGAGATTAAGAAATACGATGTGCTGATTTTGTTTGGTTAAAGTTTCCATGTATATGTCCCTCCATATTTATGTTCAACAAGAATTAAAGGTGATTAACACCTTAGGAAGTTATGTACCCTTATGAGCATCCAAAGTTGATGTATTGAGTTATAATACACCCTATCATGATAGTTAAAAGTCAAAAAATGCATTATATTGTTGTAATTTCTTCACGACATGATTTTGAGGTATTAGCAAATGTTGTGTAACAACCAGCATAGATATATGTTATCTTATTGATCATTGTAGTATACAGAAGTCTATTTTACATCCCATTAACAAAATCAAAATATTTTACATTTCTTTAGTAGTTAATATTTTACTAATGAGTAATGTTGGATATCATCGCTAATGTCTTTTTGATTACAAGTAATAAGAGGCTCAGATCAAGTTAACTCTCATCTGAAACAAAAATCTGAGAAAGGAAAATGGTTTGCGTTCCTAAATTTATTTTTTAACATACATAAGATCAAGAATATTTATGCAGTATTGGAACATGCAAATGAAAATAGTATGAGGGATATAAGACATGGTCCAGCATTAACTAGTCTGCAAACTAGAAGTTGGTAAACGCAATCGTGATTGGTTTTAAAAGGATGACTAAAATGATTATTCTCTTGTTATGTGCTAGGGATGGCATAATGCAAACAACATTACATTCGAAGAAAGAGTAGTGATTTCCAACAAGCCACCGGATCGTAGAATGGTAAGACTCCTTGGATGGAGTATGGTGTTGACAAGGTAAATGTCATATACTACATATCAATTGATTTGATTATTGTTAAATCCTTTTACATAGTAAAAAGGTTATGCTGACAAGGTAGTCAAGTGAGATGTATATGCACCTTATAATTACTAGTATGCAGTGGTATGCGAACCAAAAGAACATTCAATTGATTTATTTTTAAGTAATTACATCATGGATTGATAATATGATATGCCTTGAAAAAGAGGACAATCACTATGAAGAAGATGTATAAATAGCGGCAAGGAAAAGAACAAATGGTACTTTGGTTCTTTAAGTCAAATAAAGCAGCAAGATCCACTTTGAAAGGGATCAAATTGATGATTGAAAATTTGACTTTGATGGCACAAGACCTGGGAAAACATTATAACACCAAGGAAGCACAGGACTCTATGTGGTGTTGAGAGAAAGATATTAGATTGCTTGATGCTGGAAGCAAGTATAAGAATTTTCTCCGTTTATAAGTCCATCACTTGATTTGATGTAGTACTCAGTGTACTATTAGCACTTGATGTGTGGATTTCTAACACTTATTGTGTTTCTTGATGAAAACCCTGAATAGCACCGATAGGAGACACGCCTGAGAGATATGGAAAGCCAATGATGGGTTCGTACTCTTGTTGGTTAGATCATGCATACTATGTGTCTTATAGTAATAGAATTTTTTTGAGAAAAGCAGAAGACACCAACAATTGAAAATCCAGAGGTACTCCAGAAGAACACACTATAAGTGTAAGATTGAGTATACCTTTGATTAAGATCAAATGGCATGATGAATGTGTTTACTTAGTAAGAAAATGATGATTTGAAAATAAAAATATTGATGTATGTGGGATGATGAACAATGTATCATGAATATGACATGCATATAATTTTATGATAGCAAATGTTGCAGGTGCAAAGGGGCTACTCACGGTAAGAGGTTGTAATACCCCGAGGTGGATACAGAAAGGTATGTTGAAAAATAATCTTGTATTATGTGTGCTCGTGATGATAAAAGCACAAACAAGGCTAGAAGAAATTCAAGGAATTGAAAATGTTGTGTTGCAGAAAGAACTCATTGTTTATGCTCTAAGTTGGATTATGAAATTGATAGTATGTTTTACTGAACAAATTTTGGAGACCCAGTCTTTGGTTGCATAAAATGCAGGTCATGAGCAATAACAGCTTCACGAATCATGAAATCTTGGAGATGATCAAAACAAAGATGACGAAGTAAACAAAATGTGACTCAATTGTGGCGAAAAACTCTGAAAAAAAGATGAACACCGAAGACGGTGTTATTCTTAACGGGAGGAAGATGTAATATCCCTCTTTTTCTCCTTATTATTTTATAAATATAAATATATAAGTTGTTTAATGTATATATATATATATTCTTATATAAAAATGGCATTTTATATATAATTATAAGAGTAAATATAAATATGCTTATATGATCATAGTGATATATATATATATATGTACTATATAAAGATAATAAAATTAAAAAGATGCAAGTACATTAATATGAAGACCTCCCTCTACAAATGGTGCACTCCACTTAAGTGGAGTATTAATCTAATGGTCATTGACACTTAGTAGAAAACCTCCTTCTCACTACCACTTGTCTCCTTCAATGCTGATCTAGAACTCCCTAAGGTCGCCATCTTCCTTCGAGGAGATCCCGATCTCATACTTTTAAAAAAGACCAAGTTCGAATATAAAGGGGGGGAGAAAGAAAACAGGGAAGTGATCCTTGGATCGAAGTTCCGCAGAGTTTTATCTTGGAGCAGCTCAGTTTAGTTTTGTCCATATGTTATATGGATTCCTTTTACTGATCCTTTGATTTACACCATATCTATGGAATTTTGCAGCTCTGTATTATGCTGCCAACGTTTTCAGCATTTAAATCTATGTCGAGTGGTTATGCTAACATTTTGGAGAAATGTTAGATCTCTATATTATGCTAACATTTGATACGCCAACAACGTGTTGATTGTGAGCTAGATCTATTTGTTTCTATCACCAGCCAACTATGTATCCTCTACGTGATGTGATTGAACAATCTTGGGTGCATACGAACGACCATCAACCGAATGGTTATTAATTTATACTTTGTATCTTCGGCATGATAAGATTGACCCAATCTTGGGTTCATGGGAACTGCTATCAACAGAAAGGTTACCTTTATACTCTGTTTAGCGTAGGTTATACGTGGACCCTGTAACTCTGTTGATTTCGTTTCTAGATGGAAATAGTATATCTTGGATTTCTTCTTACTGGAATAGAAAACCTAAGTTTAGATCTACGTTGAGGACGGTTATGTGATCACATCACCTCTGTGATCTGGGGAATAGAGACCCTGAGATTAGGCCTGCATTGAGGACGGTTATGTGATAACTTCACCTCTGCGATCTGGGGAATAGAGACCCTAAGATTAGATCTGCGTTGAGGACGGTTATGTGATCACTTCACCTTTGAAATCTGGGGAATAGAGACCCTGAGATTATATCTACGTTGAGGACGGTTATGTGATCACTTCACCTGTGCGATCTGGGGAATGGAGACCCTGATTTTAGATCTGCGTAGTGGAGAGTTGTTGGATCAATTCAACTCTGCGTGGAAAGGAAACTTTGGATCTCTGTGTGAAAAATATACATTTGATCTCTGCAAATTATACATCGACGTCGAGCTCCTTTACTATATCAGCAACGAGGTGTTTTGGGTAACTGATCTCTGTGAGTATGTTATTTTCTTCCACATTGATTTCTGCATTGAAAGATTCTAGGGTTGTTATAACTATATGGGGATTAATTATATATACATAGATTGCTGAGTTCATAAATATATTGATAAATAGATCTATGAAAATGATGTGGATGCCAGGCATTGCGTCATGGTAAGGTTTTTAGATATATATATATATATATATTGCTGAGTTCATATATATATATTGATAAATAGATCTCTAAAAATGTTGTGGATGGCAGGCATTGCGTCATGGCATGGTAAGGTTTATATATATAAATATATATATTGGTGAGTTCATATATATATTGATAAATAGATCTTTGAAAATGTTGTGGATGCTAGGCATTGCGTCATGGTAAGGTTTTTATATATAGATAGATTGCTGAGTTCATATATATATTGATAAATAGATCTCTGAAAATGGTGATGCCATGCATTGCGTCATGGTAAGGTTTTACTTATTATTATATGTATAGACCTTTACGTATATAGAATGAAATACATAAATCTCTGTGTTTAGATCTCAACGAGAATAGATCCAGGGTTGCATTGCAAGTTTAATATAGAATATTGTGTTTTATTTCATTTGCTACTAGTTTGTAGTATTGTTAGAGTTGGACATCTTAAAATACTCTCGAGGAGAGAGGATATGAGGAAGTGGAAATGTGAATAATGAAACAATTAGGTTGCATATGAAATCTTCTATTTTGGATCATTAATACATGATAGGACAGTTCTGGTGGACGTAGTCCATAGTTTTGGGTGATACACATATATATGTGTCTCTCTTTTATGTATATTATGATGGTTTGTCGTTCATGTACAAGTATATGTTTTTGTCAAGTGATTCTTTAGTAAAAGATAAATTATGGTTAAGTATGTTGTTCACATAATAATCACATAGATGTATTAAGTTTTGTCAGGCACAATTGTGTTTATCAATGATGGGTAAGAATTTCATGAAGATGTCCAAGGTAATGATATTAATATTCGATTATGAACTAATGTGTTAATTTATAAACTAATCTCCTTTTATCGATGCAATGATGGGGATTTTTAATATGAAGAAAACTCTGAAAATTCACCAATTTACTAACCAAGACTTGGGAGATGTTACATTATTGAAGGTTGGGAGGGTTGCAAGACTGACACTACCATTTTTTTATTGGCAATTTGTAATTCCTTTTCATACAGCCCCATCGTAGCTTGGGGGTCCTTGAGGAAGAAGAGTACCCATGAGAATGATAGAGAGGTCAATAGGTGGGTTAGGTTGGTAAGGCGTGGTGTGAGGATCTTGAATGAAGGCTTCGACAAGTGAATGAGAGATCCAAAACTGGATTCTTAATGTTTTTTATTTTATTAGATTTCACAGTATTAAACCCCTTTTTTATAAATTGATTGCTCCCTAAGTCCATTTAGTTGCGAAGGAACCCCACCGAACATCTCGCTCATTTTAGTATTGCCCATTTAGATTAAAACTAGAAACGCACTCAAGTAGATGCATTCCCTAAATATATTCAAAGTATTTTGGTGGATATCATTACTCCAAATTTGGTATTTGCATCTTGTAAAGTTGTTGTTGTTGTTTTTAACTAAATTGAAATTCCATATACGCTTATAACTCCTATGGATCTGAATCCCCTCATCCAAGCAGGAGGACATGGGTATGTATATTTTACTTACTCCAAAGATATTCAAATTCCTTCTCCTACTTCAGAATCTTTACTTACTTCCTTCTTATTCTTATCCTTGTTTTGGGTATGTAGGTTTTACTTACTCCAAAGATATTCAAATTCCTTCTCCTACTTCATAATCTTTACTTACTTCCTTCTTATCCTTGTTTTGTTGGATTTTATTATCATACATGTTGTTGACTTCTACATAATCCTAATGTAGATATGTATGCATAATTTGTTTGGATGCCCACACACTATGTAGCTTGAATTCTACCTACATGCATGTTCCTTTGTGATGTGATATGAATGTATAATTCAATTTATATATAGTCATAGTTTAGCTTGAATTCTACCTACGTGCGTGCATTCATGTGATGCGAGATGCAAGATTTTGTTTATATGGATCTATCAGCCTGTTCCTTGTTATTGGAAATTAAGCTCCTCTTCTACTTTCTAGCCCCTACATATTCTCCCAGCATGGTTTCCTCCAAAGCGTTTATCCGATCTTTATAGTTTGGTTTGTGGTTTGTCTTGAAGTAAGAGACCGGGTGTGAATTGTACTATGATACAAATTATTTTGCATTCGGTATACTTCATTACATTTTGCAGGAACGCAATCTCTACAAGTGAAATCTGATTTGAATTGTGAATATAAATCTATTTTGTAGTCAGTATAACTCATGACACCACACAATCCCTTCTAGCAATTTGCATTCTGTATAGTTCAAATTCAACATTTGAAATTGAATTGATTTGCCACAGTAAATAGGGTTGATCATATATGTGTTATTAAAAAAAAAAATTAGAATTGATTAGTATAAACCTGGTAATTCTGTCGAATACTTTTAGCATAAACCTGGTAACTTTGTTGGATACTCTTTAGTACAAGTTGGTATTAAGAATCTTAGAACTCATAGGTATTATTTATAAGACATTACCTATCATGTAAACTTGTTCAATATAAAAGTCATCTTAAATTGTGCAATTCTTGTATTGTAATTGTTATGTGTATGTGGGATGTCAGAATGATTATGTATACTACATAAAGATATATTATTAGAATAGAGGTTATGGTTACTTATAAATGTTTTTGTTAGAAATCATAATTCATTCCGTATTAATACTATTATTTCCAATTACATAATTACTATATATGTAATACCTAGGACTAATTGTTATCTAAGCAATATAGCATCTTCTTTTTATGTTATTTATCAACATTCTATGAGATTTTAATATTGGTTATGATTCTATTTATGTGATTCAAACATTGAATTTAATGCTTTACATGGAAATATTCTTTATGTTTAACTTGTTACTTGTAATATTTAGAAGTTAGTTTTTAAAGTGAAAATTAGTAACCAACAAAAAAAACATTATGAAGGTTGCCAAGAGAACTGCATTGAAACACTAGGCCTTGGGTTTACTAATATAACGAATGTTTTACAAATGTACTTAATAAAATCGTTTTTTAATGTGAAAGGGGCAATTATCATGGATAGTAAAGGAAGAAGAAGTAGAGCGACTAGGGGATGTGTTATTCATTCCCCATTGCCACCTCGTATTACACTTCTACATTCCCCCATAAGGGAAGAGGAACGAGAGAAGATACCAAGGAATGAATTTATGATGATGATGCACTCATTTTAGTGCATGTAGGATTCCTTAGCTCATCAACTTGACAAAGCAGAAGCAAAATCATCCAGTCACGGTGGAGGATCCCAACCAACTTTAAGCTCTAGTTCCTTTACGGAGTTAGAGAAGGTAAAATTTCCTAAGTTTTGGGATTTTGTTGATGGAGAATCCATCAAATCATGGTTAGAAATTATGGTCATGTGTTTCAGAATAAGGGACTATATATCTAACTAGAAGGTTCAGATGGGGATTTTCCTGTTAAAGGGAAGTTCCATATTATGGTGGAAAATATTGTTGCCACAACTTGATGTAGACATAGCAAATGTTTCGTGGGAGATGTTTAAAAATCATTTTCAAGAGCGCTACCTCTTGGAGGAATTTATTGAGAGACAACTTAATGAGTTTAACTCATTATGACAGGGAGATCAATCTATGGAAGAATATGAAGATCGATTTATGGAGTTGCTTAAACATGCACCACATTTAAATACCGATAAGTTGATAGTGAACAAGTTCATTTATGGCCTCTTCCAAGGTTCAAATATTGACGTCGTGAACCTTGCATGAGGCAATACAGAGGGATATCATAGTCAAAGAGGAACTTGTTGGAGGGGATCTTATGAGATCATCTAGACCATTGGGATCGGAAGCATGAAGAAAATGTACATAATCAGGGAGGACATCGAGTTCCTTTGTTGGACGCAGCAGTGCAGCTGGAGGACCAATGATTACAATTCTGAGACATTCTTCTAGAGGTAAGAGACCACCTTACTGACCACCAGTGCAATGATGATAGAAAACACCACAAAGTAATAGAAATAATTTTACTCAAACTAGAGGATAGGGGAAACCTCCCAAGAAGGGGCGTTGGACTTATGGGGAGCCACATTTCTAGTGAGATAGTCCACATGCACCTAGAGGAGTTGGCCCCAGACAAATCCAAACCATTGTAGGTGGCTTGGGAAAGGCACACAAAATTCATGCAACAGTCAACAATCAGCGGGTGGAGCACCAATCTACTGTCTTGGAGACAATGGGTAAGTTTTTTGGTAAGAATTTGTCTTTATTAATAGAACCAAGGGCTACAAATAGTTATATTTCTCACAAGGATTATTTAAGGAACAATCTAATGGCATATAATCAAACCGATATTCATCTGGTTGAAATGGCCTCTGTGGTGAAACAAAAAGTTGGGCATATATTGAAAGATTGTGAAGTTAATTTGGGAATTTGTACAAATCGAGTATCGCTTTATGTTACCAAATTGGGATCTTATGATAATATGATCATAGTAATGGTTTAGTTGGAAGCACATGAAGCAATCTTGGATTGCAAGGAAAAGAAGTTATACTTTACTGATGATCAACGGCGAAGATGATTTTAAGTGGAATTAACAAAGGGGTGTTGTTAAGATTCATTTCAATGGCACAAATGAGAATGATTTTGCGAAAGGGATGTAAGATTTATGTCGTGATGGCAATTAAAAAAAAGGAAGACACTAAAAATATAATAAAGCATCCTATTTTATCATAAATTTTCAATGTGTTTCCTAAGAATTTATCGGGGTTACCACCGAAGAGAGAGAGATTGAGTTCACTATTGAATTAAAACCTAGAACTGAACCAATCTCAAAGGTACATTATAGAATTACAACCACGGAATTGAGGAAGTTGAAAATGCAACTACAGGAACTATTAGATTTGGGTTTTCTTAGACCAAGTATGTCTCCATGGGGAGGACCGGTTATTTTTATGCAGAAGAAAGATGGATCATGGAGGCTTCATATAGATTATCGAGAATTAAACAAAGCTACACCAATGATTGGCGATTTGTTTGAGTAGATGAAAGGAGCAATGGTATTTTCAAAAATAGATTTGAGATCGAGATATCATCAGTTGAGAATCAAAGAAGAAGACATTCCTAAAACAACAATCCAAACACATTTTGGGCATTATGAGTTTGTATTAGTACCATTTGGATTGACAAATAGACCAAGAATTTTCATGACTTTGATGAATGGAGTGTTTCGACAATACTTAGATATGTTTATTTAGGTATTTTTGGATGATATTTTGATTTATTCAAGGACAAGAGAAGAGTGTGAAGAGAAAAAAAGGTTAGTTTTGCAATATTTGAGGGAGCATAAGTTATATGCTAAACTTTATAAATTCTCTTTTTATGAATCAAGTATTCATTATTTAGGACATGTGATTTATGGAGAAGGGATTATTGTCAATCCATAAAAGATAGAGTCAATTTTGAATGGTTAGAACCTACGAATGTACACCAGGTACCTAGATTTATGGGATTGGAAGGATATTATAGGATATTCGTAGAAGGATTTTCAAAGATTGAAAATCCTATTATTGTGTTACAGAGGAAGAATAAAAATTTCATATGGATGAAATATCGCAAGAAATATTTTCGACAGTTAAAACAATTATTGATTGTAGCACCTATATTAAAAGTTCCATATATGGATCGAGATTTCTTATTTTGTATGGATGCATCAAAAAAAGGATTAGGGGTGGTGTTGATGCAAGAAGGAAGAATCATAGCTTATCCATTACAAAATATTTGACCTCATCATATTAACTATGCGACGCATGATTTAGAATTAGCGGTGATAGTACATGCATTGAAGATATGGAGACATTATTTAGTTGGCATAGAATTTGATTTAAAAATAGACCATCATGGATTACAGCATATATTTACACAAACACATTAAATGCAATACAAAGAAGATGGTATGAATTCCTAAGCAAATTTGATTTTGAATAATTATATTAAAGGAATGGTAAACAAAGTAGTTGATTCTTTGAGTCGAAGACCGTGAATTTTATCATTAATACCATTAAAGAACAATTCGAGAGAGAAAATATTACTTGATTATAGAAAGAAGATTAATGGTATCTAGAAGTAAAGATGGAAATTGAAAATGAAGTAATGTGAACTCCAAAGTGAAGGATATACATTTGATGATGATGGATTGTTACGATATAACAGAGAATTTATGTACCACAAAATGACGAACTATGAAAATTAATATTAAATGAATCACATAGAACAATTTATATGGCTCATCCTACAGTGAAGAAAAAGTATGTAGATTTGAAGCCACTATTTTTCTAGAACGAAATGAAGAAATATGTAGTAGAATATGTAGCTAGATGTTTAGAACTTAAACTCGTGAAATATGAACATAGGCATCCAATAGGATTGCTACAACAACATCAATTCCTGAATCAAAATGGGAGGTGATTTCAATGGATTTAATAATAGGTTTATTTATGACGCCACAATTCTATATTTGTAGTAGTTGATACATTGATGAAAAGTGCTCATTTTATACGAGTGGAAAATACATACCAAGCACCAAAAATAGCCAAAGTATTTAAAAATGAAGTGGTGAGATTACAAGGAGTAATGAGAAAGAAAATTTCAGACATAGGATTGATATTTACAAGGATATTTTGGACGAGTTTTCAAAATTCTTTGGGAACTCAATTCAATCTAAGTATGGCTTATTGCCCTAAAACAAACTTGTCAAAAGGAACAGGTAAATCAAATATTGGAAGACATGTTACACATGTATGCTATGGATTGGAAAAATCGTTGGGAAGAGTACATAAATTTAGCGGCTTTGCGTATAAAAACAGTTATCGGAGTTCTATTAAAATGGTACCTTTTGAATTATTATATGGAAAACCATGTTGAAAACCTCATAGTTGGGATCGATTAAAGGATAGAGTTTTGATTGGACTAGACACAATTCAATAAAAGGAGGAACAAATGAAATTAAGTAAAGGAATATTGAAAGAAGCACAATATAGATAGAAAATTGATGTGGATGTTCACAATACAAAAAGAAATTATGAAGTTGGAGATAGTGTATTTTTACAGGTTAAACCGGAAAAGAGTTCAATAATTTTTGGAATGGGATCTAAATTATCACCGAGGTTTGTGGGGCCATTTCTAATCATTGAAAAGGTGGGACCAGTTTCATATAGACTTGGATTACCAGCATCTCTTCCACGTATGCATATTTTTTCTAGTTTTATGACATTATATGCCAGATACTTCTCATATTATTGATTTGATTCATTTGCAGGTCATGGATGAGGGTTCCTTGAAGGAAAAACCGATTCGTATACTATGCTGATGGACTTGATATATTTGGAATTGATTGATCGAATAGGTAAAAGTCCAATGGGATAGTTATATTCCCAGTTCTACAACATGGGAGGATGCAAATGAGATGTGTCAGTAGTTTCCATATTTATTTTGAACTTCAAGATGAATTTTTTGTTAAGAGGGGATGTATGTAGTTCCCTCCTCGTTAAGATTTATATTATAGACACTTATTATGATTATTATTTGAGGCATTCTTATTTGAAGTAAGACTCAGTTAAATAAAGAATTTCAATTTTAAACAAAGTTTAGAATTTCTTAGAAACTTTTTGTTATGAATAAATGAAAATATGTATGTAATGTTATTTGCCTAATAATTGTGATAGGATCTTCATAGCTATATAAAATGGTCTTATTCCGTAAAAGATAAAAGACTCCAGACTAAGTCTCATTTTGAGTTATCGTTTATGATTATATATATTAGACATATTGATGTTTCGTCTCAGTGTGCAGAGACAAGAAAATTTTACCAATCTAGGCTACATATGGACAATGGGTTTGTATGAATGGAAAGGAATGAGAACCATTAGGAGAAGGGAAAATAATTCTTCTTTCCTCATTTAGAACTCCTATCCATGAAGAATTTGGAAAATAAGTATTTTTTGTACTCAGTGACTCCATGTTGGATCATGGGGACGATCACCCATGGGGTTTTATGAAGGTCGCACAATAAGGTAAAGCCCTTATTACTCATATATCAATTAATATCTAGGAAAATAGGTTCTACATACCACTCCCCACTCAAAAATGATACTTCAGGGCATAAGATATGGATTCTTTGGTATTGACATGAAAGAATTTATACAAAAAAGGGGTAATATTAATTAATAAAAAATAATCCAAAAGAAGGAGTTAATTATTGTAGTGTGAGAATAATTATAATTATTAATTCAATTAATTCATTTCATGAGAGAATACTTGAAGATAAATTTGTGCATGAAATTAATTAAGTGAAATATTTAAATAAGATAAATCACTTTAGATAATCCATAATTTGAGGGATGGGTTGAGGAACCTCTGAAACATCTAAGGGTAAATCAAGGGAAGTTACTTGAGTCATGAGGGTGAAATAAATTAATAGTAGCTTTTAGTTTTAATTGGAAAAAGAGATTTAACATGTGGAATCTTTAATTGAGGAACCAGGGAGACAACGGAGAATAATAGGAGAAAAGATTGTGGCTGAGGAAAAATACATTTTTAAATAAATTAAAAGAGAAATTACATTTGCTAAACATGACACATGTAATGGTGAATAATAACAATTAAGGAAAATAATAAAAATATAATTTTGCATGGAATGACAAGTGGAAGGGGTCTCTAAATGTAACGCCCCATATTTTGACTAGGCATGTTTATGAGTAGACACCTTTCACTTTATTGCTTGTTATCTGTTTGACTCAGCTAGACAGAGTGAACTATGTTTCGGCATGTTAGACATGATGATATGTTGCCACCATGTTTAGGATGTTACTATGCCCATGCTGATACCACAGTTATGATGTTACTATATTCATGCAGTTATTAAGATATGATTATCATGAGATTCATTGCTTTTATAATGACAATAGATGTTTAGCGTTTACATTGATGAAATGTGAAATATATGGTGTTGTACGTGACTGCCATCCTATGATGAAATTGATAGAACTGTTATATTCCATGCATACCTGTGATGCAATTGTGATGTGAAATAAAATGATGTTGATGATATGGATCAATTGGTGATCGAATGGAAATGCTTGTTATAAAATGTGTATATTGCGGAATACTAACCTACAGGACACAAGGGCTATGGGATAGCCGGATACTTGATCTGATATACGGAGAAGAACCCATCCATGTAGTAAACCTTAGCAACAGAAACTGATGATACGATGACATGGACTAATAATCTCGATAGCAGCGAAGTATGAGTCGATAAGGGCGTAGGCCCAGTATGTTGAGAGGGATGGATGTGTTTCCCACCCTATGTTCCTATGATACCCGAGGTCGTGGGAGGGTAGTGCTAAGACACGCTCCCCATGTATGTTGTGATGATGATGGTCGGATGCCTGCTAGGGGAGGATAGGTCCGTTGTTCAGCCGATGCTATCGCTCTCAGGTTCTATGTGGTTAGGTCGGTGAGTCCGACACCCACTTTTGTACTAGCAGAGGAAGGATAGGGAGGATTTGGACGTAGGTTATGACGGGAGGATGTGTTAGTTAGTACTGTTGAGGGTTGGGTATCCGTTGATCTTGAGTTAGTGGTAGTAGGTAGCTTTCCTTGTACCTGATTGATTGAACAAATGTAATCATAAAAATAATGAAATGAAATCTTAAAGGTTAACTGATAAAATAACCGATGATGTTTTAGTAATGTTATGATGAATGTATACTTGTTCAGTTTGCCTGAAGTATTATTAGTATTAGTTAGCTATTATGCATAGGAAATATGACGTATGTTTATAGTACATGTCCGTCTTGTGCATACGCTGGCCACGCATGCACATTATGCACATGCGCGATAATATTGGTTTACAACATACTTATCAATATTTAACAATGTTATAAGTGATCATAGATAACTCAATTGAGTATTGGGTGAATGATTTAATTAGTAAAAGATCGTCAAGTTCTAATGTGTAAAAGAAGTTAATTAGTCCTTGTATGTAAACGTGGTAATGAACGATTAAAATAAGTGTCATTAATTGTAAGCATCCTTAAGTGAAGGTGACTCCAATATGAAGTATAATAGTTAAACATTAATACTAGAAAAGTGTGCTATATAATTGTTGATCATGATTAAATAAACCATTAAAGTATATTTCATTATTTATACATATAAGTACTATGTTGACACTTATCGATTAAACAAATAAATATTTTAATTACTATTCCCAATTAATTTAATTACTATTATTATTAACTATTATTGTTATTATTATTATTATTTAATTAATAATAATAATGACAATAACCCTTTTTATAAAGCATAGTGGATTGACTAATTTACTACATAGATTATTCATTTGGTTAATTAACAGAATCATTCCAAATAAATTAAAAGATTTGTTAAATAAATTATTTAACAATTCCACTACTCGAGAGAACATGGATAATTTAAAATAATATCTATAATCACCATCTTACCTCGAAAAGGGGGTTGCATTAATGATTGTACTTCCAAAGACTAGGACAGCTAGAGCGATGGAGTGATAAGGAAGTTTGAATTTATGAAGGAGGAGGATTCCTATAAAGAGGAGGATTAACAAAGTAGTAGGGGGTTATTGTGGGAGAACTGTGAGGATTTTGAAAAAAGGAGGAAAATATTCTGAGGAGGGGGTTAACTCGAAGCTTTGAGGAGGTGGGAAACTCAAAGAGACTGAGTAGGGGGTTAACTCAGCAAATATTACCATTGAGCTATGGAAAGGTACTGAGGAAGGTTGCTGTCAGGATTATCGGTCTGTGGGCTCGGGGGCTAGGAAATTCGTTGATTTCCTAGGGTCAGCAAGATAATAGCTTATCGACAGGGTGGACACATCATTTTGGGTTGCTAAGGTGACCTACAGAACCCACTATAGGAATCTTCTTACCTTACTGCAAATCTACGGATCCAGGTATTTTACTGAGCTAGCTGGAATGAAATGTATTTTCTGTTATTTTTAAATTATCCATGTAAAAAGAACGGAGTGAAAATGAAAAGTGTTAAGTTTAATGTTAAATTATTTGCAGAGACATATAACCCTATAGAAAACAGACATATAAACATTTAGAAAACAGAAACATAGACGATTGATTCTTTTCCTTTCCTTTAGAGAACAAACTGAAAAAAACTTGGTATTTACATGAGCCTGGGATAGAGACCCAGTGCAACGCATAGGGCACTACATTTGGTATCAGAGCCTCGTTCGAACTCTCGAACCTAATGGCCTACCGAAAATAGAAACTAAGCATCCCTAAACAAAATATCTGTAAATCTAGGTAGAACTCCATGTGGAAATCCGAAATTAATGTTCAAGACTTTCCAAACCTTCTTCCCTAAATTTTTGTAACATTAATTTACCTGCACAATATAACAAAAGACAGGGTAAGTAACTTGCAAAACAAAGGATTTAAAAATTGTGCAATTATATAAAATAAAATAAAAAAAGAATCGAAATGCTATTGAAAATAATATATGGAATATCTCTTTGGGACAATAGGGTTTCGATTATGTCTTTAAGAAGTAATATTATTACCCTCTTCCCCTTGACTTAAATCCTTGTGAATCCCACCCAGCCATTTCAAAGCTAAATCAAAATAATCTATTTTTAGAATATGAATGTTCAAATTAATATTTTATTTTACTGAGTTTCCTTGAGCATTAAAACGTTAATAAGCTTATTTTAGCCTCGTTTAACAATGACTACGGCGTGCAGGCTTCAAAAATAATTATTTTTTTATCAAGTTTGAAAACGCTAGGGCTTCTAAGCTAAATTTAGGGGATAAAGAAAATAAATAAAACCTTGTTACTTACACCCTGAAAGGAAATCCCTGTAAGTGCTTTGTCTTAAGGTAAAACTTTTCGAAAATCCTTTCTTTGTAAACAAATTACACAACCATAATATAAAAGAATGAGAATTCGCATCTCTACCGACCATAACAAACCATCCATTTGGTATTTCAGATGTCGCATCATCCGTTTGATCTCCCTGGCAATCTCCCCTATTTCATGCAGTCTTTCTCAAGGGCCTTCTGTCTAGCATGATCTTGGTTGGCGATGGGAGCAATAATGCTCTCAACCGGCCCTTACAGGCCATCCATAAGAGCATCAATGCTCTTAATCGACCCTTTTACACCATCCTTTTGAGATTTCAGGTGGCGCATCATGAATTCGACCTCACCCATTTTATCGAGTCCTCCTCCAAGGGACCCGGAATTCGAGGGGCTGTCCATTCTACTGTATTGAAGGCTGCAGTAGAGGATTTGATTCCTTATTCACAGAAGGAAAAGCACTCAACGCACAATAACAGAGCCACATCAAACATAAAAGACAGACAGGCCACCAGGACCGTCTCACAACCAATGAAATTCCCCTTGAACGCAATAACAGAACCACAGCGGAATTAACCCGACACAGAGACCACCGGGATCGCCTCATAGCCAGAGCCAACAGGAGAAGCCCGACAGAAACCCTAAACAATCAAAGCTAGGAAGGGACGAAAATCTTACCAGATTTCTCTATGCATAATGTCGAACGTCAACCAGCAGTATCCTCTACAACTTTCCTTCTCTGCACATCCGAGCTCACTGCACCCTTCCACGGAATATATCTCACCGTCCCACTGGGAAAGATCTGGTGAATTCCATGAATCAAAAAAAAAATCGTCCAAGCTTAGAAACAAACGGATAGGGGAGCCGAGCGCCGAGTACCATCCAGACCGCACACCATTATACCCAAGCACCCAGCCCACTTAAGAGCCTACCTGAGCCGAGAGCAAATCACGCGACCGACTGTCAGGCCCAAAGGTGCCGACGCAGTCTACCCAGTGTAAAAAAAAAATAAACCTCATTTCCTCCATAAATAGGGAGTAGAGTCGACGCCACGTAAGGCGGTTTCCGCATGGCCCTTTAAGTGGTTTACCATACCGCTTTTCTTGATGCAGACGAGTGAGAAATGGACATGTATGATGGTGGTATTCTTACCACAACCACCAACCACCCGTATCGCGTGTGCAAGTTGCCAACACGGAATAAATGGGAGTCGTCGATCTTCCTCTACGACACTCGCAAACCTCCGGAACAAAACGAACTTTACCACATCCGAATCACCTTCCTCCACGTCAAATCTCTCACGTGAAGAGAACTGGCCTCATTAGTGCTGCCACGTCTCCCCTTATCAATTCTCTGACTCGATATTTGAGCATTTTGGGCTTTGGCTCACCGTATTATTATTTTTTTTATTTTTCTTTTATTTTATTTTAGCCTTGGCGCCAGTCCCACATGCGAAAAGAAAAGGTCTTTTTTTGTTTTGTATTGTTTTAAAAAAAAAAAATTAAAAATGAATGTCTTTTAATATTAATTTAATTTTATTAATTTAATTTAATGACTTTTAATGTTAATTTAATTTAATGTCTTTTAATTTAATTAATTTGATTTGATGTCTTTTATTTTAATTTAATTTAATGTCATTTAATTAATTAATTTAGTTTAATTAATCCAATTTAATTTAATTTATTTTTATTTATTATTTAATTTAATTATTGATAAGAATTAAAAGTTTAAAAAAAAAAATTTAATTAATTAATCTCTTTTCTTCATAAAACTCTCACTCGAGCTAAACTCTTTTATATGAAAAAAAAAAAAAAAAACTTAATCTGACTTTGTCGAGACTTCAACGTATAGTCGAAGAGACAAAACAAACACTTAATCTGAAAACAAGGAACCGCTAAAACGAGCATGGCAAGCTGAACGCTAAGACGCTAATTTCACTACATGACAAAATCATTAATGAAAACGACCATAGATTTCAACACGTTGACCCTAACAAACTGCTCCTTGCACATAAGTATAAATATAGGCATTTGAAGGAGCACTGCATTAGGTTTTCCTCGCAATGTAAAATGACAGGGAAGAAATGAATTCCTTTATTTTCTTATATTTCTTCTCTAATTTCAGTTCAAATTTTGGTATGAGGATGGGGTACTTATGATGAGAGTGGCTATCATAATTTTATTAAAATTTAACTTAAAAGTTAACATTTACACCCATCTAGAATAATTCAAATGAGTATTACAAAGAATGAAAATTTTTATATATCAACTAAGAAGGGAAAAGTTGTGTTTTAAATCTATTAATGAATTTCGTAGAATGCATCAGTTGCAATGCTAAGTAACATCTTTTAGTTTTATTGAATGGTGGTACAGGTTAAGTAATTGACATGTTTTGTGGTTATGTGAAGGTGTCATTTGTTAGGTTGACCACATCTAAACTTTGCTTATGCGGAATAAGAGAATATGGTAAAATAAACATGGAGTGGTGTTTGAATTGTGAGTTCCTAGGTCCCCACACCTGATTACACAAACATCAATGTGTGCGTATATAGATAACTTGGTACAAAGTACAAATTAAAGCGAAAATTCGTGAACACCTCATAATTATGTTTACAAATAGAATTTTCATTTAAAAATATAAATAAAGGTAATAATATACAAGTATTTAGTGGGGAAAGGATAAGATATGAAATGTTATGAAGCTCAGGGATAGAGAGAGACTTCGAAAATACATTATATATATTTAGATAAGATAAAGGATGGAAATAAATTTGCTCGATGCAAGGACTAGGTATCCTTTTGAATCCCATTGGGGAAAACCCCATGCACTTAAACCAGGAGGTTGCATATAAAGCTTATTAAAAGACTATTTTCTTAGAGGGGGGGGGACATGACTATAGAAGGAAAAGTTAAATATTGGGGTAACGGTGCAACAAGGTTTTGAGAAAATTTTGGATTAATCCTACCTAATATAGTGATGATCTTGGGTAATAATAAGAGATTCATAAGAATCTCCACACAATCCTCAACTTAACTCAATTAAAGCAGTTGTTATGAAGTTCTAATATGATTAAACATATTAAGTAATGAGGTATTCGTTCAACTTGTAGGATTGGACTAAGGTCTTTACAAAGTACATAAAGGTTGCTTGTGTGGGTAGGAAGGGTGGTGATGTACAAATACAATGGCATACTAGGATAAATACTAGTAACCACCTTTGTGATGGTAAGGGTGGGAACAAACTAGCTATGAGATTCTTAAGGAATAGAAGAAGTAATGGTTTCCCAACAAATTATATTGGTTTGAAAATGAGAATAATAAATAAACATGATAACAATTGTATTTTGATAAGGAATAGCCATGAAAACCTGGTAAACAATAAATAGTTCTCCTAGTTTAATGATGTTACGATACTTTTGTTATTGTTTATTACCAATAAGGAAATAATAATATATGACCTTAGGATTTTAAGTACATGAACCTTCTTCACTAAGAAAGGTGTGCAAACCTTAAGGGTCCTTGGTAGTTGCGTGTTGAGTGAGTACAAATCATGATTTCTAATGACCCCCAATTTAAATCGTTTATTATTTCATGCTAAGCTGGATCAATATAAGCTTTTGTGATGAGTAAACCTCTCGGGATGTTATAACTTGAAGGATGTTGCTAAACGGTAAGAAGTGGGATACTAAGGTGGATAGCATTGATTATAACCTTAGGGATTCTAGAGATTCAATAGGAAGATTAATCTAAATATTTCTTTAATTATTAGAATACACATCAGGGGATAAAAGAAGCAAAGCCATAGGATAATATCGGCATATTCGGTCAAGTCAAAGCTAAAGTAAGACAATTATGGCCAACACCTGCTACTTGCATGAATGAATAGGTTAGGCATCAAGATTTTTCCCTGCATTATTATGACCATATCTTCGGGACGAAGTTTCCTGAAGGGTGGGTGTATGTAACGCCCCATATTTTGACTAGGCATGTTTATGAGTAGACACCTTTCACTTTATTGCTTGTTATCTATTTGACTTAGCTAGACAGAGTGAACTATGTTTCGGCATGTTAGACATGATGATATGTTGCCACCATGTTTAGGATGTTACTATGCCCATGCTGATACCACGGTTATGATGTTACTATATTCATGCAGTTATTAAGATATGATTATCATGAGATTCATTGCTTTTATAATGACAATAGATGTTTAGCGTTTACATTGATGAAATGTGAAATATATGGTGTTGTACGTGAGTGCCATCCTATGATGAAATTGATAGAACTGTTATATTCCATGCATACCTGTGATGCAATTGTGACGTGAAATAAAATGATGTTGATGATATGGATCAATTGGTGATCGAATGGAAATGCTTGTTATAAAATGTGTATATTGCGGAATACTAACCTATAGGACACAAGGGCTATGGGATAGCCGGATACTTGATCTGATATACGGAGAAGAACCCATCCATGCAGTAAACCTTAGCAACCGAAACTGATGATACGATGACATGGACCGATAATCTCGATAGCAGCAAAGTATGAGTCGATAAGGGCGTAGGCCCAGTATGTTGAGAGGGATGGATGTGTTTCCCACCCTATGTTCCTATGATACCCAAGGTCGTGGGAGGGCCGTGCTGAGACACGCTCCCCATGTATGTTGTGATGATGATGGTCGGATGCCTGCTAGGGGAGGATAGGTTCGTTGTTCAGCCGACGCTATCACTCTCAGGTTCTATGTGGTTAGGTCGGTGAGTCCGACACCCACTTTTGTACTAGAAGAGGAAGGATAGGGAGGATGTGGACGTAGGTTATGACGAGAGGATGTGTTAGTTAGTACTATTGAGGGTTGGGTATCCGTTGATCTTGAGTTAGTGGTAGTAGGTAGCTTTCCTTGTACATGATTGATTGAACAAATGTAATCATAAAAATAATGAAATGAAATCTTAAAGGTTAACTGATAAAATAACCGATGATGTTTTAGTAATGTTATGATGAATGTATACTTTTTCAGTTTGCCTGAAGTATTATTAGTATTAGTTAGCTGTTATGCATAGGAAATATGACGTATGTTTATAGTACATGTCCGTCTTGTGCATACGCTGGCCACGCATGCACATTATGCACATGCGCGATAATATTGGTTTACAACATACTTATCAATATTTAACAATGTTATAAGTGATCATAGATAACTCAATTGAGTATTGGGTGAATGATTTAATTAGTAAAAGATCGTCAAGTTCTAATGTGTAAAAGAAGTTAATTAGTCCTTGTATGTCAACATGGTAATGAACGATTAAAATAAGTGCCATTATTTGTAAGCATCCTTAAGTGAAGGTGACTCCAATATGAAGTATAATAGTTAAACATTAATACTAGAAAAGTGTGCTATATAAGTGTTGATCATGATTAAATAAACCATTAAAGTATATTTCATTATTTATACATAGAAGTACTATGTTGACACTTATCGATTAAACAAATAAATATTTTAATTACTATTCCCAATTAATTTAATTACTATTATTATTAACTATTATTGTTATTATTATTATTATTTAATTAATAATAATAATGACAATAACCCTTTTTATAAAGCATAGTGGATTGAGTAATTTACTACGTAGATTATTCATTTGATTAATTAACAGAATCATTCCAAATAAATTAAAAGATTTGTTAAATAAATTATTTAACAATTCCACTACTCGAGAGAACATGGATAATTTAAAATAATATATATAATGACCATCTTACCTCGAAAAGGGGGTTGCATCAATGATTGTACTTCCAAAGACTAGGACAGTTAGGGCGGTGGAGTGATAAGGAAGTTTGACTTTATGAAGGAGGAGGATTCCTATAAAGAGGAGAATTAACAAAGTAGTAGGGGGTTATTGTGGGAGAACTGTGAGGATTTTGAAAAAAGGAGGAAAATATTCCGAGGAGGGGGTTAACTCGAAGCTTTGAGGAGGTGGGGAACTCAAAGAGACTGAGGAGGGGTTTAACTCAGCAAATATTACCATTGAGCTATGGAAAGGTACTGAGGAAGGTTGTTGTCGGGATTATTGGTCTGTGGGATCGGGGGCCAGGAAATCCGTTGATTTCCTAGGGTCAACAAGATAATAGCTGATCGGCAGGGTGGACACATCATTTTGGGTTGCTAAGGTGACCTACAGAACCCACTATAGGAATCTTCTTACCTTACTGCAAATCTACGGATCCAGGTATTTTACTGAGCTAGCTTGAATGAAATGTATTTTTTGTTATTTTGAAATTATGCATGTAAAAAGAACGGAGTGAAAATGAAAAGTCTTAAGTTTAATGTTAAATTATTTGCAGAGACATATAACCCTATAGAAAACAGACATATAAACATTTAGAAAACAGAAACATAGACGATTGATTCTTTTCATTTCCTTTAGAGAACAAACTGAAAAAAACTTGGTATTTACATGAGCCTGGGATAGAGACCTAGTGCAACGCATAGGGCACTGCACTAAACCTATAAAATAAATGCTTGGGTAGAGGAAAAAGATCTTAATACACCCTATTGTCGGATGCATGTCATAATGTAACGCTTGAATGAATATTCAATATTTCAGATGCATAAATTGTAACCTTGTTGAAGGTTGGGAGGCCTTGCAAGATGGATGCTACCTTTTTTTATTAGCTAGTGGTAATTCCTATTCATACATCCCCATCAAAGCTCAAGGGTCCTTCAAGAAGAAAAATAGCCATAGGAAGGGTAGAGAGGTCAACTGGTGGGTTAGGTTGGTAAGGTATGGAGTGATGATCTTGGACGAAGGATTCAAAAAGTGTTAGCTCACAAATACCATAAACGTGTTGGGAATGTTATATTATTTGCATGCAAAATCAACAGTCGATTGGAGTGGGGGGACATAGATGGTGGAAGTCTAGTCTTCCAACCGATCTGAATAGTTTGTATGTTAAAGGAAAACAACTTGTTGACGAGAAGTCAACAGAATGACCAAAGATCAATGGGAAATCGATCAAATTTGACCCAGTCAAGTTGTCAGTAACATAATAACTAAAAGTGGTTATGAAGTTATGGATTGTCATTAATGAGCGGTTTGTTGGATTGCATCTATAAATTAGATGTTATGGCTATGCAAACTATGTGGAGAAGTGTGTAGCATGATCATGTAATGAAGTGTGATTTGTGGTATACCAAGTCATTGTTGTAAAAAATTATTTTGAGTGTTTGATTAGTAAATGAGTGAAATATCACAAGTTTATTGGTTTTCCCCCAAGAGAGGGGTTTCCATGGTAATTTATGTATAATGTGTTGGTGTGTTAAGTTCCAATGTCTTATGTTTAATTGTGTTTAACTATATAAATCAATTTTCAAACATATTGTAATCAGTATTAGAACCAATAGTTGGTATCATAGTTGTAATTGGATACAAGGGGATGCATTTGTTGCTGAGGGTTTGGCTTGGTCCTGGATCTAGTGAATACCTGTTATATAGGGAGTTTTCTAGAAACATTGATTTATAGTTAGAATGGCTAACACATTGATAATATAAATTGAAAAGTTTAATGAGAAATTTTTTTAGCTTTGGAAGCTCAAAATGGAGGATCTCCTTGTGGATCAAGAAAAATGGGTTGCAGTTTACCCATGAAAGAATCCAATTGGTGTGTCAAAGGAATACTAGAAAAAAATCAACAAAAAGGAAAGGAGTACAATCTCACTTTGTTTAGCAGATTCTATATTGTTGAATGTCTCTAAAGAAGATATTGCAAAGAAGATATGGGAAAAGTTGGAGAACTTATACCAGTTGAAATATCTGGTTAACAAGTTGTTTCTTTGGAATAATTTATATCTTCTAAGGATGGAATAAGATGACTCAATTACAAAGCACCCGAATGTGTTCAACACTATCATCAGTTAGCTTTTGTCCATGGATATTAAAATTATTGAGGAGGGAAAATGTATCAGTTTGTTGTGTTCTTTTCCAGATTCCTGGGATAGTCTGGTCGTGGCTATTGGAAGCAATGGTACCACATTCAAGATTGACGATGTCATTGCATATCTATTGTCAAAAGAGAAGATACGAAATAACATAGAAGGTTCAAGCCACAATGACTTGATGTTTATAGGTCGACTGGTAAATAGAAGAAAAGGAAAAACATCTATTAGATATTCAAGTCGAGGGGTATATATAAGACCAAATCCCTTGGTCCAGTGATGAAAACATGTTCGTGATGTGGTAAATTCGAGCATTATAGACAAAAATATAAGTTGACGGAAGTCGAGAAAGGAAAATGATCTAAGGAAAGTCAGTCAACTGATGGTAAGACTTCACAAGAAGAGAAATGAGATTTGTATTTTTCCTCCATAAGTACACAATCAGATTGTGACTCTTGGCTTATCAACTATAGTTCATCATATCATATGACACCTCACAAATATTGCTTCTATGAGTATGAGAAATATGATGGTGGTGATGTTCTATAGAGAGATGACACATCGACCGGGATAGTCAGATGAGGAAAAGTTCAACTGAAACTGAAAGATGGAAGAATAGGAACACTTCCAGGAGTCCTTCATATCCTAGGTTTGGCCTAAAAATTGATCTCAGTCAATAAGATGGGGAATGTAGGTTTGCAATCTATATTTGAGAAAGATACATGCAATATGGTGCGAGAAGCAATGTTACTAATGAGAGGAGTTCAGACTGGAACCTTGTACAAGATATTGCAAAGGACAGACACCGACGAATGTGCTAATGTAATATGTCCAGAGTCTAATGTAACATCTACTTTTATAGTTGACTCAACCATGTTGTGGCTTCACCGAATGGGACATATAGGTGAGAAAGGTCTTCATGATATGCACAGTAAAGGTATGGTCGAAGGTCTCCCTGACTATTCTGAATAATTTGATTTGTATGAACATTGTATCTATGCCAAACAAAGTCATTTAAGGTTCTCTTCTGGTGCTACTAGGGCTAAGGAAATATTGGATTTAATACATAGTGATGTGTTTGTACCTTTTTTGGTCCCTTCACTAGGAGGATCTTAGTATTACATTTATTTCATAGACGATTTATTTAGAATGACATAGTTGTATCTTCTAAGGAGAATATGTAGTTTTTAGGAAGTTTAATCTCTAGTCAATGAAGGGTAGAAATATTTCTGGATTTTTAAAGAAAACAAATTGAAGATCAAAATCATGGGCTAAGATTTCTTAGCGGGGCTTTGATTTGGAATCTTTGCAAAAGAGCTCATATACATAATTTTTACTTCTAAAAGCATGCCAACTTCATTTCAGTCACATGTCCCTAAGTATAGTAGACATATAAAGGGCCCGATTTATTGCATCTTTGTCTCTTCTCCCTTGCTTCACAAAGTCAATTTCTATGAGTTTTTTTGGCCACGTTATTCTCATTTTTTCAAGGACTCGGGCTGACATGAAGTGAAAAAAGGTATGTGCTAGGATGCAATTGGTTCCATATTCCCCCAACACCTAATGATAAAGAAAATATATATTTCCAAGCCTTCATTTTCTGCATGAACGAGGAAGACTGAGCATGGTTCTCATGGCCTACACAATATGATCTATTAGACCCTTTATAGCTATGTTATACCCTTTTATAGAACTACTAGGCAACTATATCACACTTTGTGAAATTTATTTCTTGTTTATTCTTCCACCCATCAATATTCACAATAATAAAATTACCTCCTCAATTTTTAATATGGTTCTGAAATCGGGGAAGAGTGACAATAGTGGAGTCTTTTGTTAGTTTACTTGTTATGTTTAGAGACATGCAAATACAACCATATCAAACGATCAATTAAAGATGCTTCTCCAATGTACACTCTTTATTGATTTAGACAGTAAGAAAAATACCTTAGTGTCATCACTTTTGAAGGAAATTGTTAGGTAGTAGCTACTAGTTCAGATTTGTATGATTTGTTCACTAGAGTTTCACGCTTGATGGTAACTAGTCAAGCTCTACCCATTTGCCAGCATTAATGTAGTCAAGTTTTTTTACAGTTTCTTATTGACTACCTTTTCTTGTCACTAGCCTTGAAGACATTTCTCAAGTCTAAAGATATCAAAGGACATTTTTCCCATATGTTTGTCTTGATATGAAATATAATTGTTTGTTGATTTGCATTATTTTCATAACAGCCCTAGACATTTTTGGATCCATCTCATAAAGGAGGGATCTATTTCAGAAGGTAAAGATATGTGGTAAAAAATAAAATCAAAGAAAAACATGTACAATTTTTATTACATGAGTAAGGATTTTTTCAAACTTTTCAACATGCCAATAAGCGATTTGACTAACATGCATCCTAACACCGATTATCAATGTGGCAAGGTCCCATTTACAAAAGTTTTCTTTTAACTACTTGAACATCTTATGGACTTGATAATTATGATGGTCATAGTTTTGATGGTTGAGATGGCCAATTTATTACCAGGAATCGGTACACATCATAATAGATAGTCATCTTCGTGGAAGACCACAAGGTTTGTTGTGGAAGACAATAAGGTTTGTCAATATTTTTAAAGGAAATCCTTGTATATCTATTTTGATGTTTTTTAAACTTGATGCATGTATAGATTATATTTAACTAAACTTATTCTTTTAGTGTGAAATTTGATTCTTATATTTAAGGGTGCTAGCTCAATGGAAGAGCACCTACCTTAAAGGAAGGAGGTTGGTGGTTTGATTCCTCCATTCCCTATCTATAGAAATCAATGACTAATTAAATAACCGATTAACAGCAATCAATGACTAAATAAATTACCAATTAACAAAAATCAATGACTAAATAAATGACCAGTTAACTACACTTAATGTCTAACTAAATGACCAATCAACTGCAATCAATGACTAAATAAATGACCCATTAACAGCAATCAATGACTAAATACATGACCGGTTAATAATAATCAATGACTAAATAAATGACCAATTAACATCAATCAATGACTAAATAAATGACCAGTTAACAACAATCAATGATTAAGTATACGACCAAACTGACCAATCAGAACAACCAATAAATGACTAAAAAAATTTAGTCATGTATTTATTCATGTTATAAGTGACTGGCAATAAATGACTATTAGTCACATGACTAAATTTAGACATTTATATGTAATTTTTAGTAGTTTTTTAGTCATTTATTTCATTTTTTCTACTAGTGTTTCAAGATTTCAAATCTCTTATGGAGAATCAAACTGGTAAAAAGATCAAGGTGCTGAGAACTAATAACAAAGGATAATTATGTGGAAATGAATTCAACCAGTTTTGTAGATAGCACGGTATAGCTCGACAAAACACAACTCCATACATGCCTAAACAAAACAGATTTATTGAAATAATGAATATAACTCTGATGGAGAAAGCAAGGAGCCTTACTTAGTGGTGCATGAGTCACATAAGAATTTTAGGCAGAAACAGTTGACATGGCATATTACTTGGTGAAAAGGTCACCATCAATGGATCTGGTTGACAAGATTCCATATGAGGCATGGGCCAGTAAAAATATCTCTCTTACACATCTTAGATTTTTTGGTTGTGATGTCCTTGTGCATATCCCAAAGTTGAAAAGAAACAAACTTGACCCCAAGTCAAAGAAATGCATCTTTATCATGTACAAGGATAGAGTACAAGGCTCGATTGGTAACGAAAGAGTATTCCCAAGTCGAGGGAGTCGATTTTGGTGATATTTTCTCTCATGTTTCTAAGTTAACTTCCATAAGGGTACTAATATCTTTAACTACAATATTTGATCTTGAGATAGAATAGATGGATGTAAGGACAATATTTCTTCATGGTGATCTTGAAGAAGAGACTTATATGAAGCAGCCTGAAGGTTTTACAGTGGAAGGATAAAAGAAGCTAGTATGCAAGCTCAAGGAGCCTTTCTACAGTCTAAAACAATCACCCAAAATGTGGTATCAGAAGTTTAACATGTATATCCAGTAGCTAGGATTTGTGAGAAGGCGGATGATCACTGTGTGTATGGAAATAAATTCGATGGTCATTTCATATATGTATTTTGTATGTTGATGACATGTTGGTCGGAAATAATGTGGATCTTATAAAGGAGGTGAAATTATAATTATCCTCCAAGTTCGACATGAAGGATCTAGAAGCGGTAAAATTCATAGTTGGAATGGAAATAAAGAGAGATCATGTAGGTAGAAGGCTTTAGTTAAATTGGAGAAAATATGTTGAGACGGTTCTAAAAAATTTCAACATGTAAGAGAGTAGACCAGTCAAGGTCCCTCTTCCTATGGGAGTCAAGTTATCTAATGAATATTGTCCAAACACACAGGAAGAAATAGATAAGTACATTTGACATGTGCCATATGCTAGTGTTGTAAGTAGTATGATGTATGCTATGGTCTATACACGATTGAATATTTCCCTTGTAGTGGGATTATTAAGTAGGTACATGTCAACACCTGGAAAAGATAATTGGATCATAGTCATGGGAGTATTCAGGTATCTACCCAGCATGATGGATCATGCAATATATGATAGAGGAGAGCCTGAGGGAAACAAGGAAATAAATGTACAGGGATTTGTCGATTCTTACTAGGTTAGAGTTATCAATGGCAGATGATCGACGAGTGAATATGTGTTCAAAATATCCAATGGAGCAGTTAGTTGGATGAGTAGGAGATTGTCAGTGGTTGCACTGCTGACTACTGGGGATAAATACATGGAAGTTACTCATGCATGTAAGGAAGGTGTTTGGTTGCAAAGATTTTGTTTAGATGTTGGGTTTGGTCATCATGTTGTTAGGCTGGATTGCGATAGTCAGAGTGCAATCTTCCTAGAGAAGAATCCATCATGTCATTTGAAGACGAAACACATTGATGTTCAATACCATTTTGTAAGAGAGATGGTGGAGAACCAAAAGGTGTTACATGGAAAGGTAGAAATTGTGAAGAACGTTGTAGACTCATTAACCAAGTCAGTGAGCAAAAAGAAGTTTTCCTAGTGTACAGAAACGATGGGCTTGTTAGCCCTTCTAAAGAGAACTAAAGTTTTGAATCTCATGTTTATGAAAAGAAGAAACAAGTGGGAGAATGTTGGGAATGTTATATTCTTTGCATTTAAATCGACTGGAAAATTCGATAATCGACTGGTATAGCTTGATTAGATTTGGAGGCAACAGATAATGGACTTCTAGTCGATCGACCGACCATAATAGTTTGTTGGTCAAAAGAAAACAACTAGTCGATGTGAATTCAAGAGAATGACTAAATTGACCTAGTCAAGTTGACTATAACATAATAGTTAAAAGTGGTTAGGAAGTTATGGATTTCCATTAATGAGCAATTGGTTGTATTGCATCTTTAAATTATATGTATTGGCTATACAAACTACATGGAGAAGTGTGTAACATGATCATGTAATGAAGTGTGATTTGTGGTCTAACAAGTCACAGTTATAAACACGTGTTTTGAGTGTTTGATTAATAAATGAGTGAAAGCTCACTGTTTTACTAGTTTTACCCTAGGAAAGGGGTTTCCATGGTAATTGTTGTATAATGTGTTGACATGTTAAGTGTCATTGTCTTATGTTTAATGTGTATATAGAATTGAATCTAATGTAAATATGTATGCATAATTTATTGTATACCCACACACTATTTATCTTGAATTCTTCCCATGTATATGTTCCTTTGTGATGTGAGATGAATGCATATTTCGTTGTATATATATGCACAGTTTACCTTCAATTATGCATGTGAGATTGTGTTTATATGGCTCTGTCATCTTGTTCCTTGGTATTGCAAATTAAGCTCTTCCTTTGTTACTTTCTAAACCCTACATATTCTCCGTGCATGGTTTCCTTCAAGGGTTTATCCGATCTTTAGAGTTTTCTTTACGGTTTGTCTTGATGGAAGAGATCGGTATACTTCATTACATTATATTGATTTGTATTGTGAATATAAATCTATTTTGTAGTCAATATAACTCACGAAACCCTACAAGCGGAATCTGATTTGTATTGTGAATATAAATCTATTTTGTAGTCAATATAACTCACGAAACCCTACACGAACACAATCTCTTCTAGCATTTTGCATTGAGTGTACTTCATGATATCTTAATAGGAATGCAATCTCTTTTGGCATTTAACATTCGGTATATTTCATTACATTTTATATAAAAACATTTTTTTTTCATGAGAAAAAAACATAACTTTATTTATCATCATAAAGAAAGTTGCATTCCATATTCCATATTATCTGACCTTCCATATCATTTGGCTGTTGGAAGCCCATATTCTAAGGAAATATGATTTGTATGATAATATCAATCTATTTTGCAGTTGGTATATTACATGACATTCTACCGAAACACCATCACCATCTTTCTTTTTATTATTGAAGTTATTATTTCTTTTTATTATTAAGTAGTGAATGAGAATAATATTGTTTCCAAGTTCAAATTCAACATTTGAAAGCGACTTGAGCCAACACGGTAAAAGAGGTTGAGCATATATATGTTATTAAATGGAACAATTTAGAATTTATTAGTATAAACCTGGTAATTTTGTTGAATACGTTTAGTATAAACCTGGTAATTTTGTTGAATACTTTTAGTATAAACCTGGTAATTTTGTTGAATACTTTTAATATAAACCTGGTAATTTTGTTGGATACTCTTTAGTGTAAGTTTGTATGAAGAAGCTTAGACTTCATAGGTACTCTATAAGATATTACCTGTTATGTAAACTCTTTCAGTATAAAATTCATCTTAAATTGTGAAATTCTTATATTGCAATTGTTACTTGTATGTGGGATGTCGAAAGATATATTATTAGAATAGAGGTTACATTTATTTATAAACGTCTTGTTATAAATTATAATTCATTCCATATTAATACTATTATTTCCAATTGCATAATTACTTTATATCTAATAACCAGGACTAATTGTTATCTAAGCAATATAACATCTTTATATTGCTTATCAAATTTTCCTCTTATAATTTAGAAGTTGGCTTTTAAAGTGAAAATTAGTATAAAAAAAAAAAAATCACATGTATGAAGGATGTCACACATGGATAACGTACAATAAAGTAAGTCAGCCTAAAGGATAATAGAAAAGATTTTAGGCCAACATTTTCCTCCATTGAACAACCTTAAAAATCTTTCAAAATGAGAGAGAATCTAATGCTAAATTGTGCATTCCTTTTTTAAAGAAGGCATTCTAAGGCATTTTATAAATAATAGAATTAAAAAAAAGTCATTAAAAATGGCTTCACAACAAGATTTCCATGTGATAAACCAGCATAGATCCATCTTAAACCCGTATCTATCAAGCAGTGAGAGGGATCCAATTTCTTGAGGTGTATTTCTTATTTTAAATTTGAACTCTCTTGATTGATAGATCCAGGTTTAAGTTTTAAGTTTTTATTTTATAAACGAACATCTATTTTTTAAATACTTTTCATAATATTTTATTTTATGAACCAACATGGATTTTTTTAAATACTTTCCATAGTTTAATTTTTTTTATTTTATGAGTCGACATCATAATGTAACGCTACATCACACACGTTACAACATCTCCCCCATACTGGGTTGTAGAGAACCTCGTTCACTTAGTGCAACAAAGTTACAACACTAATAAAATGCCAAGTTTCTCCAAAATGAAATGATACATTATATTCCACATCAAATAAAAGCATAGTTTTCCAATAAATCTTATAAAATAAATTTTATATCAAATATTGTACACAAATTCTCTTGTATTTGCACTATGAAATATATGTGCCCAATAGTCTCTATACCACTGCAATGCAAACAAGAATGTAAACAAGATTTATCTTCAAGAGTTTCCCTTGATAGTTGCTCATTATAAGGAAGGACTTGGTACATTAATAACAAACATCACACTCTCATTCTAAAAGAGAGTCTAAAGGAACACAATGTGTGCAAACAATTTACCATTTAACTTCAACATCTGCAAGGATCCATTCAATGTCCATTTAACTTTTCCTGAAAAGATTGATGTGTACAAACAAAGTAATATAACTAATTTTGTCTATCAGTCTATAATAGTTCCCATAAATCCATAGCTAGTCATTCCATATAGGACCAAGCATATGAGTTATAAGCATTTACACCTCTTCCTTTGTTAAATTTCTTGCATGGCCATGCAATCCAATTGAACCAATCCAAATTCTTGTGAAACATTGGACCAAGACTAATTTGGTGTTCAAATTAGCCCATCCCATAGAGACCTCCATTCCATTTAAGTATCCCTTTCTGAGAAATATTTTATTCCAAATCTTACTCAATTTGGAAGAAATTTCCACATATCTCTATATACAACTCCATTTCATACCTCATGGTGTATTACTCCATATTTCAAACAAATAAGAGACTGATGTGGACCTTGTCAACCTCTCGAGAACATTGCATCAAATCTCATCTAAAGCTTAATGCTCAAGTTTAGCATAGATTATAGGTCTACTGCAATGTATTATTCATTATTTTGTCAACCTCAAATGTTTATCCTAAACATAACAGATATTGTATTGATCAAAAGCATTGTTGGCATTCCCCTTACAACATAGTACATCATTCATGTTATCATAAGTGTTTAATTCTTTTCATCGTATTCTTGCGGTCTTGAAAATCATTGAATAGCAAAAAGAACCATGTCTTCCTGGTTAAGATGTTGTAGGTGTATAGTTGTCTTTGAAATTACCTTAAGTACTATACATAAAAAATAAAAAAAAGTGAAACAATGAGAGATTCAAGCACCATAGTTGGTGGCAGCTACCAATTACGTGTCAACAAAAATGTTGGACTCTAATGTAGTTTATTCATGATTATTATTTTGAGTACATGATGGGATCATCTCTTGAAGTGGATGTTCACAAAGTTAGAGTGGAAAGCCAGGATACTATCTAATGATTTCAAGGAGGATTCAATTTCCATTATCTTTCTGCCAAGACTAGTCATGATTGTCCTAGATTTTCCCCCCTATTCTTTCAAGTGGCAAAGTTGCATGTGAACCTACTATGTGTATATGTCTCATTCTCAATTTCCATTTGTAACCATTGATTCTAAATGAACCATGAAAAGTATAAGCCAACATGAATGAGTGTGTGGTAGAAAAATGGGTTCCCACTAAGTCCTTCTCATGTGACTTATTTAACCCATTTACAAAGTCTTTAAGCTCTTATTCTAGGGAATAATGGTATCACAAATGTGTCATTGAGACTAGGGGACCAACAAAGGAATCAATGAAGTTTCCAATCCCTCCCCCAACAAAGAATCCAATACCCAAACATAAAGAGACACCAACACTAACCTAACAAATATATGGTACTTATCTAAGCAATGATTGAGGTAAGTGGAGTATCCTTTACCAAACCCTGTGACTCTGAGTGGGTAGAGAATAACAAAAAACATAGAAGGATTGACGGATACATAGGCACTTGAGAGAGTACAAGAGAATAAAGAATCATCCTACTTATTTGATGTGTGGGATTTATGAGATGTAAGATCGTAGGGTCAAGGTGAGTTAAATATCCCCCATATCAAGTACCTTCGGATTTGATGGGTAAGGTAGGTTGATCAACCCTCATGCTTCCTTATAGAAAATATTTACAAGGTTTGAAACTTCTAGATTAGAGGTCATTTGTTATGGTCAAAATTGATTTTTGGCATTGATCTATAAAATGCTTTGAATATTCCATTGTAACAGTGCATCATAACACGTCTTGAAACTTTCTGCAAACCCTTAGTTATGCAGTGTTTACTGAATATTTAATATTCATTATGTTTGTTTGATTCCACGTAATGCTAAATAAAATTGAAAGTTAAGGAAAATAGATAGAGAAACATAAATAACACAATGTATGCCCTGTGAAAACCCATTGTGGGGAAAACCCTAACCATAAGTGAGGATTATTCCTCATTCTTTTCTTCTCTAATATGTAATGCAAATACTAAAAGAAATTGGTACTCTCTATAGAGTTACCTATGACACTCTAGCATGTATGGATACTACATTATATCCTACTTCCTTTAGTATGCTCTAGTATCCCCCCCATGGCTCTTTCTCAGCTATGAAACAATCCAATTATACCATAAGAATGGAATTCCTTCTTCT
This sequence comes from Larix kaempferi, assembly GCA_027924585.1. Taxonomy (NCBI): domain Eukaryota; kingdom Viridiplantae; phylum Streptophyta; class Pinopsida; order Pinales; family Pinaceae; genus Larix; species Larix kaempferi. The sequence continues at coordinate 2,264,882 of BSBM01000259.1, forward strand.
CCTAGTCTCCTAGTATTTAATAATGTCATAATAGCCATCTAGGGTTAGTTTTATGGTTTTTGCATGACTCAACTCTTGATTAGTGTTAGGGTTTTGAATCCTATAAAATATTCTTAAAAGTACACACATGACTAGTGGAATGTATGGGTAATGAGAGATCACGTGGAATCCACTTGGTACCATGGTGGTCAACTAGTCAACTCAATTTGTGGGAGGCATAACTTCCTCATATGGACTCTGATTGAGGTGATCTTTGCATTGTTGTAAATTTCTCATATTGTAGAACGATGTTGAGAGGATATCAAATTTGTTTGTAAACTTTTGAACATGGAAACATCATTTAAGTCCTCAAATGGAATTCAAAAGGTTCTAGACCCCAAAAATGCAAAGTAAGACAAGCCCCTAAAATGGGCCCTATAAGCCAATTCATCCAATCTTTACACCCAAAAAGCACCAAATAAATAAAAAATAATATATCAATCCATTTCAGATCACATCTCTCGATTTTGGGAGGATTTTTGTCCTCAAATGTTTTTACTAAATGAGGTAAGAAATTTGTTCCTCAACCTTCTCCATGGAGTACCATTTAGCCTTGCACGGACGTTGTCCTTTCAGCCCAACTTGACATAGTTCATACTATCCTAATTTGGTTGTTTTGGATTTCTTCTACAAAATTGTATCGTCAAATAAATATACCTAAGCTTCTAATGCTAAGTCCTCTACATAAGATAAGACCTAATCAAGTTCTTGTTCCAACATGGACGATTCAAACAAATTCATATTTCCCACATTCACTACTAGTAAATCAACACATACATGGGGATAGACTCAGTCTATAGAAATTATATCCTACCTTCTCTAACACTTCAAAGGAACATACCATAGTGCCTTTATCTTCTTACTAGGGCCGTGTAGTCTTTCCTTATTCAAGTGCAACCAAAATCTATCTCGCACCTTAAATGTTTTCTCAACCCTCTGTTGGTCATGTCTAACCTTGTACTTTTTCTATGACTTATTCAATGTATCCTATACTTAGAAATGGATTTTCTTGATTTTATCAATGATTTTTTATCTCTTAATGCTTCGTGTATGGTGTCCTCCCTCACTACCCCTTTCTCTCCATATACAACATCTACAGGTAAAGGTGGAATCTCATGTCCTCAGCAGCCTCAGTGACCTAACATAACCATGGGGGATCTTTTTCTTCCTTTATACTTTTGATACCAAGAAATTACTATCTAATACTAAGTTATTATATTGTGAAATAGCCTACTCCACGTGGTCTTAATACATTAAGCACGACACTGCATGCATAACACTATGATCCATATGTGAAACTACATAAACTAATTTGACCTCATGCACTTCTATACTTATCAATTTCTTTATTGTGCAGCTATATTGTGCACATTAAACTAGACCACCAGGCGATCCACTGCATGACTATATTTAACAGTTGCATGACTACCACCACATAGGTTAACCACCTTATGGCAATTTGGCTTGCAATACCAATTTACTGTCTTCTTGTAGAGTTAGTGCTATATGCATAAATGGACTTCTTACATAAATCATACATTTAGATGCAAGAATTTATAAGGCACATCCTCATATATCCATCAAGTAGATATCCAGAATCAAATTACTACTAGCTAAGCAATCGATATTCATAATCATTATATACAACATGCATCTCATCATTCATTCATATCATCATTCATACAATGGATATGAATAACAACAATGAAACATCACATAACACTTATCTTGAATGAGGCTTCTCCGAGCAACTAGCTACACAAGAGCAATGTTCCACCCAACTATAGGCACTTTTTCTAACATATACTCTTTCTGCTAATATGCCACCCCGACGCTATGAATGATTACCTCAAGGAAAGAGGAACTATCCAAATATCTCTCTCTCTCTTAGTGAAATAGGCACAACACCACAGCCAATCCATCCTATGTTGGGTTAATAGGCTATTACAGGCACACATACTCAATTCTCAAGCCAAGCTATCCTTTGTTAGGTTAACAAGTTCTTCCAGTTACTAGAGGGGAAATTCTAACTAGTGACTCGCCACAAAGTTGCAGGCACCTTATGCAGACTCGCTTAGCTTAGGGTCCACAATACCCGCCTCACACAACACCAAGAATGTTACGAACATAAAAGTAATAAAAATATATATACATTAATAATAATTAATGAATATTAAATATAATTAAATGAGAGGTTACGACTCCTCCATACTGATTCCCAAGCTATATTTAAGCAGGATATTCATTGTAATTTTATCATGATCTAAAATATATCAATTATTATGTTATTTGTGGGTCTATTCGAATTTGTTGTGCTCCATTTGGTATCATAGTGGTCTTGCTCCTCTGAGCTCGGGTTCAGCTCACCACTCATTCTCCATCATGCTACTCCTTCCCATATCTCTTCAATCCCACCACACCATCGTCACAATTCGCTCACGCCCATTTCTGCTCCTCCCCTTGTCCAGTTTCCTCACTCCATTGACCCATCCAGCACTCCTCCCAACACCATTGTTCCAATCCCGTACGCCATAGTTGTCTCTACGCCACTCCCATATGCCCTTATTCCTCCCTCTACGCCCTCCACCATCCTTCCTTCCATCCCCATATCCACTCCAACACTCCTTCACACCTCCCCTCAACACTCCTTCACACCAATTCCTACTACTTTTGTTGCTCGAGGAAGCCTCCTACCTCCTGCACACATTCTACCCACCACCTCTCTGCTAGTCTGCTTTTCCCCATCCCTTGACCTGCACACCACGCTACTGACACCTCATTCCTTCCCTCCCTCCATCTTCTCTTATTCCTATCTCTAATCATGCTCATGTCCTCCCCTCACCTACTCCTTCATTGCTCCCTTCCCCATTTATCGCACCCATCCAACTCCCTCCCTTTACACCTCCATCCCCACGTCCACCCCTCCCTCACCTCATGCCACTTCCTCCCCTCGCTTCTCCAATCCCCACCTACCCCACACCCCACCCTCTCCTGGTCACGCATCCCCTTTCATCCACCAATCCTCATGCTAGTCCTCACCATCTGTACCTCCGCGCTGTCCCCATCTACGTCACCTTCTATCTCCACGGTTCTCCCCAACCCCAGCCAACCCTCTCCCCATCTCCACACCCATCCACGCCATACTCCCACCTTCGCTGCTCCAATCCAACTCCCCACCTCTCCTTCCAGCTCATCATCCTTCCATCCTACCCATCCGCCTGCCATTTTCACTAATTCCCCCAAACCCTAATCTTCCACCATTTAATTTTTATAATAATATTATATTATTACAAGACTATTATTATAAATTTCATTACTTTTTTTAATAAATATTATAATATTACATATTATTAATAATAAAGCTTATTATTAATATTATGATTGAACAAATAAAAATAAATATAATTATTATTAAATATATTAATTATTAATTATTATATTTGAAATTAGCCTTTGTCAAGCAAAATGGGGTCTAGGAACACCCCCCCTTGTTCTCGATCCCAATCATAGGTGAGAAAATGAGTGGAGCTAATAGAAAAGAGCCATACAGAATATGATAAGACGCTTCAAATCCTTAATTCAAGATTAGACAAACTTGAAGCCAAGATTCCTGAAGATAAGCAAGGAATAACAAATACAATACAAAACGAGATCACCAATGTTCTAACAAGCGAAATAAGAAAGATGAAAACAGATCTTAATGAAGGAATTGAGAAATTGGTGAATTACTTCGAGAAAAAATTAGTGTCCAAAAATATGGAGTCGTCAAAAATAAATCAGCCAAATACAACGAAAGTTTTTAAGGTGGAAACGCCACAAAATCAGCCAAATACACCAAAAGTATTCAATGAGGAAACACCATGGAATCATACCAATCACAATCGCCATCCAAGCCCTAATCCCAACCAGCCATACTTGGGACCAATGTAACCAGTGGGTGGATGTCAAATGAATCCCAAATTAGAGCTACCCAATTTCGATGGCGCAACAAAGTAGAGCATGGCATGGATCAATAAGGTAGAATAATTATTTTGCATACACAAATCCTATCCGATGATGAGATGATAAAGTATGCATCAATGCAACTAGAAGGTTGAGCATACAATTGGTATATGTGGTGGAATATTACGACAAAAAGGTGCTCCCACAATTGGAACACATTCAAGAATGCCATCTTTAATAGATTTGAAGATATAAAGGAGAAAGACTTTTTTGCAAAGATCACTAGATTGTAGCAGAAAGGTGACGTGGATGAATACACCTACGAATGGGAAGCATTAGCGACGAGAGTACCGTAGCTAACGGTCAGTCAACGAATCCAAACATATGTGCATGGACTCAAGCCATACATTAGAGATGAGTTAGAATTACACAATGTCTCCAACCTAGATAAGGATAGACATAGGGAAAAACTTATTGAAGAGAAGTTTAAAAAATCGAGACAAGGGAACCTTATCAAGAGTTATTTACAACAACAAGAAACACAATGCAAATATTGTAGAGATATTTGGTCACCAGATCATCAATGCAACAATTCTTCAATCATATGTCTATAAAGTTCAAAAAAGTTCAAAAAAATCCACCAGTCGCTACGACAATGATAGAAAAAAGAAGAAAAATACTTGTCGGTGATGTGGTAAAGATTGGATCCTGGGCCATAAATGCAAAACTAATCACACATCACACAGCAAAATCATAAATGGGAAATAAGTACAGGTCCCTGTATAAGAAGATACATTCAATTCTTATGCAGACACAATCTCTCCTGAAGTATCAATAGTGACAATTACATGTATCCAACAGACTTGTAAAGAAGAATATTTAGTGACACCTTAGAAAATTAACACCCAAAAGAAGGACAATCAGTTACTTACAAAGAAATATACTCCACATCATTTAAGAAGTCACGACAACAAGGATGAACAACTCTTACTCTAGGAAACAAAATTAGAACAGACAAGACCAAACAGGTTTCAACTTACAGGATCTATTAAGGTTAAATACATTACAATTCTATTTGAATTGGGAAGTAGACACAATCTAATAGATATAAACATAGAAAATGAACTTAATATTTTCGCCTACTCGGTGAAAAATCACAAGGTGTCAACCATCAGTGATCAATATGTAGAAGAAGTAAGAAAAATGCCATAACGTGTCGTTGCAAATACAAAATTTAAACCTACAGCTCAATTGTTATTCCTTACCACTCAAGGAAGTAGATATGATATTAGGCGTCGATTGGTTAACGTCATTGGGAACTTACTCTACCATCCTACAAAAAAAATACATGGCATTTAAATGGAAGGGAAGTAAGTACCGGTTGTATGGAGAACCCAAGAAGAAAGAATCGCAGCTCAAAAAGGATCCAGACCCACGTCAAGATACAAGAACCAATCTAGACTACCTATCCCAAATCAATGTCGACACAAATCCAAAAACAAAACAGGACATCAACACACTCATCTTTGAGGACAGAGCTTCCCTTAAGGAGAGGGCAGTGTTACAAACATAAAAGTAATAAATAAATATATACATTAATAATAATAATTAATGAATATTAAATATAATTAAATGAGAGCTTACATGACTCTTCCATATTGATGCCCAAGCTATATTTAAGCGGGCTAGTCATTGTAATGTTATCATCATCTTAAATATATCAATTATTTAGTTATTTGTGGGTTTATTCAAATTTGTTGCACTCCAAAGAAGGTACCCCTTCACCACTCAATGGTCTCTTAAGCATCACCTTCCTCCAGGTGTTATACCATTGTGTGCATAGAAACACCACCCAAACCCCATTATTCCACTAATATATCATATCTTTCACTAGTCTCTTAGCCAAATCCACACTATGCACCACTCTGGTACTCAATACCAGCAATCAACCTCATGCAAATTTGGTTAGTTTGGGGTCCACAATACCCACCCCACAAAACACCGCATAGGTCCTATACCACTGTGTGCATAGAAAGATCGCCCAAACCTTGCTATTCCATCTGGATGTTGCACAACCACTATTGGATCTCAGTCCACTCAGTGCTCAACACTATATTCTCTTCTTAGGGATTACAATTATTCAAGTAGGGAAAACACTCAAATCTAGTTACCTTCGTAATCACAAATGCCTCATGCAGACTCGGATAGTTTGGTTTCCACAAAACCCACCCCACGCAACACCAAGAAGGTACCCTTTCACTGCTAAACGATCCCTCAGACATCACCTTCCTCCAAGCGCTATACCAGTATGTGTGTAGAAATATCACCCTAACACCGGATCATCTTCCTACAAGATCTATTATCCCAGGGCTTACAAATATTGGTTGTGTACTACCAATATCTCCAAGGAATAACTTTGGTCACTCTCCAACACACCACTTTGCTATAACATGATTACTAGGAAGCTATACTTAGGCTAACATCAACAATAAGGAACCAGAACTTCCAGGCATGTGATTGGTGATTCGCGATGTTTCACCACTCTGTTAGTCTGACTCGGACCAATTTTTGGAACAATCTATGTCACAAAGGTCTTCAACACAATTCAGAATGCTCAGGCTCAAGATAAAAACTAGGTAATTTTATACCACTATTATACCTAGATCATCTAAGGTGCATAGCAGATATGCTCTCCAATTCCCTCTTTGGCTCATAGACATGACCACAAACCAAAGCTTAGATCCACTCTCCACTCTTTCATTATCCAGGTTCGACTTCCTCTCAGGAAAGGTTTGGTTATTTCTCCTCATATTAGAATGGATAGGTTGGTCGATGGATCATATGAATTACACTAAATATAGGGTGATATAGACACACCCTTGAGGGATCAAGTTACTTGAACACATAATTGATTAATTGATTGTCTAACAAACTGGATGAAAAGCTCACTGATAGACTTACTGACAAGTTACTACACCATCCCCCAATTGACAGATAATTTAAGGATGACTTCAATTCAACTGGTTTCTTAACCAATAAGAAACTCCATTCCTAGTTCTACAAGGTGACTAACACTACTCTATCATAAGGAAACTCAGATCCATGCCCTCCTTCCTCCAAGGTAATAACTATCTCAACTACCTTCCTCTTGGAAGGATTAAATGATTTGGTGCATAAGTCAAACTAACATCTGATGGCTCATCATTCCTCCCTATGAAACTTGGCTCTCATCTAATGGCTTCATGGAATTGATACGCCCCTCCCTAACTAAGGATAATCATGCCCCTTTATCTTGTTTCCTTGCACAGTCAGCTGTAGATTTATTTATAATTTCCATGCACATGTATATCACATTTACAATACTACTACACTTGACCAACACATGGTTATCTAACAACATTACTTTCTAGCATACAAATATATGTGCAATATGTACATGGTAGGGCCTTTTTGTTGAGCTCCTCACCATGTTCCATTAATTACATCAACGATATTACATCATTTACATAGTTTATTTCAAGGGTCAAAACTAAGGACATTAAAATACCCTCCCCTTGAAAGAGCAATGTCCTCATTGCTCTTTAATATTGAAAAATGGGTGTTCTTGCCTAATGGCATCTTCCAACTCCTACATAACCTCATCTGGACCAAAGTTCCTCCACTACACCTTTACTTGGATTATGGCTCAGTTCGGGAGCATGGTCTATTTCCTACCTATGATTCCCATAGGCTCCACTTGGAACTCTCCCTCGGGATCCACCTGAATCACATTCCAATCAATAATGTGATTAGGATCATGTATATACTTCTTAAGAAAATAGACATGGAAACATTATGAGCTTTCATATGCACAGGAAATGAAATCCTACATGCAACTAGTCATATTCTATCAAGGACTTCAAAATGTCCATAATATCTCGGTGCCAACTTGGCATGGTTTCCAAGATGTCAAGATCTCTTCCTTGGCTTAACTCTCAAATAACATGGTCTCCAAATTTAAATTCTCTATGCACTCTTTTCATATTTTCATATCTATTTTTCCTATCTTATGTTGCTTTCAAATTCTTCCTGATATTAACTATTTCTTGCTCCATTTCCTTGAGCATTTCTTTCCCAAGCACCACTCTATTTATTGGGTTTTCCTAACTCACTGAAGTCCTACATTTACTTCCATACATGGATTCAAATGGACTCATACCCAATGATGTATGATGACCATTTTTGTAAGCAAATTCAACCAAATGAATGTAATCCTCCCACTTGGATGGCTTATCCATCACATACACCCTTACCATATCTTCCTGCACTTGATTTACTCTCTATCTATCCATCTATTTGAGGATGGTGTGTTCTACTGAAATTTAGTTGAGTTCCCAATTCTTTGAACAATCCTTTCTATAAATCCAATGTGAATTTCACAACTCTATCTGAAATTATTACTTTGGGAAATCCGTGCAGCTTGAAATTTTCCTTCATGAAAATTCGTGCAATGTGGTCAGTCTTATGCGACTTAACTAGAATGAAATGCGTTTCTTTTGTTATCTTTTCCACCACTACCATTAGAGAATCAATCTAATTCGTTATAATTGGCAGTCCATTACTAAAATCCATAGATATTTCTTCCCACTTCCACTCAGGAATAGGAATTGGCTGCACTAATCCTGGTATGTGTTGGTTCTCAACCTTCACTTACTAGCACTTCTGGCATCTATCTATGTACTCCACAATGTCGTTCTTCATTTATGGCCAAAAATACCAATTTCTTGTTGCTTTCATGATCTTTTGATTTCCAAGGTGATCTGAGTAAGGTGTCTGATGAATCTCATCCATTGCTAGTTTCTTCAATTTTGTGTTGTCTGGAATGTATAGCCGACCTTGGAACATAACAATTCTATCTTCTTCCAATTGATATCCCTCATACTTCTTATCTAGTTCAGCTTGGATATGTCTTGCATGCACTTGTGCATACTTCTCATCTTCAATTCAGACCTTACTGACTCATTCTTTGATATCAATGTGACATAAGCTCATGGCCATGACATGAAACTTCTTGCTGAGCACGTCAGCAACCTTGTTCTCCTTGCCTTTGAAATGTTGTATTTCAATATCAAATTTGTTCAGTAATTCTAACCAACGGGTCTATCACGCATTCAAATTCGAATGCTCAAATAAGTACTTTAACCTCATATGATCGGTGCGCAACTCAAATCTTCTTTTGAGCAGGTAGTTTCACCACATCTTCAAGGTGTCCACTATGGTTGTGAACTCCAAATTATGTGTTGCATAATTTTTCTCATGATTTTTTAACTTTCTGGAATCATATCATATCACATGCCCTTCCTACATGAGTACTTCGACCAGTTCTTCAATGCAAGCATTTGTGCATACAACAAAATTCTTATCCAGATCTATAGTCTTCAAAATAGGGGCATTGGTGAGAAATTCCTTCAAGCATTGTAAACTTTTCTCACGTTTATCAAAACATGCAACTTCACATCCTTTCTTTACAATGATGTAATAGGATGCAACACCTTGGATAAACCATTGATGAATATCCTATAAAATCCTACAAAATGCATGAAATATTGAACATCTATCACATTCATGGGCATAGACCAATTCACTATTGCCTCGATCTTCTCAATATCTACTAAAATTCTCTTTGTTGAATTGACATGACCCAAATATTGAATCCTCCTTTGATAAAACTCACATTTGTCGATCATGACATACAACTTAATCTCCTGAAGCACCAGTAATACCATTCTGAGATATTTTTTGTGCTCTCCCTCATTCTTGGAATAGATGAGGATGCCATCTAGGAATACCACGACAAACTTGTCCAAGTACTAGCTGAACACATTGTTCATGAGGCGCATGAAAGTAGTTGCCACATTAGTTAAACCAAATGGAACAATAGTGAACTCATAGTGACCGTACCACATTCTAAAAGTGTCTTATGGATATATTCCTCCTTGAATCTGACATGCTGATACCCTGACCTTAGGTCAATCTTGGAAAATATTTTGTCCCTCTTGATCTGATCAAAGAGATAATCTATACTAGGAAATGGATAGTTGTTCTTGACTATGACCTTATTGAGTTGTCTATAGTTGATACATAGTCACAAGCTTCCATCCTTCTTCTTAACAAATAGAACTAGTGAACCCCATGGCGACACACTTGGTCTAATGTACTTTTTTGTCCATTAACTATTGCAATTGCATTTTCAACTTGACCAACTCTACAATGCTCATTATGAAAGGGGATTTAGACACTAGGGTTATTCCTAGCACCAGATTGATTGTTAAATCAACATCTCTTTTGGGCGATAATCCTAGCACCTCTTCTGGAATTAAGTCATTGTATTCATGTAGCAATGGGAAATATTCTAGTGCTAGACCTGTCTCCTCTGTGGATTCTAACACATGAACTGCATATACTTGACAATTCTTCTTGAAGTATCTACCCAATTGTAGCATTGTAACTTGCCTTATTGAAACCTTTTTCGGCACACCTTTTACTATCTAAGGCCTTCCTTCAACATCGAGGAATTCAAGAGACTTATTGGAACAGTCAAGCTTGGCATGGTGCTTCTCAATCCAATCCATTCCAATAAGAAAATCATATGATCCTAGCAGTAGGATGTTCAATTTTTTTGTGCTAGACAAGCCGTCCAACGTTAATGGACATCTCTCTACCACTTCACTTGCTTTCCTTTTAATGCATGTGGCTAACTAGACTAGCCATGACTTACCATGCTTACTTTCCTTAAGCGCTCAAACTTCAACAATATTAGGATGAATATAACTGTGAATTAATCCTAGGTCTATTAAAATAGAAACATATTGCATGAAAATATCACCTCCAACCTCAATTACTTTGGCTTGATTGTCTACCTGATAATCATCCAAAGATGCATATATTCTAGGAATTGACATGGACATATCCTCCACAGTCACGGCTCCTATCCTCCACAGTCATGGCTCCTTCAATGTCATGTATCCTTCATGGTTGCTCCTTCCTGTGAGGGGAATTATACAGCGTATGATTCTCTCCACATCCCCAACATTGCATTGGTTCACTGGGCCTTCCTGTGGCTGGAATATCATGCAGGAATCTTCCTTACGTTGGATGCTCATGTCGAACATTCCTTGGTTGATTCCTATAGGGTACATATCTGAACTCTTTATTTCTTGGATCAAAACTTCCCTTGGGATTCCCTCTTCCAGCTTGATGTTCCTCAATTATTCCCTTTCTTTGCTCATATCAATGCATAGCCTTTCAAATAGCATCATCCAAGCTGGTCTTGGGCTCCATGAATTCAATTTTGTCTCTATAATTCTAGGGAAGTCCACTAAAGAGTCTATGAAGCCCTTCACTTGTTGGATGTGTTCCCACCAAAATGAAGCCCTTCCATTCATATTTAAAATGGAAATCCTAGCTTTCTCATTTCCTAAGAAATCATGGATTATGAAGTATTTATTCATTCCAAGAAGCCATGCTTCAGCTTCTTTCCCCAACTTACTTTCTCCGTCAAATGTACATAACTTTACCTTCCTTAATTCTCCAGATGAACTCTCTTTATGAGGCTTCCTTCTCTTATATCTTCGGGCTAAAAACGTTGAATAGTCTGGAGAGCTTCTCGATCTACTCAATCTATTGCTCAAGGTTCCTGATGGAGACATGCGTATTCCCTTTCTGCATGCACTTCTTCCTCGAGATTGACTACTCACACTCTTTATGTCCTTACTTCCATGCACTTCTATTGAAGGTATGTTACGATCTACGGAATGGCGGCACTGATTAGATGCTACTCTTCTTATGCCTTAGTCAACCTTTCATTGAAACTCCTCATAGTTTCAACCATACATGGAGGTGTGATTTATGCCCTCCTTCCATTATATTTTGTCTCTGCATTACCAAATTGTACATCTTCCCCCATAGCATCTTCTTCATGATCATAGGGATCTTGTGCATCTTCCATGATGAGCATTCAACTAGTTAACTTTCTGATTCTTCTACTAGTTTCCTTCTCTCCTTTGTTATACTAGTCTCACTACTACTACTAACATTGTGCACAAAGAAAATTTTATTAGATAACACATTATTAAACCTAAATATTTTCTCTAATATTGTTGTGTTGGGTCGTTTATTGCACTCAAAGGCCTAGTGTTGAAACGAGTGCTCTGATACCACTCTATCATGTCCCCAGCAGTCTCACTGGCTTATCATGACCATGGGGGATATTTTTCTTCCTTTCTACCTTTGACACCAATACATTAATATCTAATACTGAGTTATTATATTGGTCAATAACATATACCGCGTGATATCAATACAATAAGCGGGGCAATATGCGCATAACATTGTGATCCATATGAGAAACTGCATAAACTAACATGACCTCACGCACTTCTGCACTTATCAATTTCTTTATTGCACATCTATACTGCACGTTTGAAACCAGATTGTTGCGTGATCCATTGCACAACTACCAATGTGTAGGTTAACCACCCTATGGCAATTCATCTTGCAATACCAACTCATTGGCTTCCTATAGAGATAGCACTATATACATTAATGGAATTCTTGCATAAATCATACATGTAAATGCAAGCACTTATAAGGCCCATCGTCATATATCCATCAAGTAGATATCCATAATCAAATTAATTCTAGCTAAGCAATCCATATTCATAATCATTATATATAGCATGCATCTCATCATTCATTTAGATCAGCATTCATATAATGGAGATGAATAACAACAATGAAACATCACATTAAACTTATCTTGAATGAAGCTTCTCTAAACAACTGACTATGCAAGAGAAACATTCCACCCAACCATAGGCACTCTATCTAGCATATACTCTTTCTACTAAGAGGCCACCCCCATGCTAGGCATGATTACCTTGATGAAATTGGAACTAACTAATGCTCTCTCTCATAGTCAAATAAGTACAAGGTCGCAACCAAGCTAGTCTCTACTAGGTTAACAGGATGTTACAGTCATGCAGAATTGATTCTCAAGCCAAGCCAACCTTTGTTGGGTTAACAGTATTTTCCAGGTACTAGAGGGGGAATGTTAACTAGTGATTCACCACAAAGTTGCAGGAACCTCCAGTAAACTTGGTTATATTTGTGTCCATAATACCCATTCCACACAACACCAAGAAGGTGCCCCTTCACCAATCAACGGTCCCTAAGGAATCACCTTCCTCTAGGTGTTATACCAGTGTCTCCATAGAAAGACCACCCAAACCCCGCTATTCCACGAAGAGTGCACATCATTCATTGTGCATTCACTAGTCTCTTAGTCACATCCACACTCTACACCACTCTACTACTCAATACTAGCAATCGAACTCATGCATACTTGGTAAGTTTGGGGTCAACAATACCCGCCCCACACAACATCACACAGGTTATATACCATTGTGTGTGTATAAAGGCCATACAAACCCTACTATTCCATTGGGAGTTCGTGCAACCACTATTGGATCTCAATCCATTTGGTGCTCAACATTCTATTCTCTTCTCAAGGATTACAACAATTCAAGTAGGGAAAACAGTCAGATTCGGTTACCTAGAAAATCATAGACACCTCACACAGACTTAGCTAGCTTGGGGTCCAAAATACTCACCCCATACAACACCAAGAAGGTACCCTTTCACTGCTCAATGGTCGCTCAGGTATCACCTTCTTCTGGGTGATATACCAGTGTGTGCATATAAAGATCACCCAAACCCCGGATCATCTGCCTACAGGATTTTTTATCCCATGGCTTACAAATATTGGCTACGCACAAGTAATGGTACCAAGGAATCACTTTGGTCACTATCCAACAAACCACTCTACTATAAAAGGATTAGCAGGCGGCTATACTCAGGACTACATCAACAACAAGGAACCAATACTTCCAAGTGCATGACTGGGGATTTGTGATGCTTCACCGCTTTGTTAGTCTAACTCATACCACTTTTGGGAACAAACAGCTCTTTCACATAGTTATTCAACACAATTCTATACCACTCTAATACCTAGATCATATAAGGAATGTGTAGTAGTTACACTCTCTAGTTCCATCTTCGACTCAAAGACATGACCATGAACGAGAGCTTAGATCCACTCTCCACTCTATCACTATCTAGGTTCGGCTTCCTCTCAAGAAAGAGTCAATTCTTTCTCCTCGTATCAAAATGGATAGATTGGTTGATGGATAATATTAATAGCTCTCAAAACAGGGTGATATAGATACACCCCTGAGGGATCGATTTACTTAACCATGTAACTAATTAACTAGTGACTATCTAGCAGACTTACTCATAGGCTCACTGATAGACTTATTGATAGGTTACTATGTCATCCCCCAACTGACAGGTAATTTAAGGACGAATTCAATTCAACTAGTTTATTACCCAATAAGCAACTCCCATTCCCATTTATATATGGAGATTAACACTACTCAGTCACAAGGAAACTCATACCCACGCCTTCCTTCCTCCAAGGTGATAACTGCCTCAACTACCTTCCTCGTGGAAGCATTAAATGATTGGGGCACATGAGTCAAACTTACATATGATGGATCATAATTCCTCCCTAAGACAATTATCTCTCATCTAATAGATTCATGGGTTCAATACATCCATCCCTAACTGTAGGATAATCATGCCCCTTGCTCTTGTTTCCTTGAACAACCAGCTATAGATTTATTTATTATTTTCATGCACATGTACATCACATTTACAATACGATTGCACTTGACCAGCACATGATTCTATAGCCACATTACTTGTTGATATACCTATATATGTGAGAGATGTCCATGGTAGAGAATTTTACTTAAGCTCCTTACCATGTTCCATCAATTAAATCAACAATATTACATCATTTACATAATTTATATTAAGGGACAAAACTAGGGACATTACATGGAAGATATCGAAAACAAGTTTCAAAATAGAACTTACTAATGGAAGTGAACTACTATGTTATAATACTTATAGATGTATATCAAAATTTCCATCCTAGGTCTTTGTATGTTTATGATTATAACCCCTCAAATGTTGAACCAATGTATTTTTCACCACTTATGTTTGCACATTTGTCTATGGATGGAAATCTATAGACCTCTTCAACTTAGTGTCCATATTCTCCCAAAGTGTACTCCAAAAGGAACTGGGAAATATGGTATCTCTATCTAAGATGATGTTACTTGGTATCCCAAAGTGCACCCATACCTTTTCAAAGAACAATTCTATTGATTCTTGTCCTTGGATGGTCTTTATACAGGCCATGAGAATCCACATCTTACTAAACCTATCAACTACGACAAATAGATAGTCATGACCCTTCTTGGTTCTTGGAAGACCACCCATAAAATACATGTATATGCTCTCCCATGGTATAGTAAGTGCAGTTAAGGGATGGTATAGACCTTGCTTCCTATTACTAGGCTTGCTTATACAACAGGGTATGCATATTCTAATAAACTAAGCTACATCTTCTTGCATTCTAGGATAATAAGTGTACCTTTGTAAGTTGAAAATAGTCCTCCCAACTCCAAATTGCCTCAAAAATTTGGAGGTGTGAGCCTCTCTAATACCTCGCACTCTCTCACCTTTAGGAACATAGAGTGTTTCCATCTTGTAGAGTAACACACCCTAGAGATGATAGTCAGCCTTTTTGTCACCTTCTTCTACATGGAATCGACCTTGTAGCTGTTGAAATACCTCCTAATTGAAGTCATCCTCTTCTACATATTCCTCCTTGTGTGCATTATGGGTGAAAGGATATATATTCATAAGAGTGCCCAAATTTATGATCTTGGATATAGGTGGCCTTGAGAGCATGTCTTCCAACTTGTTTGTACTACCCTTCTTGTATTTTATTATTCGATGGAATTGTTGTAAAAATCACATCCATCTAATACTGGGTTTGTTGTAGCTTACTCTGGGCTTGCAAATACTACAATGGCTGGTGAACACTGTAAATGATGGTCTCCTTTCCCATCAGATAATGCTTCCATTCATTACTAGCTTGAACCAAGGCATAGATTTCCTTATCATATGTAGGGTATTTAAGGACTCCACCATGAAACATTTCAAAATGATAGCACACTACTCTTCCTCCTTGCATAAAAACTACTCCCATAGCATATCCACTTGCAATTGTATCCAATTTGAAAGGATTTTGTAATTTGGGCAATTCAACAACCAGTTACTAACCAATCTTATGTTTAGCTCTTCAAAGGAATTATGTTTAATCTTTCCCCACTCGAAACCCTTGTTGATGGTTTTTATACCATGGATAGGTGCAACCAAAACTGAAAAGGAAGGTATAAACTTCCAAAGGTATTGTATTTTCCCCAAAAATATCCTAAATTAAATGACATTTGTAGGATTTGTCCACTTGGTGATGGCCTCTATCTTTACAGGATCAATCTTGAGTTATCCTACATCAATCACATATCCCAAATACACCAAATACTGCTAAGAAAGTTCACATTTCTTAAGTTTTACTAGAAGTTGATGTTTGTTCAGTATATTTAACACCTACTTTAGATGTGCAATATGCTCTTCCCAGGTAGCACTATAAACCAATATATCATCTAAATACACTATTACAAACTAATTTATGAAATGGCGCATTACATCATTCATCAAGTGCATAAATGTAGCTAGTGCATTACACAAACCAAAAGGCATTATTGACCATTCATATAGACCTTGCATTACTGACCATTCATATAGACCTTGCCTGCTCTCTAGTACATCTTTCCATAGATTCCTTTAATTTTACCAGTTTAGATTCTTGTTGATTGTCTTAAGAAAAAAATACAAAATTTCTACTTGAATTGATCAGCTTCATGGCTTGGTTGGAACTCACCAGAGAGATCTTTGATTTACCTTTATCTTTGCAAGATCAATCTTGAGTTATACTCCATCAATCGCATAGCCCAAATACACCAAAGACTATTGAGCAAATTCACATTTCTTAAGGTTTGTTAGAATTTTATGTTTTCTTAGGGTCTTTAACACCTACTTGAGATGTGAAATATCCTTTTCCTGGGTAGCACTATAAACCAATATATAATCTAAATACGCTATTACAAATGAATCTATAAAGGACACATTACATCATTTAACACGTGCATAAATTGTTTTGGTGCATTACACAAACTAAAAGGCATTACTAACCATTCATTTAGACCTTGCGTAGTCTCAAAGGAAATCTTCCAGGTGTTTTCTTACTTCACTCATACCTAGTGGTATCCTGACTTCAGATCCAACTTGGTGAAGTACTCAACATGTTGGAACTAATGTAGAAAACCATCGATCTAGAGAAGAGGCTATTGATTCTTGAGGGTTTTCTTATTTAGATCCATATAGTCAATACACATCCTCTAAGTCACGTCCTTCTTGGGTACTATGATGATAGGTGACCCATAAGGTGAGGTGATTGGTTAGCTTAATCCATGCTCCAATAGGTTTTGCGACTGCTTCTTCACTTATGTTGCTTCCAAAATAGATTGTATGTACAATCTAATGTTTGGAAATGGAAAATCAAGCAATAGTTATATCTCATGCTCCACTTCCCTCTTAGGAGGTAGCCCTTTAGAATGAGCTAGAACACTTCTTTGTGTGCCTATAAAAGATTCTCCAACTGGTATTTCTTCTCTCTAGTACATCCCTCAAGAGATGCCTTTACTTTTACCAATTCATCTTCTTGTTGATTATGTCTTAAGAAAATAAATACAAACTTTCTACTTGAACTTATCAGATTCTTGGCTTGGTTGGAACTCACCAAAGAGATATTCGATTTAACTTTGTGCTCAATGATGATGAAATATTTCCCATCCTTGATCAAGAAATATTGGTTTTCTCTCCTCATGAATATTGCATCCCTCATATACATGTAGGGGTTCCCAAACTCTAAATCACCAATATCAAGTGGTACTACATTTTCATCCACTTCATCAATATAATCTATACTCATAACAAATTTAATCATGCATTGTTTGGTGACCCTAATTTTTCTATTCTTATTTACCCATCCAAATGGTTAGGGGCTAGGATCATAATGAACTTCAAATCCAATATTACTTAACGAGCCTCCTTCTATGATATTGTCCTACAAACTAGAATCAAATAGAGCATCAACCTTGGTCTTTTTGACCTAAATCTTGATGTGGAATTTTTTTTCATCTCCTTATCTTCCTTGGGATAGAGGCTACTTAGGATCACCTCCTTCTGTATTGTAGTGCAAACAATATTCTCATCTACATCTGAGATACTCTCTACCATGTTTATCTAATCCATGGGCATCATATTCTTCTTCTTGACATCCTTCTTATTGTTCTTTGGGTTTGTCTCTATATGCAGCTTCCATCACTTGTCTTTAGTGTGACCATCAATGTTGCAATGATTGTAGTGGTTTTTCGATTCCTTTCCCTAATGTGTCTTAGATGTAGTCTTTTTATGTTTTCCTTTACCCTTCTTCTTCCATCCTTGGAAGTATCTAGGTGTTCTTTCTGGTTGGAACTACATTGTTTCCCTTTCTTCCTAATCATATTCTCTAGATATTATAATTGGATACATGCTTCATTAACAGTTCTAGGTTTGAATAGCATCACTTGATTTTTTAAATGACTATGGAAACCACCCATATACTTGAGAAGTACATCCAAGTTCTTGAGAGATAAACATAACATAATGGTCATTTTTCTAAACTCAGTGATGTACTCTTGTACACTTTGTCATTTCCTTTGTTGGAATTAATGCCAATGGATCCATTGGTCCTATTCATACCTAATAGGGTAAAACTGGGACATGATGAGGGATTTAAAATCATCCCATTTAGTTACTAGGGGATCACCCTCTATCCTAAGTGTTTCCATATGGATTTCCCACCAAGTCAGAGCATGTCCCTCCAACTCTAGTCGAGCAAATGATATATTTTTCTTTGGTATGTTATGGACATTAAAATGAACATCTAACTATTGAAACCACTAATTCAAATTAATAGCATCAATATCACCTTCATAGGCTTGATTTACACTTTTTCTTCCACTTTAAATAAATATTGGGAAGATTTGTTGCTGTTGAAACTTGGGTTCTCTTTCTTTGGCACTTTTTTTGCTTTTTTTGGTCTTCAGTATCCCTCGATTTCCCATCTGATCCCACCTCCGGGTTAGATCCACCAAACCCCCTAAAAGGTCCAAATTTTCTCTTCAGTGCCACCACGAGGATTGGAATTTGTGAGATATATCACTAACTTGTATTTTCCAACTTCACAAATCACTCTTCTGATTCGTCCCTTGGTTCTCCACTATGTTCATCTGCCATGTCTAGGGTTTGAAGACCTTTTTTCCACAAACTAGTGGATCCTCTAATTTCCCACAAAAACCCCCAAACAACTACTCTAATACCAAGATGATTTACAAATTTCCATGGATAGTCCACTGGAACAATTCATCACAACAGTTCTTACAACTTTATGCAAACTCTTAATTATGCAGTGTTTACTGAATATTTAAGATTGATTATGTTATCCTAATTCCATGAAATGCTAAAATAAATTCAAAGGGAAAAGAAAGTAGCTAAGGAAAAATAACACATCCACACAAATAACACAAGATATACCCTAGGAAAACCCACTATGGGAAAAACCCAAGCTATAAATAAGGACTATGCCTTTCTCTTTTCTTCTCCAATATGTAATGCAAATACAAAGAAAGTGATACTACCTATGGAGTTACGTGTGACATTGTGGCCTATGTGGTTACTACAATATCTCCTACTTCCTCTATTATGCTTTAATATCCACTCCCTAGCTCTTGCTTAGCTATGGAACAATCCAATAATACCATAATAATGGAATCCCTTCTTCTCCTAGAGGTCCAGTATTTAGAAATGTCCTTATAGCCATCTAGGGTTAGTTTTAGGATTTTTGCATGCCTCAACTTCTTATTAGGGTTAGAGTTTTAGATATATAGATATTTATTTAAAGTATACACATGACTATCTCCACATGTATGGGTAATGAGAGTTGATGTGGAATCCACTTGGTACCATGGTTCTCAATTAGATAGATCAACTTATAGGAGGCATAACTTCCTAATATATATTGACTCCAATTGAGGTGATATTTACATCATTGGAAAGATCTCGAAGCATAAAACAACATCGATAGTGTATGAAATTTGTTTGTAAAATTTTTACCCCAAAAACAACATTTAAGCCCTCAAACATGACTCAAAAGGTTATGGACCCAAAATCTACAAAGTAAGACATGCCCTCAAATGGACCCTACAAGCCAATTCATCCAATCTTTCCACCCAAAAAGCACCAAAATAGATGACAAATCATATATTGATCCATTTTGAATAAGTCATGATTGTAATACCCCTAGTTTTGACTTGGAATGTATTTATTCAAAATTATGTAAATGATGTAAATATGGTAGTATGGATTCCTAGTGCGAAGCTCAATGCCAAGGCCCAACTAGTGAATGGTTAGGAATGTATGATGTAAATATTTTTATTTGGATCAGATGGTTGGATTTCCATGCTAACTTTAAATGTATGTAAATATTATGTTGGAAAACTAATGAATGGTCCAAGATGGTTGTGTAAAGAGTACTAGAGGGGATATGATTCCACCAAAGGGGAAGACGAAAGGGGGCATACGGGACACTAAATCCTATATTACCAAGGGTCAAACTTAGAACTCATATAAATTCTACCATGTGATTTAAGTGAGAAATGACTCCCTTTTGACTATCGAATCCAATCATTAAATGCATGTGTGAGGTTGGTGGGAAAAGTCACCCCATGCAGTTATTGAAACATGGGGCTAAATTCACTTGTGTGACAGTTCTGTCAAATGTGAGAAGACACTTTTGTATCTATCAGGAATCCTTTCTTCTATGGTTAGAAGTTATGTCAGTTTTATTTTCACCATTATCTCATATCCTATGGATTCAAGACTCATTCTATCATTCTCTCATCCATATCTACACTATGTAGAGCTCCCTATTGATGTTCATGACCATTGCTAGAATGTGTAAAACCTAGAAATTTGAATTTGGATATAAGGTTGTAGATTTGAAGGGAAAATAGATGGTTTTAGGTGAGCATAGAGGTTGGGAAAGCTAGGAACATTTACCCATTGCATTTTTTTAC
The DNA here is from genome assembly GCA_027924585.1 of Larix kaempferi. NCBI lineage: Eukaryota > Viridiplantae > Streptophyta > Pinopsida > Pinales > Pinaceae > Larix > Larix kaempferi. The sequence continues at coordinate 2,286,055 of BSBM01000259.1, forward strand.
TCACAAATGCTTGAGAATCCATTACTTATGCTATGGGTGGTTCTCCAACAGGATACAACAGGTTGGACACTTACTGCACACATTGGTAAGCATTTTAAGGGTTGGATTTCATGAGGAAACTGTGGATCAGTGAAGGGGAATTATTTCCTTGTGTTGTGTGGGGAAGTTGGAAGGACTGCCATGGGTATGATGGTTGAGTGAGATCCATGTAGAGATATGGATGAGAATCTGGCTAAGCAAAGAGAGTATAATGGGTTGTGGGATAATAAATAGAATCATGTAGGTATTTGATCTAGATGAATATCGGGGGCCACCCACCTATTCCACTGGCTCAAAATAGTTTCCCATTTTGGCAGTTTTCTAGTAATTTTTCTACGATTTTTCAGGTCCTAAACTTCTGGGGCCGTTTTGAGGCCCTAAACAATTTTTTTGGCGATTCGGGGGGAGGGAAGTTGGGGGGGGGGGAGTATTATTTACAACAACACGCATTTTCCCCCAACTGAAATTTGTAAATATCTCATAGAACTTTCCAACAGGCTATCAAGCACCCCAAACGAAGATCGTATGCAAAAGTTATGACCCTAAGAAGTTGATTGTTCAACTAACCACCTTGGGGCTGCAAACTTTATGACGGATCATCTTCTAGGGTTAGGTTTTTGGATGTTTGGGGTTCTTTCCCTCATGCTTATGATAAATAGGCCCTCTGGCCTCTTTTTTGTATTTCATCTTGGCATGAATGAGCATAGAGGCCACATCTCTTCTCAGAGATAGCTACCACCATTCTAGTTGTTTTATTTTACAGTATGTTATATTTCCACTATTTAATAGAATATGTGTTTACTGTATCACTGTGTTCTTTGAAATATATCTGTGTATATGGCTCTATACCTTCTCTTTTATTTCTTTCCCACATAAATCCATATCAGTATTTCCTTCACCCAATGGCCTCATAACTCAACTTGGGGGTGGACTCTCAACATAAAGAGTATATGATGGACAAAGTTCCTATGGTTGGGTGTAAAATTGCTCTTACAGAACTAGTTTCTTGGATCTTATTTGCTTAAAGATAAGTATTCTCTTGTACATGAATATGAAATGTTCTGATTTGATGCATGTGATGATTATGCTTGTATATGCATGCTACATGCTATGTGTGTGTGGATAGAGTTTATTTTGGTTTTGTATTTCTATTTATGTATTTGTGCACATATTTTAAATGTTATGAATTCATAATATGGTCGTGGAGAAAATTTTAGAATCATGTAATTCGTTTGTGTCCCCCTTTGTTGGTTGGGTTGATGGGTGGGGATGTGACAAAGTGGTATCAAATCTTTTGGTTGCAACACCAAATATATATGGGCCAAAAATCTAGACTTACGGGAAGAAATCATAAACGGTTCTGTAAAAATTGGGTTCTATTAAGTAACAAAATGGATAAGAGAATTAAATTAATTCCACATTAATATCAAAATAATTCCCCTTGTGGAATTAAAATTTTGTGCAATTACGAAATTTTTAAAAAAATGGGAATAATAAGGTGGGCCCCACCTGTGCCACATGGATGGGTTACATGGAGGAGCCATGTGGGAAGGAGGAACGATGTGAAAGATCCACTTGGACAAAAGGCATGATTTCAACTAGCCACATCATATCTATGCATAGATGACTACATGTGATGAATTGTGAAGGAGGATGGATATCTGACCGTCGCACAATGAGAAAGATCGATGTGTGATAGTGCTTTAGGATAGTGAATATGCATGGGGGTTAATTAATTATCATAGTCCTGAAATGAAAACCACCTTGTCAACGTGTCTCCCTCTCATTCATCAGGATCGTAAAAGCAGTTTTGGGAAATCACTTTCCCATGGACCCTGAAACCGCTTTTGGTCTAACATGTGGTGATGTGATGTGGGGAAACATGAGATTATTTCATGAGGGATAACACCCCTGCCAATCATGTCATTCTTAGAATATCGTGTATATTTGATCGACATACACCATTCCTTCATGCCCATCAATGTGTGTGTGAGTTAATTAATTGGCACGAGCCTAAAAGGAAAAATTCTTTGTGGCGTGTTTCCCTCTTGTGCATTCAGGATCCTAAAATAAGTTTTAGGGAAACAGCTTATGTTTGATAAGTGGTAATATGATGTGGGTTGGTTTCAAAGGTGCACAAAAAAGGGGAAAATTAGTGCTTCCCACAGTTGAATTTTGGGTGCCAGAAATCGAAAAAATGGCATCAATCTTATGAGCCAGCTTGCACAAAATCAAAAGATGACATCATGGATTATGAGAAATCATTTTCCTGATACATCAAGGATTCTGAGAAATTTTTTGTGATGAAGACCGAACCAATGGGAAATGTTGCACTGTGATATCAATCATGGGGACAATGGTGCACAATTAGATTCCAAAGGGGTGATTAAGATGTTTCTATAATTTGAAATAAATTGACAATATGGATAGTTCCCAGAATGCATGAAAATCAAATTTATAATTTTCTGAGAGTATAATGAAGCTATCAAATGTTCTTATATGAATGCTTTCGTAGATTCAAAATCATATGAAGGACAATTAAGGGTCAGCATTCAGTATAGTGCATTTTGAAAATCCTTGGTCTTGGTTAGACCAAGAAGATCATCATCATGGATGATAAGCAAGATCCTTATGCAGCTGAGATAGATGTCATGGGAGAGAACTATTGAAATTTTGTTCATACTAAGAGGGGGGGTGAATCGGTAAAATATATTTTTTCTCACTTTAAACATTCGTCACTTATTCAATAACTTCAAATAGTAAATACACAAAAACTCAAATTACAATACACATAATTTAACATGGAAACACTTTCGAGAGAAAACCACAAAATATTATCTTCATAAATTCATGTAGGCATGAACCTATTGTTACAATGTTTGTAGGCACAAACCTACTGGAGACACCAATCCCCCTCAAATGAGTATCATCTCAACAATATGTAGGCACCAACATATTGTTACAAGGCTTGTAGGAACCAACTTACTAGAGACACTAATACCCTCAAATGAGCACCTACTCAACAATATATGGGAACCAACCTACTAGAGATGCCAATCTCCTTAACTGAGCACCAACCCAATAATATGTAGGAACCAACCTATTAGAGACACCAATATCCTCAACTGAGCACCAACTCAATAATATGTAGGAACCAACCTACTAAAAAAGAAGGTACAAGAATTCTGGTATAATCATCTGAAATATTACCTCATAATAATATTCAAATCTAATTCATAACTTGCCTCAAATATTCTCCATAATTTGGTCCAAATATTCATCAAATATGCTCCATAATCTGTTGAAAATATGCCTCATGACCTACCTCATATATACTCATAATTTTCTACAAATATGCCTCATAACCTAATCCACAATTTGCTTCAAATTTGCTTCATAATCAGCTTCAAATCAGCTCCATAATTACCTCAAGATCAGCTTCAAACTAGTTCCAAAATCTAGCATGGCCACCTTCTACATGAGCCTCATCGAAGAAGAACCTTTAGAAAATATTCCAAGATCAAATCTCAAATAAATCCTTCCTCTTCCATAAGTGGACCTCTTCCACCTTAGAAAACCCTAGAAAAAACCCTTAAAAATAAATTCAAGAAAGCATCTTCAAATACCCTAGAAAAACCCTCAAGAGAACATATGCAAAAGCTCCTTCTCTCTCTTCTCTCTTCTCTCTTCCTTCTCTCTCTTCTCTATATAATTGTGCCCTTCTTAAGAGAGGAACTGAAGTGATGAATGAATGAACAAATGAGGGTGAGTTCCCTATTATTTATAGTGTTTTTAAGTCATCTTTCTGGGCCGACCTAACATTGTTCAATATCTTGGTGAGGCCAACCTAACACTCGGTAGGGTTGTTTTAACACTTCATATCTCCACATTCCTTTGGAGTTATAGGGAGTTTCATACATCGTTGGAAATGTCTTGGAATAATATTTTCAACCATATATCATATGATTCCATCTGAGCTTGGTATTCATATAGAAAAAAAAATTACTTCAAAGATAGGGTATCCAAATTGGGAATCAATGACACAATATTTCCAGCAATCTTCATTTTGCAATCTTTATCTTGGACATCTATGGTCTCCCCTTGTCTTTGAAATCAATGAAAAAATATTTCCAACAATATCCCCCTTTGTCATTGATGGCAACCCTTATTCAAATATACAACAATTTTATAGTAGCTCCCCCTATTTGCAATGCTACTTAAATGTCTACAATTCTTTCACCATCTATAACTCTCCCCTTGTCTGTAAATAATTTTCCTCCTTTGACATCAATGGAAAAGGGATTCTACCCCTAAGCTTGTGCTTCTCCTGAAGAATTTACTGGGATATGAGAGAGATATCACTCCTATACAACATTTTTCTCCTTTGATTCCATCGATTATGTATATATTGCTTGAGGTTTTTATTTCATTTGCCACTAATGCTCCTGAATTTGCTTTCCTTATCTCACACCCTTTAGAATGAAAGGTTAGATTGTAACCTTTCTCATGAATTTGACTCACAGTTAGAATATTTTGTTTTAGCTCTTTAACAAACAAGATAGTATGTGTTTTACTCTTTCTATTATCAATATGAATAGTACCTTTTCCATCTATCTTTGTAGAAGAATTACCTCCATAAGTAACACTACTTACTGGAGAGATGAGAGAGATATCACTCCTATACAACATTTTTCTGCTTTGATTCCATCGATTATGTATATATTGCTTGAGGTTCTTATTGCGTTTGCCACTAATGCTCCTGAATATGCTTTCCTTATCTCACGCCCTTTAGAATGAAAGGTTAGATTGTAACCTTGCTCACAAATTTGACTCACACTTAGAAGATGTTGTTTTAGGTCTTTAACAAGAAAGATAGTATGTGTTTTACTATTTCCATTATCAAGACTAATAGTACCTTTTCTAGCTATCTTTGTAGAAGAATTACCTCCATAAGTAACACTACCTCCTTTTTCTTCTTTTAAGTTGAAAAAATTTGTCTGATCCCTTTTGATGTGTTTTAAACAGCCACTATCAATTTACTATTGGTTCCCTTTACCTTGAGCATAGAGTGCAATTCCACATTCTTCCTTCATTTGTTCCTTTTGCTTCCAAACCCTAGTGTATCCTTCTATTTGTTTGGCAAGAACATCCTCTTCTCTATTGTGTTTAGAATACCCCACCATGTTGCTTCTACATTAATGAGATATGTTCCTATATTTATTGCACTTATAACATTCAGTATTGTAATAAAGTAGGGGTGTAAATGAATGGTAGTTACTATTAGCAAACCCATGAGCACTTCTTGTTTTGTTGTTCACATAATCATCCTTTTAGGTTTCATAAGGACATCTATTTCTATTTCTCACATGATAACTTCTTAGATAAGCTTTACAATCTATTGCTTTATGACCAAAATTATTAAAATAAAAAAAAATAGCAAAAGATTATTTTTTGGTACCGGTTTGTGAGAGGCCCTATGGAGGAACAACTCTTCTGAACTCATCCATGTTGTTATTTTCATGTTTCTATTGTTCATCATTTCCTTTCTTGCTTCTATTTTCTTTGATGGGGCCTTTGAGAACATCAACATGGCTTCTAGGATTTTCTTCATCTTCCTTGCATGCATCTTCAAGAGTCTTTTGATTCTCATCATATCTAAGACCTGTTTTGGTGAATGGTGACCTTTGGAAACTAGGGATTTCATTCAAGGTTCCAATTCTCTTCAAACTTCTATGTGATTGTGCATTTGAGATTTCCGATTCGTATCTTAATTTGACAACTTCAAACTCTAGCTTTTCACATATTTCATCATTTTCCTTGAGTCAAATTCTCAATGCTTATTCTATCATTTTTTCCTCTTCTAAATGAGTCTTTAGGCTGATAATTGTATTTTTGTTTCATTGTGATCATTATCCTTCTACTTTCTGAGTCTTGCTTCAAGATCTTTATCAATATCTTTGTTTTCTGAATATGACTTTTCTTTATGATTACCTTCATCTTCTTCATCAACATAATTTGTATCCATTTCTCCATAAACATTATATAGCTTATCCCAAATCTCTTTAGTTGGTGCACGTTCCATTACCTGGTCAAACTCAGAGTTGATAGGCCACACATGCTTCCATTCATTTCTTTTGCATTGTTTTCACTTCCTCCCAACTACATCTATTGAAGGAGTGGTTGGATCTGTACAACCTGTTATGATTGAATCCCAGATATGACCCAACGGTCATCAAATATGCCTTCATTTGTCTACTCTAGATTGCATAGTTTGATCCATCAAATAAAGGATACTTGTCCAAGAAAAGGCCTTTCTTGTTGTTACTCGTTTCTTCATTATCATCAATATCTTCCTTTACCGCATATGGACACTTGGTATAAAAATGTCCTATTTTACCACAACTAACACAAAAGGGTAATTTACCTTTGGATTTTTGTGATCCCCTTTCTTTTTCTCTATCTTAATCAATCTTCGTTTTAATTTCCATGTTTTATCCCGAGATCTTCCTTCCAAGGGTTAAACTATTTATGAAGAAACTTGATTTGATACCAATTGTTGAGCATATACTTATACTTGTGGGGAAGAACCAATATAAGATACTTTTTCTCACTTTAAACATTCATAACTTATTCAATAACTTCAAAATAGTAAATGCACATAAACTCAAATCACAATACACATAATTTAATGTGGAAACCCTTTCGAGAGAAAACCGCAAAATCTTATCTTCATAAATTCATATAGAAATGAACCTATTGTTACAATGTTTTTAGGAACCAACCAACTAGAAACACCAAACCCCTCAAATGAGCACAAACTCAATAATATGTAGGCACCAAACTAGTGTTACAAGGTTTGTGGGAACAAACATACTGGAGACACCAATCCCCTCAAATGAGCACCAACTCAACAATATGTGGGAACCATCCTACTAAATACACCAATCTCCTAAACTGAGCATCAACTCAGTAATATGTAGGAACCAACCTATTGGAGACACCAATCTCTTCAATTGAGCACCAACCGAGTAATATGTAGGGACTAACCTACTAAAGAATCATGTACAATAGTGTTGAAATAATCATCTCAAAGATTAACTCATAATTATCTTCAAATCTGCTTCATAACCTCCTCATATCTTCTCCATAATTAGGTTCAAATCTGCCTCATAACCTATCTTATATCTGCTCCATAATCTATTGCAAACATGCCTCATAACCTACCTCACATCTACTCCATCATTTGATACATATATGCCTCATAACCTTATCCACAATTTGCTTAAAATCTACTTCATAATAAACTTCAAATCAACTCCATAATCTGCCACAAGGTCATCTTCAAACCAGTTATGAAATTTGGCATGGTCACCTTCTACATGAGCCTCATCAGAGAAGAATCCTTTGAGAATATTCAAGGTCACATCTCAAAGAAATCCTTCCTCTTCCATAAGTGCACCTCTTCCACCTTAGAAAAACCCTATAAAACCCCTTAAAAATAACATCAAGAAAGCATCTTCAAATACCCTAGAAAAATCCTCAAGAGAACATCTTCAAAAGCTCCTCCTCTCTTCCTTCTCTATCTTCTCTCTAGAATTGCACCCTTCTTAAGAGAGGAACCCAAGTGATGAATTAATGAATAAAGGAGGGTGGGTTCCCTCTTATTTATAGTTTTTTTGAGTCACCTTTTTGGACCAACCTAACATTGTTCAATATCCTGGCAGGGATGACCTAAGTGTTAGATTTTGAGCATTAATTCAATATACTCTAGGATATTTACTGAGAGAATAACATGTACATCATATCAAGTATAACAATGCATATCAATCACACCAAGAAATCACATGAGACAAAAGACACACAGAGTTTCACTAGGGAAAACCATAAAGGTGAAAAACCCCACAACTTCCGTAGAGATAGAAAGAGCAATGATACAACCCAAGTACAAGAGATAGTCTTCTCCTAGCAGCTGAACCTCCTCCTCCACTAGTGCGCCACTTTCCGAGTAGTGTAAAAGTGAATAATGAGATGATCAAATAGAGTGCCTCCCGCACTCTATTTATACATGACCTGACCTGCCTAATAACCTTGCAGGGCCGACTTGTCTAACTCAGTCTAATAACCCATGGTTATACTAATCAGGGCCGACCCAACACTTGGTGGTCTAATAACCCATCACAGCAAGTTACGACACTTGTCAATACAAATGATGACACTTCCGTATAGAGGAATAATACCATCTCTATAGGAGTATAATATACATAGGTGAAATACATTCCGAAGTTACATATACATCAACACTCCCTCTTAACTAGGAAGGTATTTCTCGACACAGATCTGCTAGCACAAGTCTTCTTCTCTGGATCATCGTCACTGGATCATCATCATCGAATCATCATCATCGAATCATCGTCATCGTCACTACTGCTGCTATCTCAATCAATCTCCAATCTACTCGTCATAGGAAGTTGTACAGAGCCAGTCCTTTTTCATACTGGATGTAGGCCCACCACCTGCAGGTCTTCATCATCTACAGAGCCAGCCCTTTTTCATGTTGGATGTAGGCCTATCCTCCATGTAGGTCTTCAACATCTCTGCGAGCAAGCCATCAAGTAGGTACACCTCAGGACTGATTACATTGCCTCTGCCAAACCTGCAAGATCTCACAGGACTGATTACACTGCCTCTGCAAAACCTGCAAGAGCATCTCAAGACTGATCATACGCCTCTGCAAAACCTGTGTACCATACTATCACATCATCATCTTCAGATCATCGGCATCATCCACGGAGCACAACCTAGATGCAAACACACAGCACTTACACTCACCGGCATGGAAGAACTTTCCTCTGACCATCCAAGAAAGGCTCACAGCACTTACATCAACGACCATGGGAGGACCAACCTACCACCATGTCAGAATGGCACAGCACTTACATCAACGACCATGGGAGGACCAACCTACCACCATGTCGGAATGGCACAGCACTTACATCAATGACCATGGGAGGACCAACCTACCACCATGTCGGAATGGCACAGCACTTACATCAACGACCATGGGAGGACCAACCTACCACCATGTCGGAATGGCACAACACTTACATCAACAACCATGGGAGGACCAACCTACCACCATGTCGGAATGGCCCCATCCCTTACATCTACACCATAGGAGGACCAACCTACCACTATGTGAGAATGGCTCCAGCCCTTACATCTACACCATAGGAGGACCAACCTACCACTATGTGAGAATGGCTCGTGTGCATCTGTGTCTATGGACTCATCACTTCCCATTGGAAGGTATCTCGATCGGAAGTACACTAAGTCTCCCTCTAAATTATTCAAACTTCACTCTGGCAAGCGGCTTGGTCAACACATCGACTATCTGCTCGTCCGTCGCAACATATAGGAGCTTCACTGCTCCTCTCTGCACCATATCCCTGATATAGTGATACTTGATCTCAATGTGCTTCAACTTGTCATGGAACACCGGGTTCTCCGACAACTTCACACAACTCTGGTTGTCGCAATATATACAAGTAGCACTCAGCTGGAGATAAAACAAATCAGATAGTAGCTTCCTAAGCCATACTGCCTCACAACTAGCCAAACAAGCTGCGACATACTCTGCTTCTGCTGCACTCAGTGCCACATAGGACTGCTTCCTGCTAAACCAAGAGATCATACCGGATCCCATGCTGAAGCAGCACCCCAAAGTGCTCTTCCGATCAATGGCACTGCCTTCCCAATCCAAATCAACATAACCCTCTAGGTTAAACTTTTGATTCGCCTCATACATGAGCCCATAGTCAACTATACCCTTCAGGTACCTCAGAGTATGCTTTGCAGCTATCAGGTGAACATGTCTTGGATCTTTCAAGTACTGGCTCAAGGTGTTCACTGCAAAGCAGATATCTGGTCTTGTATTCGTTAGGTACATCAAGGACCCAATCATCTGACGATACATTGTAGCATCAACCAGCTCAGATGAAGCATCACACAGAAGCTTCAGGTTCGATGCCATAGGTGTGGCCATGGCCTTGCAGTCCATCATCCTGAACCTCTTCAGGATCTCTACTGCATACTTCCCTTGTCCAAGGAAGATTCCATCTGCACTCTGCCACACCTCCATACCAAGAAAGTAGTGCATCATACCCAAGTCCTTCATCTCGAACTTGGCAGCAAGCTTCCTCTTTGTGTTGGCAATCAATCTATACTCACATGTTACAAACGGATCATCCACATACAATAGTAGTATCACTAGATTTCCTTCCTTGACCTTGTAGTAAGGGTTGGAATCCACTTTACTCTTGGTAAATCCCAAACTGGATAGGAATCCATCTATCCTTCCATACCAGGTCCTAGGTGCCTATTTCAAACCATACAGGGCTTTCTTCAGTTTGCACACATGTGACTCTCGGTCATGTGTCTCAAACCCGAGTGGCTGCTCCACATACACTTCCTCTTCAACTACACCATTCAAGAAGGCTATCTTGACATCCATCTAGTGTACCTTCCATTTCATCACTGCAGCCAGAACAATTACTGATCTAATGGAAGTGTATCTGGCCACAGGAGAAAAGGTCTCTTCATAATCAATCCCTTCTTTCTGGGAGAAGCCATGAGCTACAAACCTTGCCTTATATTTTTCTATGCTTCCATCTGCAGCATGCTTGATCTTATAGATCCACTTGGAAGTCACCATAGACTTCCCATCTGGTCTTGGGACCACATCCCAAACATCATTCTTCATGATTGACTGGTATTCCTCGACCATGGCATCCTTCCATTCTTGATTTTTTTATGCTTCTTCATAACTGGAAGGTTCTTTCTTCATTATGTCACAGAGTAAAGCAACATAGCTGGTATGTGATCTTGTCCTTTTCCTTTCTCTCTGTTCCTCTTCTGGAATGCCAAACCTTTCTGTATCTTGAATGAGCTCTCTAGCCCATGTTGGTTTCCTCTTGTGAGAGTCCTTCTCATGGGGTGGATCTACAAGTTGTTGTGGATCTTCCATTTCACGATCTTCTTCAGGAACTGCTTCATTCATGGTGGTGTCTTGAGTTCTGCATATTTTGAGTTCTTCATTATCTTCAACTGGTGTTTTCCTTGATTTGATGTATGCTGAGCTTTCATCAAATGTTACATCCCTACTGATATCAATCTTCTTCAATCCTGGGAAGTAGATTCTGTAAGCCTTCGAGCTTTCACTGTAACCCACAAATATGCCCTTCTTTCCTGAAGGATCTAACTTTGTCCTCTTTTCTTTTGGGATGTGAGTGTATACTAGACAACCAAATATTCTGAGATGGCTAATTTCTGGTTTCTTACCAGTGAACACTTCTTCTGGTGTTTTGTTGTCAAGTATCTTATGAGGTGTTCTGTTCTGCACATATATAGTTGTCCTTGTTGCTTTTACCCATAAGGGCATAGGTAGACCTTGGTCATGAAGCATTGCCTTAGCTGCTTCCATGATTTTTCTATTCTTCCTTTCGGCAACCCCATTTTGTTGTGGATTGTAAGGAGTAGTCAACTCCCTCTTAATCCTTGAATCACTGCATAGCTTCTTGAAGTCACCTGAAGTGAATTCTCCTCCATTGTCGGATCTGAAGATCTTGATCTTCATTTCAGTTTGGTTTTCTATCAAGGCTTTAAATTCCTTGAACTTGTCAAACACTTCATCTTTGTTCTTCAAGAAGTAAACCCAAGTCTTCCTAGAGAAATCATCAATGAACGAAACATAGTATACATACCCACTCAGAGAACTGGATGACATTGGACCACATACATCATAGTGGATGATTTCCAAGATTCCTTTTGCCTTGCTTTCACTGCTTGGAAATGTCTTCTTTGTGTTCTTTCCCTTTGCACAACCTTTGCAAATGTCTTCATGCTTTTACTGGATTTCAGGAAGACCTTCCACTGCTTTGCTTGCAATTGGTAATTCCCTATAGTGCATGTGTGCAAGCCTTCTATGCCAAAGTTCACTTGGCTCTACTGAATCATGGACCATGGCTTGTTCTGGTTGACCCTTCAATTTGTATAATCCTCCCTCTTGCTCTCCAATCACCACTGCATCATCTATAGTCTTACCCTTTGGCCACATTAGGACTTGGCCATCTACAAATGAAACCCTCATGCCTTTTGCATCCAATGCAGATATGGAGAGTAGATTATTCTTGGGACCTAGAACATATAGTACATCTTTCATCTTCATAGACTTTCCAGAGTCTAGTTTATAGGAGGCTTCACCACTCCCTTTTATTGGATACTAGTAGTCATCCCCAAGTTTCACCTTGTGGGGTGATTCATGTTCAGATAAGTTCATAAAGGAGTCCTTGAATCCTTTCATGTGTTTAGAAGCCCCACTATATATAAGCCAATCATTACTTCCATGAGTTATGGTTCCAGTGAGAGCAGAAATCAAAACATATTCTTCATCACTTGAAGAATCTTCACTATCTTCTCTAGCCCTCTTCCTGGGAGGTTCATCATCCTCTGCAGCTCGAGCATGATGTCTTCTTTTGATGTTCTTCTTCTTGTGAGAACCATCTTTCTTATTTCTGGGACAGTCTCTAGAATAGTGTCCATTTTCATCACATGTATAGCAACGAGCAGGGACATGTTTCTTCGAATTTTGGGACTACCCCTCTAATTCTGATGGTGATGTCTTTCTTTCTTGCCATGATGATGAGTATTTTTGTCACCATGACTTTTGGAGTATGCTGTGAGAGCTTGGTCTTCATTCCCCATCTTCAAGTTATTCTTTTATCTGGGAGACCCTTGAGAAATAAGACTGCATATTTTCTGCATTCTGGATCTTGACATTCTTCAATTGATTCCTCAAGGTCATCTTTTGATTTATGTTCTTCCCTTCGAATAGCTTGGTCATGGAATCAAACATCTCCTTTGGTGTCTTTAGAGATGACACATGTGGTATGAGATGGTCTTTGATAGAATCAGCAACGATCCTCTTAGCCTTGACCAAATTCATTTTGTGTAAGGCCTTAGCCTCTTCTTCCTCTGGGATAGGGACCTCTTCACTTATGTAAGTGTCCAACTCATTTTCTTCTAGGATTAACCTAATCCTATACTTCCATGCTTGGAAGTTATCAGACCCTTCAAGCTTATCCTCAAGCTTCGTGTGGTGAGACATCTTTAAAGAGTACTTCAAATGGAAATAGAAAAGATTTAGGTCTTACCACTTGATTTGTTGAAAACTGGATCTGGTCCCGGATTAGGGTTTGTCAGAGAAACCCCAAAAATTAAAACTTTGAATTTAAAACTTCTAGAAGGATAGAAAGATGCGCCTTGATGAGATGATCAGCCTAGTATACTCATAATTTGAAAACTGCAAAGTTTCACCCTTCAGAAATGTCTTTTAGTCTTCTCGGATTCACTAGGGAGGACCCTGAATTAGGGTTTGAGTTCCCAAAGCTTCACCCAACCAAAAAGTTCAGTCCAAAGCTCTAAACTTCAATTTTTCCAAGGCGCTTCCAGCTATGTCCTCAGATTTCAGAAATTCCTATTTTTGTGGAAACCCTAAGTTTTAGGGCCAAAAATAAAAGTGCCCAAAATTGAATTCTGATTGGACAGAAAGATTCACCTTGCTGAGGAGAGTCAATCTATCATATTTCGTTTCCAAAATCTATGGAGAGAAACCCAATAAACAAGAAACCCTAGTTTCTGCAACTACATAGTGTCTTCTTCTCAGGTTAGCTCTGATACCATGTTAGATTTTGAGCATTAATTCAATATACTCTAGGATCTTTACTGAGATAATAACATGTACAGCATATCAAGTATAACAATGCATATCAATCACACCAAGTAATCACATGAGACAATAGACACACAAAGTTTCACTGGGGAAAACCATAAAGGTGAAAACCCCCACAACTTCCTCAGAGATAGAAAGAGCAATGATACAACCCAAGTACAAGAGATAGTCTTCTCCTAGCAGCTGAACCTCCTCCTCCACTAGTGTGCCACTTTCTGAGTAGTGTAGAAGTGAATAATGAGATGATCAAATAGAATGCCTCCCGCACTCTATTTATACATGACCTGACCTGCCTAATAACCTAGCAGGGCAGACTTGTCTAACTCAGTCTAATAACCCATGGTTATACTAATCAGGGCCGACCCCACACTTGGTGGTCTAATAACCCATCACAGCAAGTTACGACACTTGCGACACTTGTCAATACAAATGACGACACTTCCGTATAGAGGAATAATACCATCTCTATAGGAGTACAATCTACATAGGTGAAATACATTCCGAAGTTACATATACATCAACACTAAGTGACTCTGACAAGGCTATTTTAACACTTCATATCTCCACATTCCTTTGGAGTTAGAGGGGACTTCATACATTGTTGGAAAGGTATCGGAATAATATTTTCAACCATATATCATATGCTTCCATCTAAGCTAGATATTTTGTGAAACAAATCCTTCAAAGACAAGGTATCCAAACTGGGGCACAATATTTCGAACAGTTTTTATTTTACAATCTTCATATTAGACATCTACGATCTTGCCCTATCTTTGAAATCAATGACAACAATATTTCTAACAAAAACATACATGTTGAGAATGTAGAGATAGGATCGAATGGTATAATAAACCAAGTAACTCCCCTAAACATTGCAAAAACCATGAGGAGCCTAAGAGTAGAACTACAAAGTTGCAAAGCAGATAACGAGAGGTTGATTAGAGCTCAAGAAGAACATAATCAGCTAATTGAAGATATGTTACAAATATTAACATGCATTCAAATAAATATTCACCATGGGAAGCACTCAGAAAACTAGGAAAAGAGTGGGATTATCTCAAGGAGAAATTTTCACAAGAGGTCCCATAGTTCAAGAAGGATTTCTAGAGATGGGCCATATAGTCTAGAAAACTATTCCAGTGAGTCATATGACTCTAGAGACTCCATTTAAGCTTCATGTTATTCAACTCATAGTAATAAGAGGAATAGGCCTTTCAAGAACAACTCACATGGAGAATTTAGGAAGGAGAAACCTCCTACGTTTAATGGTGAAGTAAAATCTGGTTAAGAAGTTGAGGCTTGGCTTCTGGGGATTTGGAAGTGTTTCCAAGTCCAAGACTACTATGGAAATATGAAATCAAGGGTGAAAATATTCAATATGTATGGAATAGCATCTATATGGTGGGATCACCTTAGGAAAATGAAGAAAATCAAGGAAAGGAATATTGTGTGGAAGTAGTTCAAGAAATACTTCAAGCAAAAGTACCTCTCGGATAGGTACTATGATTGCAAAATCAAAGAGTTCCATGAGTTGAAATTGAGAAAAATGACTATGGAGGAATATGCCAATAAATTTTTGGAGTTGATGAGATATGTCAAGTATTAAAGAGATGATAAGGTGAAAATTCAATGATTTCTGAGTAGACTACCTCAATCATACAAGGACTGAATTGAGTTTGATGAACCTCAAACTCTAAATGAGACCATAAGAAAGGCCAAGTATTGTTATAATCAAAACAAAATAAAAATAAAATTCCATAAGGCATGGAAGGACAAGAAAAATGAGAATTTCGACCAAAGGAAGAAGGGGTTCAAGCCTCCTCATTTCGTAAATCAACAAAGGCAGCCAACACAAAGTATGGCTAATCCAACTAGGATGATTGGAGACAATTCAAGAGATCCAAGAGAGCCACTTCAATGTTGGGGATGTGGCAAGGACCATTTGCTTAGAAACTATCCACATCGAAATGGGAGTACAAAGCATGTTCACAACATCCAATAAGTTGAAACTGTGGGTCAAGTTGCAAGGACTACCCCTAGGGTTTATGTTGCACTAGAGGACCTCCAAGAAAACCATCAATCAACTATGGTTGAGGTTTAAGGTAATATTTCTAAGCAATCTATATCTATTTTGATTGACCACGGATCTACTCATAGTTATATCACTCCTAAAATTGTTGAGATTTGTGCTTTTAATAAATCAAATAATAGTAAACCATGGTTGGTCCAACTAGCCATGGGAACCAAGAGGAAAGTTAGTGAAATGATGGCGAAATGTCCATTGGAAATGGATGAATTCTTCTTTTTGGAAAAATATGAATACTTTTCCACTTGGTTCCTATGATATTCTAATTAGAATGGAATGGTTGGTAGCACACACTTGATTACTACACAAATACTTTCAAATGCATTGATGAAGAAGGAAACCCTAGGGTTGTGAAGGGAATTCCAAAGGTAGTTTCTATTAGGAATATTTCAATCATGTAGCTAAATAATTATATAGGAAAGGGTGCCAATTGTATGTAGCACATGTTTGGGATAAAACAAAAAATGAAATTCCCAAGCTGGAAGACTATAATGTGTTGCAAGAATTCATGGACTTGTTTCATGATGTAGTGTTGGGACTTCCTCCAAATAGGAACATTGATTTTACAATTGATCTTGTGGTAGAAGCCACACCAGTTTCTAAGACACCTTACAGGATGAATACACCAAAATTGTTAGAGCTGAAAATGTAATTGCAAAAATTGTTGGAAAATAAGTACATCAAGCCAAGTGTGTCTCCATGGGGAGCACCCATACTATTTGTGAAGAAAAAATATGGAACACTTAGGTTATGTATCAATCATAGGCAGTTGAACAAAGTTACAGTGAAATACAAGTACCCTTTTCCTCGAATTGATGATATTTTTTATCAAGAGCGAGGGGCAAGGGTATTTTAAAAGATTGACTTGAGGTTTGGTTACCATCAGGGAAGAATCAAGGAAAAATATATTCACAAGACAAATTTTAGAACAAGGTATGGACACTATGAGTTTGTGTTGGTGCCATTTGGTCTTACCAATGCACCAACTACATTCATGTGTCTCATGAATAGTGTTTTCAACAGGTACTTGGACAAGTTCATTCTTGTTTTTCTAGATGGCATTCTTATTTATTCTAAGAATGAAGAGCATGAAGAAAATTTGCAAATGGTTTTGCAATTGCTAATCCTAGCATAATTTGTATGCAAAGCTAAGCAAATGTGATTTATATAAAAATAAAATTCATTATTTGGGTCGAATTTTTTTAGAGGGAGGAATATCATCGGATCTGGAAAAGGTTGAAGTCATTATGAATTGGCCAATTCCAAGGAATGTAATAGATATGAGATATTTTATGGGTATTGCTCGTTACTACAGAAGGTTTATCAAAGGATTCTCCAAGGTTGCACACCCAATCACTTCTTTGCAAAAGAAGGGAATGAAATTTGAATGGACTTAGAAATGTGAAGAAAGCTTCCAACTATTGAAGAAGCTTCTCACAAGTGCTCCAATTCTAAAAATTGCAAACCCATAAAATGATTTTGTGGTGTGTAAAAATGCATGTAAACAAGGAGTGGAGGATTTCATATGCAATATAACGATGTGGTATGTTATGAGACAAGGAAATTGAAAGAACATGAGAAAAATTATGTAATCCATGATTTATAACTTGCAGTCGTAGTCCATGCTTTAAAGACGTGGATGAACAATTTAATGGGCATCAAATTTGAACTAAAACAGACCATTGTGGTCTGAAATATTTATTTGAGCAGCCAACATTAAATGCCAGGCAAGATGGATGGTTGGAATTTTTATGTGAATTTGATTTTGAGATCAAACACATAAAGGGGAAAGAAAATAAAGTGGTTGATGCACTTGATAGAACGGTTCATGCAATGCATGTGGAAACCATTAGTACTTGCCAATCAGATTTGAGGCAAAATGATGTTGAATCTCTTGTTGAAGATGAACTATATGTGCAAATAAAAGCCAAATTATAGCAGTAGTATTTAGAAAAGAGGTATGAAGATTATCATTTGGAAAATGACAAACTTATTATTTATAAAAACAAAATGTATATTCCAAATGTGGTAGACTTGAGGAAAATTGTTATGGATGAAATACATAAAATGACATATTCAAGTCACGTAGGATACTAGAAAACAAATGCTACAGCAAGAAAACAATATTTTTGATTGGGGATGAAGAAAGATATTACTGAGAATATTTCTAAATATATGAAATGTCAAAAAGTGAAGGTTGAACATCAACACCAAGCAGGTTTATTGTAACATTTTCCAATTCTATAATGGAAATGGGAAGTGATTTCCATGGATTTTAGTACAAAGTTGTCAATGACAGCAAGACAACATGACTCCATCATGGTGGTGGTGGACAAGTTAACAATGGAAACACATTTCATACCGGTTAAATCCACATATAAAATGGATGCCATTGTAAGGATTTTCATGAAAGAGATTTGCAAGTTGCATGGGTTTCTTAAGGAAATAATTTTAGAAAGGGATACCAAGTTCACTTCAAATTTTTGGAAAATTATTTTTGTTGATTTGGGTACATTGTTGAACTTTAGCATTACCTATTATCCACAAACAAATGGGAAAATAGAAAGAAAAAATCAGGTGCTTGAAGACATGTTTCGCATGTATGTGATGGAAAAACCATCCAAGTGGGAAGATTACCTACACTTGGTAGAGTTTACATATAACATGGGCAACAAGAATCGTTGGGAATGAGTCCATTTGAAGCTTTATATGGAAGAAAGTGCAGAACACCAGTGACTTGGGATAATCCAGTTAACAGAATTGTACATGGGCCAAAATTGGTTAAGGAAATTGAACAAGAGGTTGCAAATATTAGGAATAATTTAAAGGCAACCCAAGATAGACATAAAATCTATGCAGATAATAACAAAGTGCATAGGGAATTCAGTGTTGAGGATCATGTTTACCTCAGATTTAGGCCAAAGAAAAGTTCCTTGAATCTTGGAAGCTATTACCAAGATATTATGGGCCATTTGAAGTGATTGAGAGGATAGGTCCAGCTACATATAGAATTGTATTTCCTTCTAACACTATATCCCATAATGTTTTTCATGTTTCTTTCCTTAAGAAATATGTACATGATCCTAACCATGTGATTGATTGGGATGTGATTCGGGTGGAACCCAAGGGAGAGTTTTGAGCTGAGCCACTATGCATACTAGACAAGAAGGTAACATTGCTCCAGAACCAAGCCATCAGACAAGTAAAGGTGCAATGGAAAAACTTTGGTCCCGATGAGTCTATGTGGGAGATGGAGGATGCCACTGTAAGAAAGGCATATCCATTTTTGTTCTAATTTTAAGAAAACACCAAGAACAATGTTATTCCAAGGGGGAGTGGATTGTAATACCCTTGGTTTTGACTTTGAATGTATCTGATCAAAATTATGTAAATGATGTAAATATGCTACTATAGATTCCTAGTGCAGATCTCAAGGCCAAGGACCGACCAGTGAATGGCTGGGAATGTATGATCTAAATATTTTTATTTGGAAGATATGGTTGGCTTTCCATGCTAACTCGAAAGCTATGTAAATATTATGTTGTAAAAATAGTAAAATGGTCCAGGATGGTTGTGTAAAGAGCACTAGAGGGGTTATGATTCCACTAGAGGGGAAGAGGAAAGGGGGCCTATGGGAGACTAAATCTTTTACTTCCAAGTGTCAACCTTAGAACTCATCCAAATTCTACCATGTGCTCTAAGTGAGCCAATTACCTCCTTTTGACTATTGAATCCAATCTTTGAATGCATATGTGAGGTTGGTGGGAAAAGTCACCTCATACAGTTATTGAAGCACGAGGTTGAATGCACTTTTGTGATAGTTCTATCAAATGTCAGAAGTTAGTTCTGCAATTGTCATGAATTATTTATTCTATGGTCAGAAGTTATGTCATTGGTATTTTCACCAATATCTCATATCCTATGGATTCAACACTCATTCTAGCATTCTCCCATGCATATCTACACTACATAGAGATCCTTATTGTTATTCATGACCATTACCAGAGTGTGTATAACCTAGAAATTCGAATTTAAAGACAGGGCTACATAATTGAAGGGGAAATAGATGGTTGTATGTGAGCATAGAGGTTAGGCAAGCTAGGAATATTTAACCATTGGGTTTTTCTACTCATAGATGCTTGAGAAGCCATTATTTATGCTACAGATGGTTCTCCAACAACATACAACATGTTGGAATCTTACAACACACAATGGTGAGCACTATAAGGGTTGGATTTTCTAAGGGAATTGTGTATCATTGAAGGGGAATTCCTTCCTTGTGTTCTGTGGGGAAGTTGGAAGGAATGGAATGGCTATGATGGTTGAATGAGATCCATGTAGAGTTTTGGATGAGCATTTGGGTAAGTAGAGAGACCAGAACTGGTTGTGGGATAAGAAAGAGAATCCTGAAGGTGTTTTTTTCACCCTGGTGGCCTCATAGCGCAGCTTGGGGGTGGTCTCTTAGCATAAAGAGTATATGTTGGACACAGTGCCTACGGTTGAGTGGAAAATTGCTCTTACACAGCCGATTGCTTGGATATTATTTGTTTAAAGATAGTATTCTCTTGTACATGAATATACAATGTTTTAATTTGATTCATGTGATGGTTCCATTTGTATATGCATGCTATGTGTGTATGGATAGAGTTTATTTTTTGTATTTTTATTTATGCATCTACACACATATTTTAAACATTATGAATTTGTAATATGGCCATGGGGCAAAATTTATAAGCTTGTAATTCATTCATGTTCCCCTCTATTGGTCGGCTTGAGTTGTTGATGGATGTTTTTCATGGAGTTTACCTTTGAGTTGTTGATTCGAAGCACTTGATAGAAGGAGCCCCACCTAAATTTATGGGTGAATATTTTAGTACATTGAATAAGTCTAGAAACAAAAGGTGAGAGATGCTTCCATTGACCTTCAAAGAATTGTTGATGAGTGAATCTCAAGCTCAATAGAGGTAATGCTCATAGGTTCAAGATCCTAATATTTTCACTCTTTGAAGTGTTGCAAATACCTTGGCTTCATTATTCGTGGCTTGGCCTATCCCCCAAGCATAAGAGACTTCTTTATTCCTCTAGGAGTCATTGATGTAGGCACATTGCATCCTCCATCACAATCCATGCCTCCCTCTAATGGCGTGGATTATTGCGGGGTTTTGGGGCTTAGGGAGTGGCATCAACCCATTTTCCATTTACAAAGCATTGGATCCACACATCCTCGTCCGATAGCTCACTTCTTCTTGACATTTGGTTATTCTGGTTAGGGCCCAAAGGTCAATCACCAAAATGACCTTTTTATTTCAATTGGATTAATAGTTGGCTGAGCCATCTCTCTTGTGTCTTGATTGCATTTTATTAGTAGGAAGAAAGAAGAAGGAGAATTGCAGTTCCAAAGAGAAAAGTGGGTAGAAGTATAGGAGAAGAAAGAGGAGTGAGTCGATAGTTCATGAAGAATTGAAAGGGGTAGTTCGAGCAAAGGAACAAGAGTATGCTTATTGAAGAAAAAGAAGCCAAAGTCACTGAAGAAAATGGCCAAAGTGAAAAGTACCATAAGTAGCCAATTCATTGGTTAATGGGGGATAATTTTAAGGACCCATACTTATTTAAAAGTGTATAAACCTTGGCGAATCTTACTAATTCTTAAAACGTCAACCATAAAACATTTGGCAATATTTTTCTAAAATTATTTCAATTTCTAAGGATTTTATATAGTTTATATAATAATTTGGTGATTTTTAGAGTGAAAAAGGTAAATTGGGCGAAATGGGGCTTCAAAAAATG
This sequence comes from Larix kaempferi, assembly GCA_027924585.1. Lineage (NCBI taxonomy): Eukaryota > Viridiplantae > Streptophyta > Pinopsida > Pinales > Pinaceae > Larix > Larix kaempferi. The sequence continues at coordinate 2,307,753 of BSBM01000259.1, forward strand.
CAAATTGGCGAATCTTTTTTTGGAAAAAAACATGGAAAAATAGCCCATGGGCTAAATTTCGCCCTAAAATTATCCTTGATTGGTTTTAGAAAGAGAATACCCAGTGATTTTCATAGTGAATGTAAGTCTAGCTAAGATTTTTCCTGGTGGGCAAGCATCCTATTAGTGAACGGGATTGACCATATAGTTTTTTTTTTGTTTCAATCGTTGTAGTAGCAAGAACCCTTCGAGATTTCATGCTTTGTAAATTACATTACTGAGATAATCAATACAAAGAAACTATGTTGTGGTTTATTTCTTTCAATTGTTTTGTGCATACTTAATGTTTTTCAATGAGCTACCAGTTTAGTTGTGCATCTGTTGTAGGCAAGGGTAATTTATTGTCCAATTGTTTATGCACCATCAACAATAAGTGAAGGAACCATGATTTATTATCCAATTATCTTTGCACCATTAATGACAAGTGCCCGCACACCCCCCACCCCCCAACACTTATTGTCCTTGGTCAATATCAAATATTAAGAGACCACCCCTTTATTTTTCATTATTGACATAGTGAACATGTAGTAAAGCTAAATATTGTGTTTTTGGATCTCCTCTTAAAAAAATGAATAAGCTAATCTCTAGATGATTTGCACCTTCTCCAACAATGGAGAAATTGCTGAAATTGCGATTTGGGTTGCTGGAATTGCAATTGGATTCAGCATCCTCGAGCACCCCGATTAGGCAATTGCAGCAACCAAAAACTCTCATTTCAACAATTTCACTTAGATTTTGGACAAAAAACTCGTAGGATTTTGGGTGCAAATCATCTAGAATTTAACTCATACTCTCCAACTCATTTTTGAATTAAGTCTAAATGTATATTCTCGTTTTTGAAAAGCTATTTTTTTCATTTTCTTTTCCAAATTCTATTTGTTATTTTTATACCAAATAAAAATTTAATTTGTTCACAATAATTTATAAATTATCTTAAATTTATTAATAATAATTTCTCCTTTAAATTTTATACGGAAAGATTGTTTAGAAATATAGGATGATGCTTCATATTCAAACCCCACCCCATATAGTTCGCATAACACTCATATCGAAAAGGATGTTGTTATTATTATTATAATAATGACCCAAGTTCAAGCCGATGCCCATATAACCCGGTGATTTATAAAGTTAGGTGGGTGGCGTAAGTACCTTTAAATCAATTAAAAATACATATTTAGTGCACTTAATTGGGTGAATCTTCAAAGGATGTAACGGTGGGGCAGTCCTGCCACCTGGCGAGCTGGTGATTCTAAAGCAACGGGCAAAAAAGCAGTGGATGCTGATCTCGCTTGCAGTGGCTGGAAATGGCGTAATGTCGGAGCCTTTCGCCAGCTATCTTTTTCATATTACGGCTAGACGTGTGGATGCAAGCGCCCTTGTTGAAATTCTTCATTGAATTCTCCACCCATTGAAATCCGTTTCATTGTCTTCAGGCGCGAAATCAGGTGAAGAAATTGTTGGCTTCAGTGCTACGAAAAGCGAATGCTATGCCTTTAAAGCAAAAGATACAGTTGTTTGCATGCGTTACTTTGGATATGTGTTTCTGAAAGGGGAAAACTGTTCACAAGAGGCTCGGCTCTGTGCTTTGAGGAAATAACCCTCGAAAGCTAGAGTTTCTTTCCGGCATTCCATTCTCGACAGATTCTGTATCCAGCCATTTTGAGCGTTCTTGAATCTTCACGTAAGTGTACTTTTCATTTTCTGCAGGGTTTTGATTTCTGTAGTTGATCGGCATCCATCGCCCCCTATTATTTTCTGGTTTTAAGGTTTTTCTGTCGCCCTGTCTATTTCTGCGATACATTTTACTTCGCGAACCAGTTTTTCTTCGGTCTTTCTCATTTTTCATAGCGTTCATCGTCATTTTCGTCTCCGCTAATACTTTTAGAATTTTTCCCGGCTATTTATCATCATCTCCTACATGAAGAATTTTTGTTCTCAATTTTGCTTGATTTTAGACCTCTTTTTAATAACAGCTGTATCAACCACTTAATGCTATACTTTAAATTTTTAGCAACAAGTTCTCTGCTCATCATCTTTATTTACTTTAATCAGGCACTTCAGACTTTGTGTTCCGAGTTTGAGTTTGAAGATCATTTCATTTTTTACCATGAAATTTGTGGAAATGTTATTGTTTGTTTTAGAGAGCGGACTTTATAGAGTAAGAGGACTGGAAATGTTTGTGTTTATTTTTCCTTGAAATGTTTCAGTTTCAGTTTCTGCGGAAAACTTGACATTTAGATCATCCCACATTGAAAGCTCTATGCTAATCATCCAATACTTTGCACATTATAACCATATTTGCAGATTAGCATGAACATTATAACCATATTTCCTGATCTCAAATGTTGGAACAGTGACCAATTTCAGCTCTCATAGGGTTTTCCAGTTTTTCCAACCTTTCTTTAAATTCGTTGAATTTTCAGTTTATCTTTGATGCTTGATGATTTGTTTTTTACATTTTACTTTGTCCTACTTTTATTTTGTAATTTTGTTTCTGTGGGAGGTATGAAGTTTGAACCCAGGTATGAATCCATGCCAACATTTTCTTAGTTTGATGATATACTCATGTCCTACGAAGGTTGAACATTGCTGTAAATCCATGCTAACATTTTCTCAGCTTTAACATGAAAACCAAATATCTTAACCATTGCTCTAATGTATATTGACTGAAAAAATCTCATTGCATAATGTATAAATGTATTTTTTTGTGCACTTCCATTGAATATTTTGTGGCTACCAGTGAATATATATATATAAATTAAATTAAATCAAATCCCATCGTATGTGATTTTCCTTTGATGCAATCGTATGTGATTTTCCTTTGTTTTATTTGTATAGTTTTCTGAAAATTTGCACTCTGTTCATTCACCTTTTTGGCTCTTGTCATGCAGAACTTTAACGTATTTCCTTTTATTTTTACAAACTATGTTCAAACTGAAATTATGAACTTGTCTGGAAGGAAATTTATATCCATTTGTTTTTTATTCTCTTTTTCTGCTCTGTCATTTTTCATTTCTACCAGCTTTTACAATATCTATGCTTATTGGAAACCATTTCCCCTGTTCTTTTGGCATTTGTGTGGTTATTTATTATATGATGGCAAACTATCATTCAAATCCTTTCTTCAGGCTATTAGCACTTTTGCAGTGCTTTCCCATCTGTTTTAATCCTGTATTATTATTTTAGAATTGTGCTGAAAAACAATTATCTCTATGTGATATGCACTATAAACACTCTGTTTTAAAGTAATCAGTACATTTTTTTTTTCCATTTTCATTTCTATACTGTATAACGCTGTTCTCTTCTGAGAATTTATATGGGCAAGTTACATATTTTTGTAATTCGTCATACAAACGTTAATATATAACTTTTATTTTGTGACCTGATTTATTTTCTGCAATTGAACCAGTATATTAGTGAAGCATTCCTCACTGAAGGACTAAATTCAACTGAGTACGTTTCCTTGGCAAACAATCAGAAAACATGAATGATCTCCTGAAAAAATCCTTTTCCAACTATGGGGATTTCAAACAGGAGGCACTGAGGGACTTGGAAGCTGGCCCCGAGGTGGAGATGACAAACAACAATAATGATAAGAACTTAGGACAATTCTTTGAACAAGTTGATAGCATCAAACGGGATATGGAAGCAATGCAAGAGCTGTTTGGGAAACTGCAACGTGCAAATGAAGAGAGTAAAACAGTTCATAAAGCACAGGCTATGAAAGGATTGAGGGATCGTATGGATAAGGACGTGGTAGAAGTCCTCAAGAAGGCTAAACTGGTGAAAAATAAGCTTGAAGCCCTGGACAGAGCCAACATGGCAAACCGTAGATTGCTTGGATGTGAAGAAGGAACACCCACAGATAGGACCAGGACGTCCATTACTCACAGTCTACGACAAAAACTGAAGGATTCGATGGGGGAATTTCAGATTTTGAGACAAAAGATGATGGGGGAGTATAGAGATACCGTTCAACGAAGAGTCTATAATATAACAGGGGAGTATGCAGATGAAGATACAATTGAAAAAATCGTTTCAACAGGAGAGAGTGAAAACATTCTTCAGAAAGCCATCCAAGAGCAAGGTCGAGGTCGTATTCTTGAGACTATCCATGAAATACAGGAGCGGCATGATGCTGTTAAGGAGATTGAGAGGAGTTTACTCGAGCTGCACCAGGTTTTCCTTGATATGGCCGTGCTTGTGGAGGCACAGGGTGAGCAGCTCAATAATATTGAATACAATGTTGCTCATGCTGCTAACTATGTTGAACGTGGAACCAAACAACTTTATACTGCAAAAACGCACCAGAGAAGAAGCCGGAAATGGATGTGCATTGGCATCATTCTGTTGCTGATACTTATCTTCATCATTGTTGTTCCTATTGCAACAAGCATCAAGAAATCATAAAGAGGAGAGCCGTGAGAGATCCAGGGGTGCAGCATTGTATTGACTTTGGGAATGAGATATGCAAGGGAGCATAGTCTTGATTGCTTTGGAGGGATGTATTTAATTAAATTTCAAGTCAGATGTAGGGGGACGAGAACAGGCCAGGCAACCGCTGTAGCGCCATTTTTAGCATTGTTACATCCATGAATTTATTCAGGGTTCCTCAAGGATGCCTCATATTACAACAAGCTTCATTGTTATTCCTATTCTAAAACCCTTTTTTGATGTTGGAATAAACGATGCTCGATCAATGAATTGAATTCCATAAGTTGCTTCATCTGTTAGTTATAAAGACTCTGTGCTGCTCATCGCTCTCCTATCTCAAACCTTTCTGTGTGGCATTCATTCAATATGCATTCTTATTGTATCTTGCCATACGCATACAATGAGTTTCTTTACAACTGGATTATTCATAAGCTGCAATTTTTCCATACCCATACAATGAATTCCTTTACAACTGGATTATTTATAGGCTGCAATTTCTAGTTAATCATTTTGTTTACGTTCAATCCCAACACCTTGGTAGCAAATGACCAAGATGGTTTCGGTAGATATGCCAAGTCGATGGTTGAAGGTATGGTTAAAACATTTACATTCTATACTCTTACTCTTTGGTGTAAGTCACCGTGACTTATTTCTTTTGAACTGCATAAATCTGGCATGTTATTCATGTCAAAAGCAACCCTCTAATAGATAAGAATTATGGCGAAGACTAACCATTTGAGCGAGCCGCATAGCATTAAATGTGGTGGCTCAGTGGTTAGTGACCGTTCTAGTCACTAACCACTGAACCATTGCATTTAATGCTCTGCAGCTCCGTGATTAGTTTTAACTTTAAGAATTATAAAAATTAATCATTTTATATAAGATTATAAGAATTAATCATTTTATTTAAGCATGTGGGAGGGTTTATCACTTTAACTTAAGACATTATTTTTTGAGATTAATTGTGTAAAGTATTTAGTCATTATTTATGATTTATTTTTATTTTTAATGTGAACTGTATTCATTAATGACATTAATTTATTTTGAATTCGAATAGTTATTTAGCACTTACTCTATTAGGTGATATTCACAAAAATTTATTTCGAATTCTAATAGTTATTTAGCACTTATTCTATTAGGTGATGTTCACAAAAAAAATGGAAAATGACCTAATTAACCACTGTATAAATTATTTAAATTCGTTTTTTATAACCTATATATTTACGACTAATGACCAATTTTTCATAAACTTGAAAACTGATTGAATCATGTAATGGTTATGAAGATGACAAATGATTGCATTGATAATGTTTACAGAAAAGAAGTTAACCATTTCTCGAGATAAGTAACTCATCTATAACCAATCTCCGATATACACCATTCAGTGACCAATTTTGTATGAACTTAAATATTACACCTTGTACTCATTGCGTCTCAAATGTTCATATAAAACTAAATGAGGGTGATTTGCCAATGATGCTTTTTATAAATTTAAATAATTCACTCAGCCCTCATGACATCAAATGCTGTAAAATTGAAACTCATTAAATAAATGAATCGTCACTTACAAAACTTGTCATCATCTCCATGATTTCTAAAAAATAACTAGGATTACTCATTACAGCAGACTTCAACTCAAACGCGCTTGACCTGGAATATTGAATTCTTAGGGAATAATTGCTAAAAAGAAGTCCCTGATATCATATCAGAAGATAAAAAAAATTATAATAAAAAATGGAACTTTTATTTTCGTTAATACATATGCAGAAGTGAGCGGGGTATTAAGTCTTGGCACATACCACACCAGACTTTGAACCAGGCTGCAGTCCCATGGACAAATCAAAGTGCGTAAATTTCACTAAATTCATTAAATTCACTAAATTCACTAAATTCACTAAATTCATTTTTGAATATCACTGTCTAATATTCTGGCCTAAATTTCATTCCTCTGCCTCATATTCTTTCTCTTTCACTTCATTCTCATATTGATTGACTCCGGAATCTGGTAAACGTCAGAGATCTTTCTTTAATGTTTTCAACAAATCAGATCTACCCAAAAATCAGATTGTACTTATAGATCAAAATGCAGTGAAAACAACTTCTGGAAAAATGCAGTGAACTGCAAACTATATATTATTTTTGGGATTGTAGAATTATGCACAGATGCAGCTCTGCTTTGTGAAATGATTGCATTTGCTCTTCCAGACAGGTGAGATTGTAGAATTATGGGTTCACGTGCTGTTCTTTGTGAAATGATTGCATTTGCTTTTCCTGACAGAAGAGATTGTAGAATTATGGGTTCACCTGCTAGCTGATTTTAGAACTTTCTAGCAAAGTTGAGAGTTCATCCTCCTCCAACTATTGCTCGAGTGTTCTCATCCCCCTTTTTTGGAGTAATTTGTGAACTTTGACCTTTTCGTGAGTACTGCTCGCCCCTTTTTCCTTCTTCAGCTCTTCTCACATTATATATTCAATTGCATGTATTCCTACTAAAAGGTAGTTAAGGAAATATCATTATACTGCCGGTGCAGCAATAACACGAACAAAACTGAGAAAAAGGAAATTACAGGTATGCCAAGCCTTGTATAGATAATTGTGCTGGAGCTCACATCTGTCGTATTTGCAATTTAGGTTAAATCACTAATTGCTCCATTTATTAAATTGTTATGAATTATTTTCTAGTGACAATGTTTCAAAACAGCCAATGGACTTTGGTAAAGCTTGTGAAGTGTTTGAGCTATTCATTGGTGGAATGTGTTATGGGTGGAAGTCTTCCATCTTGTTGGGTTATTTGGGCTCTAGGTTGGTTTCTAGTGCTTCTTGGGATGGGTTCATTAAAACACATACCACACTTATATTTTGCATTGTAAAGGTGATTGCACATGTAAGGGTTGTCATACTCGGTTTAGCACACCTCATTTTGCCCACTTGGACCTATTGTTTTGATAGAAAACCCCTCCTTGTGGTCTCCAGATCCATGACGTCATTCCTTAAAGAAGAAGCCTACATTGTTAAAAATGAGGGCATTGAGGGACAAACATCTGTTTGGGTTAGTTGGGGCATGATGCCCTCCTATTGGTTCACCTTGCACTTGGTGGGGCCTAATTTCACATTTTAATTCGTGTTTTATGTCATTGTATGGTTTAGTCCCCAAGTTTGTGGGTGCACTAACCTAACATTTTATGTTTTGTCATTAACTTGTAGGCTCAAATTTGTAAAAGGTTGAGGGTTGTCTCATATAAATAAGACAACTTCACCTCATTTGCAAAACATGGACAAGGGTTCAAATTATGTATTCTTTTCTTTTCCTATTTGGTTATCAGAGCATTTGAAGCTAGGTGCACTTCTCTTGGGATGTCTTTTTCTCTTGCGTGAATGATGAATGGAGGGATTTTTAGGGTTTGATAGTCACATGCTAAGTGGATGCTAAGAATAGTTGTGATAACTCATGCTCAAGGGTGACCTATGGTGCATCTCCTTGCTCATTCCTTGATTAATGTTGGCAAGCTTATCTCCTAACCCTAGTTTAACATCATTCTTCAAGTGCTTTAGACTAAAGTAGGGTTTGTTTGCTAGCATTTTTTCTACTTGCTTGATGAGACCTTCCTATCAAGGAGCTCTTCGTAGTTCTATTGGGCCTTGGAATTCTCTATTTGCCCTAATTAGGGTTTTGCTACCTAACCCTACAGATTTCTAGCTTTGCCCTAGTTGCAAGTAGTGGAAACCATCTTAAGAGGAGGGACGTTAACCTTGATCTCTCATAGCCATAGGGTTTGAGACAAGAATCTAATACCCTATTCTTCAACTCTCTTCATTTTTATCAAATTTTACATGTTTTATTTTATTTTATGCATAGAAATATTTTACTACTGGAAAAAAACCCTAAAAATCTAAATAAATTCAAAACTCCAAAAATAGTCGTGATTTTGTTTTTCTAGTCCTAAAAATTTGACCTAGAGTTTTAGCCACAAACCCTAGAGGGTGTCCTCATTTGAGGAAGTGCATTGAGATTCGTGTCATAAATTGTAAATCAGAGGGTGTTTGATATTTATGTTTTATCCTCCAAGTTCACTCTAGTCCAATTGTCCTCTTTCCCTTGAGAGCACACTTTTTGGAGTGCTTACCTTGGGAAGTGTGGCATTTCCTTGGGAAACATGAAATTGCCTCAAAAGGTGTGATTTTATTTGATAAAGTGAATAACTCCATTTAGATATGATTTTCATGTCTAGATTTGATATTGTTTGGCTCTAGTAGGGCACTAATCATAGCTATTAAGTTTTCTTGGAAGGTATTTGTGTCTTGTTGGTGGTTGCAATTATATTTCACTAATTAGGGTCTCCTCGGACTAGGTTTTGGAGTTACCCAAAGTGTTGAGAGGTTAAAGTATAGTGACAGTGAGTTTTACTCTCTCTCGAGGTTACCTTCACTAGCATTAGGTGTACATAGATTTGATTTGCAAAAGGTTGCTAGTTTGAGCGGTAGCATTTTTGGCGTTGTTGTAAAGGACCTCAAAGAACAATGGCAATGTTCCATTGAAGAGGGATTCTCGGGTTGAATCCATTTATTTTTCAAAAACATCCAACATCTTTCATGTAACTCAAGTACGTTCTTGTTTTTTACTTTGGTGAGATTTGTTTTGATCTAACTTGTCAAGTTTCACATGGCGATTCCACTGAAGAAAAATAAAGAGGTACTCTACAAAAATGGGTCCAAGAAGTAAGTTTTGTTTTGTACTTTGATAGGATTATTGTTAAAGGATAACCTTGCAGGTCCTATTTGGTGAATCCATTGAAGAAAATAAATTAAAGAACTGTAATTCAAAGCGGCAAACCTCAACTATTAATAAGAAGATGATATAGATTCCTATGATGAAACATGTGCACACAATCGGTATGCTCCATTAGATTTCTCAAATATTTCAGGATATCCAAACTGGCCAAATGATCCTGGGTGGATCAAGTCCATCCAAATATTTCATAAACATGAAGATACAGTTGCAAAGCATATTATGATATTGTTCATAGAATTTTTTGTGGCATGGGATATTATGGAGGACAATCTCAGAATGAAGAGACTCATAAACTCTCTTGATTTACAGAATAACAAGGGTGTGAGAGATTGGTATGATAAGATTCCTCCTAAGGGGATACCTTCACTCTTGCACTTATTCAAGGCATTCGTGAAAGAGTGGGATCTTAATCTTGATGAAGAAACTATTGAGGCCGTGAAATTTCCCTTCCCAAAAAGGAAAATGCCAAAGAAAGCCTTGAAGCCCTTTTTGCTCCTCTTGATTTTTCGAGCACTTCAAATGAGTTACCAGGTACGTTTATGTTCAACCATTCTCATTCACCATTTAGGATGATATAAGGTTGCATATGGAGACTTCTATTACATATCTTGATCTGTCAAGTTTACCCTCTCCTAGGGTAGATCTCAACTAGCACTCTCAATTATGCTTCTAAAAAATTGATGGAAGTTCTTGACAACTAAAAGATCTAGGGAATGAGATTGTTTGTTCCCGAAGCGATATCGGATCATATACAACCTTCACCACCGATGTTGTTGATCAATTTTGGAGGATGAACTTCGATGGGGCCAAGTATCACGTGTAGATAGTGTATTAAACTCTCCTTGTGTTGATAGTCATTGTTTTTCTTTCTGCCTAGAATTTGAAGGTACTAATAATATGGCTAGATATGAATCTCTCTTGCTTGGCCTTGAGTTAGCTAAATATTATGGGATTAAGTTTTTTTTGGAAACTCTATTCCAATTGTGATGCAAGTCAAAGGAAAGTTTGCTTATAGAAATCAAAGATTAAAAAGATACAGGGATGCAATGCGATTGGCCAGAAAGAATTTCAGTGCCTTATGTTTACAAGTGATTCCCAGAGCTCAGAATCAGTGGGATAATTCCATATCAGCATCTACTTATGTTCTTCATTCTTTGTTCCTTGGTATTTTTGAAGGTCATTTGGGGAAAACAGATTATGGAAAATGGTTATATTATCAAGGAACTAAGTCTACTTGAGCGTGGTTCAGGCATGGATAGAAAAAGCTTGTGAAGGTGATCCTTCCCCATGGCCAAAGCTTGGAGGCTTTTAGGTTCCAGATATTGTCCATCATTCCAGTGCCATTCCGATTGAGGTAATACCATCTATTCAATTTTTCACTGATCTGGTTTTGTCTTGGATTGTTTCCAAAGACAAAGGAAGAAGCCCTAGCATGAATGACATGTTAAGGTGGCTTCACTAGTTGTATGATTTCACTTGACCTATATTTTTCACCATGCTTAGAGTAGGGAGGTATAGTTTCATTTAAGTTCAACAATAATTGTTAGCTATGCATTGCACTTGTGGTTATTTCATTTTGATTGCGCCGAGAGGCGCTCTACAGCCTAGTATGAGGGAGATCTTGTAACATGTGTTGTTTGTCGAGTTTGTCGAGTGTTTGTCGAGTAACAAAATAATACAAAGTAAGGAAAAAAGAATAATACAAAGTAACAAGTAATAAATATTATGTCGACCATAAACAAAAAAGAATAATACAAAGTAAAAAGTAAATATGAGACTTAAACTAGAGACTTTAGAGCTTAGGATTAGGTGGTAAATATTATGTCGGCCATAAACATAAAATAATAATACAAAGTAAAAAGTAAATATGAGACTTAAACCAGAGAATTTACTTTTTACTTTTAATACAAAGTAAAAAGTATATATGAGACTTTAGAGTGTTTGTCGAGTTTGTCGTGTAACAAAATAATACAAAGTCAACAAAAAAGAATGAGACCTTAGAGTGTTTGTCGAGTTTGTCGAGTGTTTGTGGAGTAACAAAATAATACAAAGTAAACAAAAAAGAATAATACAAAGTAAAAAGTAATAAATATTATGTCGGCCATAAACAAAAAAGAATAATACAAAGTAAAAAGTAAATATGGGACATAAACTAGAGACTTTAGAGCTTACGATTATGTGGCTCAGGGATTGCACTCAATGAGTTATTCAAAGAGAGGTTTGCACTTCAGGAGATTTGATCCCTCTCGGCGCTTGATAGAGCCTAGGATTTGGATCTACGCTAGTTTTTATCACATTTCATTTTGAACAAGGTAGGACAGAAGTGTCTTCCTTCGAGGCATTTGACATAGTTGTTGTTAGATGTGTGTGTAGGTCTACAGGTACCCATAAGATTCTAGGGGGTTCTCATACACTCCCGAGAAGAGCGCATGTCCTGCAGTTGGAGCCAACTGTTATGCCTTAGAGTGCCTGAAGCATTCCTTCCAGATATACCAGAGCGAGGGGTTTTCTTTTTTATTTTAAAGGCCAAGTATTTGGGGCTATATTGTGTAGAGTGTTGATTTTGGGGCTAAATACCTCTAATCATGTCATGGCAGGTCCTCTTGGTTTTCATGCCAGGAAGTGTTGGCTTAGTGGCATTGTTGACTACCTCTTGATGGGCGGAAGTCCCCCATCTTGTTGGGCCATTTGGGCCCTAGGTTGGTGTTCAATGCTTCTTGAGATGGGTCCATTAGGACACATGAACACACTCATATTTTGATTTGTAGAGGTAATTGTGCGAGTAAGGGTTGTCATACCCAGTTTAGCACACCTCACTTTCCCCACTTTGACTTATTGTTTGATAGAAAACATCTCCTCCTAATTAATGGATTGGAGATTTGGATGATATAATATTTTATTGTAAAGAAAGAATATAATACAATCAGATAGAGAGTGGAGAAACTCTCAAGTAGGCTAGTTTTCCTATTTTTGGGTTTCTAGGGTAAATATCTATGCTATGTGTGAGCTATTGATTTTTGTGTTTTATAGTTTCTTTGGTATTGTTTTTCTTATATGGTTTTATCATAACTCTTCATCTAGTACCAAATAAAGGTTATTGGCTTCAAGGAGGCACCTTTGTTTCTAGGATTTAGTTCATCCTGTGAAGAGCAAGAGTATCTTGGGTCTGCGATAAAACTATGTTGGAGTGGGATCTTTGCATAATGAAACTTCAAGTGTAAATAAAATGGTCAGTAGTTCCAGAATATAAATAGAGAATTTTAATGGCTAGATATTTGAATTATGGGAGTTGAATATGGAATATCTTCTTGTAAGCATAGAACAATGGATTGATGTGGATCCAAGTTAAATTCTCAAAAGTATGTTGAAAGAATATGGAAAGAAAAGAAAGAATTATGATTCAAATTTTCCTCTTAGATTCAATGCTATTGAAAGTGTCTGGAGAAGACAACGCAAAGAATTCATAAGATAAATTAGGGAATTTGTATCAATCAAAGTCCTTGCTAAACAAGTTATTTTTTTTTAAGAAGTTGTATCCTCTTAGGATGGAGGATGGTGACTCCATGGTGGATCATCTAAATACCTTTAATAATATGGTAAGTCAATTGGTCTCTGTTGATATTAAGATGGAGGAAGAGCATAAGTGTATTGCCTTGCTATATTGTTATTTTCCAGACTCTTGGGGTAATTTGGTTGTAGCAATTGGTAGTCTCACTCAATCTACATTAAAGTTTGAGGATGTAGTTGCATCCTTGTTATTAGAGGAAATGAGGGGGAAAACAATGGATGGTGTGACCAAGGATGCTTTATCTATGAGAGGTCGTTCTCAAAAGAGGAAAAATAAGTCTTATTGGGGTAGATCTAAGTCTAGAGATAGATCTAAATCCCTGGTACAATTTCAAAAGAAATGATGGAAATGTGGTAAAGCTAAGCATTATAAGAAAACTGCGAATCTAAGAATATTAATGAAGGTAACGGATATGATGATGCTACTTCCACGAAAACAAAAAACCTTCATAGAAGAAGGAGGTGATGTTTACTTGGAATCTACAAGTACACATGCAAATCATGATGTATGGCCTATTGACTCGAGTGCTTCATTTCATATGACTCTCCACATGGAATGTTTTAGTGAATATGAAATGTACAATGGAGATGATGTTTTCCTATGATATAACTCAATAGACAAAATCGTAGGACGGGGAAGAGTTAGATTTCTACGGAAAGATGCAAGGATTAGAACTTGTTGCAGCTGCAACCCCTTACCAAAAATTTCTTAAATTTTAGGGACCCTCCTTAGATTTTCAGTCCATCCTTAAATTTTTTCTTTATTTTTACCCCTTAGAAAAGATCTTTTAGAGTACTTTCATGAAAAAATTTACACATAGAATTTTTTTTTGAGTATTTGTTGTTTCAGAGGAAAAGCTAAAACTTTGAAGAAACGGTCGGAAGATAAACCAATCTTGCGCTGAAATAGTCGAAGTAAATTTTAGTTCTACGCCGAAATGGTCGAAGAGAAATCAAATTCTACGCCGAAATGGCCGCTACCAGAATAATTTTAGCACCAAAACAATCCTAGTCACGTCAATGTTTGATCAACCCATTTAGCAGTCGGCTTATGTTTTTCCCCGAATAACATCAGATCAATTTCATTTTTCACCCCGGAACAGCCGATGCGAAATCGTGTTTTACTCCGATACAGATTAGAACTCATTGCAATTGTGCACTGGCGGGGTTATATTTTCGTATCATGTAGGCCGGCATAAAACAATGTTTTCAACCGAAATAGACCCGCAAAAAACATTGTTTAGCACTGAAACGCATCAGATCCATTTTTAATTTTCAACCGATATAAAGTGGAACCTAATGCAAAAGCAAAGTATGGCTTGCGCAGGGTTGTGTGAAAAAATCTTTATCCCACCACTAAGCATTTAATGAAGTTTTAGGTCTAAAAGTGTGTTTAAAAAGAGGGAAACAGTCCGTTCTGTTTCAACGTTAGAATTTTTTAGACACGTTTGAGCCAGTCGGAGCACGATTTCTTTCCAAATCAACTAACAACTTGAAGGCTTGATCAACTTTAACAGGTAAGTCTTTTGTCCTACTTGGTAAATTTGTTAGTTTTTTATTCGATGTAAGCAATTAGGTGAGGTCCGTTTTCTGTTTGCCCTTTCAAATCCTTTTAATCCCGAGGACTTCCCTTCGAAAGAGTGGTGTAGTTTGGTTTTCTCTTTCAAGCCCTTGCCTTTCATAGTTTTACCAATACTTCATTGCGTGACCATTCAAACTGATCATTTGCTCCCAACAAGTTTTGAAAAGGGATTATTTTCACTAAAATCCCTAGGCAACGTCTCCTTACGATCTACATGTTTAAGGGAGAAGTAATAAAACTCTAGATTACTGGAGTTTATTTGGTTGAGGAAATAGTCGAATGTTGACCAACACTGATCGATATTTGGATTTCCATTTGGCATGGTCAATGAATGCTAAATTCGCTTATTCATAATATTTGTTTTCATTCGCATATAGAATGTCTTCTCATGCTTTTGGTTTCAGAAATAGGGTGCATTTAAACCAATTTCATGTATAATGGTAGTGTGAATGCTTGAAATTAGAAATTGAATCCAGGAAATCTAAAAAGAAATAAAGTTATACTGAGTATTTGATTTGAAATTTTCTCAATGTCATTGTTATTCAATTGGTGTGAAACCCTAAAATTTGATAACTATGCCTAGAATATTGTAGGATTGTAAAACATCGTTAGAGAATATTGTTACTACAATGATTTTACCCTTAGTTCTCAAAATGGTTATTTTGGTTTGATAGGACAAGCATGATATATTATCTTCAAATTTTCCATAGAGGTTGTTTTAAATCCACACTCACTTCATGAGTAACTTGTATTGAAATTAAATCTGTAACTGGATTGACAGCTTGAATAAATAGGAATGCATATAACCTTACTTGGTAATTTTGAGTAGAAACAAATTGGGATATTCAATGTTTTATTAGAGACCTCATTGTTATTATTTTGATTATACTGCAAACATAAACAATGTCAAGTCTTGATATTTCTCTTGTGTTTCAAGATCCCGATATGTCTAGAAGATATTCTAAGCACAAAATCAAAGTGGTAGAATTCGATTCAGACATTGAGATAGTCTCGAAGTCCACTATGGAGATCCAATTCGAGGATATGAGAGCTATCACTGGAATAGTCCCTGAATAGAAGTGGGGATAAATTTACCAACTCATCGAAGATCAAAACATGTCAGATCCCTCGATCGAGTAAATGGTTATATATCAAAATATAAATAAATATGGAATCCACAAAGAAGCTACTAGACCAGAATTGTTCCCGTGTTCTAAAGTAATAGGTTGGATCTTGCCTCATGTAGATGTTAAATTCAGGATCATTGTGGGGGCCAATGGAAATGGGTTTTCATCATTTCAACCTACTCACATAAGTAAGGCTTATAAATTGTCAGCTCCCAAAATCC
Source organism: Larix kaempferi (assembly GCA_027924585.1). Lineage (NCBI taxonomy): Eukaryota > Viridiplantae > Streptophyta > Pinopsida > Pinales > Pinaceae > Larix > Larix kaempferi. The sequence continues at coordinate 2,323,512 of BSBM01000259.1, forward strand.
TCCTTACAGATGATTCGATTAGTAGTGTAAAGATAGACCACTCGGAGTATGCAAAGAAAATGATTCTCCCAAGTAAACAGTTTGAGGCAGAGATCCAGTGGGGATCATGATACACAAAATATGAAAACTCCATTCAGAATCATTGCAATACTTTTATGTAGAATCTATGGGAGGGAAACTGCAAACATGTATAAGCTTAGATGGGTTCCATTAACGTATCATGTAACCACATATGGTACTATATTCAATTGGGAAGACAACATTTCAGAGATCATGGTTGAAGCTATATTAGCATCTCAGAAGGGGTTGAATCAAAACAAAGTGGAATTTTACATGTCCTCTTACCTGATTGATTGTATCCTTATCATAAATCTATTCCATAAGTTGGGATTCTATTAGGTTCTAGATGAGACTCCCATCTATGTAGCCTATCATATCATGTGGGAACATAAACATGTAAGTTTCTAAAAGACAATTTGTGAAGAGTTCATAATACCTATGTATCGACTAATTTTCGATAAAGAGCCAAATTGTATGTCAGATGTAGCTTTGGAGGTAATCAGTGAATATGCAGACCACTAATTTACACCAAAAGAAACCTATATGAAAATGTATGGAGGCACCAAAACCCCTTCTTTGATGCCAAATCATGTTATAGACTATGTCGTTCTAAAGGAAGTAGTGAGACAACTTTTTGTAAATGGAGTCAGACATTTTTTAAATGACAATAAGAAGGCATCATTTCATCCACTTCCATTCACCGTGGGAGCATATAAATTTCCCAATGTCAAAGGGGCTGAAAATTTTGTGGAGTTATAAGCTTACCACTTTGGGGAGAAAATCTTCATCAAAAATGATATCCTACAGAAAGTAGCCAAACATTGTGCGGCATGCAGGATAAACTTTGAATATTCTGATCACTTTTTAAAATATGAAGAAGTGTACAAAAGGGAGAAAAACATGGCTGACCTTAATAAAATATTTGGTAGAAAAATAGAAGCAATTTCAAGTCAAACAAAAGAAACCTCAAAGGAAGTAGAACAAAAGAAAGTCAATGAAGAAGCGCTAGCAGCAAAAAAGGAAAAAAGGATTCAGGAGAAGACTCTACCAAAAGAAATTGCAAGAAGAAGCATTAGCAAAGAAACTACAAAGAAAGCAGGAAGAAAAATGAAAAGAAGAACAAGATAAGGAAAGTAAAGAAGTGTCAGAGCAAGAAATGAAGAGATTACAAGAGGAAGCCAACAAAAGAGTAGAAGAGGAGGAAAGTATCAAGAAATTTGTGGAAGAAAAAAAACACCAAGAAGAAAACCAGGATCGACAAGATATGGATGTGGAAAATCTTGCTAATTCTAATCCATAAATACCACTTACTGGAGGTCACCTTCCATTGGCTGAACTTGGACTCACGCCATTCACACCTTCCAAATAGAACTCAGTAGCTAAACTTGAGACTATTGTCTTTGATCCAAAGTGGAAAAATATTCTGAAAAGAACTGAGAAGAGATTGAAGGTTGGTACTCAGCTAGATATTGTGAATGTTCAAGAAAGTAGTTTAGTAGAAGGTACTAACAAAGATCCAAAGTTCACGGCTTCTGTAAATGTTGTTGCAGCACAAGCAAATGCAGACAACATAGATAAATTAACTAGGGATTTGAAACGAAGCAAAGCTAAGATTATCAAGTTGAAAGATAACTTGGTACAAGCCTGAAGTGAGGGAATAAAAATAAAATGAAAGTGGGATGCTCTAGAAGCAGAGAAGGAAAATATTTTTCTAGATTTTCATAATCTTGAAGATGAGAAAGACTCCTTAAATGTGCAACTAGTAATAATGGAAGGAGAAAAGGAAGATTTCCAAGCTCGAATCAATGAGCTAGAAGATAAAGAAACTCAATTGGATCAACAAGTGGAATATCTTACAATTGAAAAGGAATCTTTGCAATCCCAAAGGGATGAATTGAATAAAGAGAAAGAGTCCTTCATGGAGCAACTCAAATCTGCTCAAGCACAGAAACCAAACATGACACCATTTTACGAGCAAGCTTGTGAGTTGCAAAAGCAACTATTTCACTCCCAAGAATTAGTGACGGAGAAGATTTATGAGTTAAAAGAGGTGGTGAATATATTGGAGAAGATATCTACAGAAGCTTCAAACGTAAGACAGAAACTGGTGGAAACCTATAATAAAGTAAAGAAGATGATCGTATGGAAAGGAAAGATCAAAGAAGTTCCTACACACTTTCCCAAAAGAACAGTGGTTGAATTAAAATTGCATATAGCTCTTCTAGATAGTTGTTGGAAATCATCTAAGAGGATACATAATGAAGTGCATCGATTGATCACGAAGTGTGAAGATAACTATCAAGTCGTATACCAAGTTTTACAAAAATGTCATCTTCCACCCCCTAAGGCCATTGATGAGTTGCCACCCAAAGAACAATGTATTTCATATTTGAGGAATGTTCTAGATGAGGATATGCGTTATATTAAAGGGTTGGGCGTGCTCACTACAGAAGACTTACAACAGCATATTGGATAACCAAATCTAAATGCTTACTTTCTCGGAGAAGGTCATAAAGTTGTATCAAAGGGATTGATAGATATACTCAAAGAGCTATCCACACATGAAATAGCTTTAAAGTTATTAGCACCCCAACAATTGAATGCAATATCTTATGAGAGTGATATCTAGGATAATTACATTCAAAGTCAGGAGAATATTGCATCCAATGAATGTAATTTGTATTTTCTTATTTATTTTGGTTATTTTTTGGTGCAATCACAAAAGACAAAATTTTGGAAACAAAGAGTTAAGATGGAATGTGATGTGATCAGTCACATAAAGACAAATTTTGTAAAGATAAATATGGGGAAAATAGAATAGGGGATGGATTTTGGCTGGTGCAATAGAAAACAAGTATCATTTTGTATGAGAACTACTTTTCTTCTAATGAGAAAGAACTATTTTTCTAGTGAAGGCTTACATGGAGTTTTGCATGAAATGTTGTGAATAAATGCACATAATTATTTCTTCCTTTGTTCATTTATATACAGTAAGATTTTTCCTGCTTTATTAGATTAATCTAAGGGTATGTGAATGGTTTTACTAATGATAATTATAAATGCAATGTTATGTGTAAAATGAGTAATGAATGGAACAAATGTTGTACCAGAGTTATCTTTGTGTAATTATTTTACTGTGATTGTGGATGCTTTTCTTTCAATAAGTTAACTGTTGAAGTTGTATAAGAAATCTCATCCATACTCATATTTTAAACTTTGCTCCTTGCAAGGATAGATTAGACTAATTAGTTAAAGATATGTGCTTTAGTAGAATAGTTTTAGCTGATTGATAAGGTGGAAGTGGAAGACGAGAGGTAAGAACCTATGCATCACTTGTGAGGCTTATACCTATCAATCAAGTTTAGTCTAGTTAGGATTATGCATTGTTAGAATTAGGGCATTTGAATTTGCATCCTTAAATATAATTTTTTAAATGGCGGACCGGGACGTAACCAATAAACTAAAATTTAAACACTTTCCATGGTAGCCGGACCGTAAACCGTACGGATTCCCCATTCCAAACAGTGAATAGTCTAGTTGGGACTTTTCATTAGGGAGAATCCCTATGCAAGGATTTTTCCAAGCATCAACAAATTTGGGCGCTAGAAGGAGGGCCGCCAATGTATGTCTGGTAGAGGAAGTCAATTTTCACGAGGAAATTTATCTGGGTCTCCGTTTGAAACATATCAACCAGAAGAATTAATTCCTAAGACTGATTATCAAGAAAACCTTAATTCTGAAACTGAGCACATTGAGCATTTATATGTTGTCCCTCACCAAGAAGTAGATAATTTCATAAGACATACTAGCTCTTATGTGAGGAAGATAGGGGGGTTATCAGTAGTCATGTTACTACCAAGAAGACAAGCTCCTAGAAGAAGAGTTGTGTAAAACAAGGATTCTGTGCTTGTTGAATCATTGGAAGAATTGGTTGATTTATTGCTGCAAGATATACCAGATCCTATAAATCAATTAAGACCTACTTCTTCGGAGTCAATATCTTCTCCAAACATACAATCACCTCGACATTCACCTCCACGTTATCCACCACAATCTCCTCCATGTATTGCTAATATGGCTCATAATGTTAATCAACTACCTGCTTGGAGGGCTAGAGGACCGTTAAATTTACCTGCTCCATTGCATGATTTTCTCAAACATCCAGAGCAGGTGTTGCTTAAATTTGATCCCGAAAAATGAATTTTTGTTGATGGTCATTTGAAAATTTTTTATTTGGCTTTGAATTTGCTAAATGTGGAACGTAAAGATGTGGTATGTAGACTATTCCCATACACTTTTGAACCTAAAGCATCATCTTGGTTTTTTAGCTTGCAAACCGGTTCTATAATTTATTGGGATAGTTTTGAAAAGGTCTTCTTTAGTAAATTTGGTGAATAGAGAACTTTAGCTTCACTCATGAAAGAATTATTGTCCTTGAGGATGGATAAAAGGGAAAAAGGGCAAGATTTCAATCAAAGGTTTACCACAATATTAAACAAATTCAGTGTTGCTACTAAACCTCCTGAAGAGTATTTAATTGAATATTATACCACGACATTGCATCCATCCCTAGCCATGTTTGTTAAATGATCATGCAAAGCTACCTTAACAGAAAATTTTGAAGAAGCTAAAAAGGTTGAGACATATATGAATAGTATTGTGAAGCATGTTTTAGACACAGAATCAAGACCTATAACCTCTTAGAAACCATTGTTATTAACTAATCCTAATGAAGAATACTCGAGTTATTTAGAGAGTGTAGTCAAATTGGTTCAAAATTTGTCCAATAAAATAGTGGATTTAGAGAAAGAAAAAGGGATGAGTTCTTCAACAAAAAAGCCTTTTAAGCATTTTTATAAGAAAAAGGAAGAAATCCCAAAGCCTCTAACCAATTAACCGACTATTCTTAACTTGAACGTAGTTAGTATGGATCATTTTTGTACTTTTCATAAAGAACAACATTCTAAGAAAACTTGTCCGCAATGGATAAATTCAATGAAATTAGTAATGAATCAATTGTTGGATCAACAACTCATTGAACAAGAAGATGATAATAAAGTTCAATCAAACGAAACTGAAGATGATAATGAAGAGACCACTCTTGTTTTATGGGATTGGGCCTCAAATCTTGATTTAGTTGATGAAGAAGAGATAGTCGAAATCCAAATCTCATCCATTGATTATGCTACTGGGAGTAAAGGACTGGTTCATTATCACAACATATCTCTTCCAAAATGGGAAGTGAGTAATGCTATTATCAAAAGTTAGAATAAAACTAACAATGCAAATCAACCACAACCAAAAGTAGTGGATAAAAGATCCAATAATCCTTCGAAAGTTACAAAAGGAACAACTCCTGTAATTCATAAAGAGATAACCCCTTTATCAAATAAATCTAAAATAGGTGGAAATATTGGAGGAAATCATAACATGGGATATGATATTGTTGAAGACATTAAGAAAACAAAATCTAACATATCTTTGTTTGAAATTTGTAAATTACCACAGCAAATAAAGATGTTATTGGAGGCTTTCAATTTGAATGCAATGACGAGTAATGTTGTCAACAAGGATAAGCATCCAGTGGTCAATGAATCAGATATTGAAATCAATGAAGCTAGTATTGGTGGTAAGTCAAAATATCAGACGCCACCTTTCCTGCTGACTTTTGAAATTTTTAATTATAATGTGTACAACTGCTTGGTAGATTCAGGAGCCTCGTCTAATATTATGCCAGTTTCTATTTGTAAAAATATTAATGGACAACCAATTTCATCCCCTTCTCGGATTATTCAACATGACAGGTCAAATGAAATTGAAAATACTTCTAAACCCACATTGTGTTCGAAAATAGCCACAATGAATGTTTATTGAAAAATTATGACGATTTACAAATAAGAGAAAAGACCTTTTATAGTTCTAAACACATCGTTTTAATGGAATGGTGTGACCCTAGGATTAACTAATTTTAGTATTACATTTAATATTTAATTTATTTGTTCGTTAAATACTTAGATACGTAACAAGGATAAGAAGCTAGTGGTCAACAAGGATAAGCAGCCAATGGTCATTGAATTGGATATTGAAATCAATGAAGCTAGTATTGGTGGTAAGTAAAAATATCAGACACCACCTTTCCTGCTGACTTTTGAAATTTTTAATTATAATGTGCATAACTGCTTGGTATATTCAGGAGCCTCATCCAATATTATGCCACTTTCTATTTTTAAAAATATTAATGGGCAACCAATTGCATCCCCTTCTCGGATTATTCAACTTGACATGTCAGATGTCAAATTCATAGGGGAGATGAAGAATGTTTTGATTAGATTAGATGCATATTCAAGATTCTACCAATTTATTGATATTGTGGTGGTTGATATTCTAGAAGCTTATGGATTGATATTAAGCAAAGATTGGTCAAATAAATTGAATGGCTATTTTGCAACTGATATCAGATCCTTTTGAGCGAATAGGTTGAGCAGCTTCTTTCGGTAGTGCACCAGAAGCCTCTAGATTTCCACAGCAAATCCTGGTGCTATTGCATTGAATTCATTGGAGAAATCCAATGAGGTCTAGCCAGATGTGAAGGATCCAGATAAAAGTGCCTACTGTCCTAAAGCAATGCTCAGTAGTAGTCTACATCCTTATTGAGATTTTTTTGTAGGTTATTCAAAGTTTTTGAGTGCAGCAACAGTTGCAGTAGTTACAACAGTTTTCTGCAATTGCAGCAGTTTTCTACAGTTGCAGTAGTTACAACAATTTTCTACAATTGCAGTAGTTTTCTATAGTTGCAGCAGTTTTTCTGCAGTAGCGGTAGTTTCACCTTTTATTCGCTCTATTAGTTGTAATGGACAATTCGAACTCTCCTCTCTCTCCAAATATCTTGACACCCTTCAATTATCTTGATTGGAGGGATGATATGCAGATGGTATTGTGAAACAAATCATTATATAGGGTGACAATGGGGAAGGATCCTGAACCAACATTAGCTGTGGAGAAAACCAAGTATCTGAATAGATTGGATGGAGCATTTGGTTTCATGTGTAATGATATTTCCAGAGATCTACTCTTCCACGTCAAAGGGTTTAAGACTCCAAGAGAGTTATGGTTGAATTTAGAGACCCTCTTCGGCAAACAAGATGAGCTAAGAGGCCATATTCTGGAAAATGAGTTGATTTCTCTACAACCGAGCAGTTTTGAGACCATTTAGCAATTATTTTCAAAATTCAAATCTATGGTTATGAAATGCAAGTAGTGTGGAATTGAGAAGAAGGATGAGCAGTTGGTGCTATCCATTCAGAGCAAGCTACGTCCTGAGTTCTCTATCTTTGTCTCTACCTTCCATTATGGGAAAATGTCAATCCTTGGTTGGAAGATTCCCTCCTTAGATGTTTTCACTAAATCTGTCATCCAAGAAAAATATAAGCTAATACAGATGGGTGCCTTGCAGGCCTCCGAAGATCAAGCTCTTATGGTTGGAGAAGCAAAAAGTGTGAATGGGAAGGGGAAGTACAAAGGCAAGGATAAGAGGCAATATGAACCCAAGCATAATTCCAAGTCAAGTCCATCAGAAGGATCCTCCATCTCTAAGAAGGACAAATAGAAGGGATTTGAGAAATCCAAGTGTTCCTATTGCAAGAAAGGAAACCACCCAGAGATATTTTTCATGCAAAAGAAGATAGATCAGATGACCAAGCTTCTTGAACAACACAACATTTCCCTCCCCAAAGGTGCAAGAGAGACTGGTTCTGGAAGTGAGTCTAATGGTCATGAGAGTTTCCATGCACTGAAGCCTGGATTTTCAAAATCACAAGCCCTCCTCATAGATTCAGGATCCTCCAACCACATGGTTGCCTCCAGAGAATCATTTTCTTCTCTGTATCTCAAAGATGGTCTGATTATTCACATGGGAGACAACTCTCAAATATCTACTGACAGGAAGGCCACAGTAAATATGGAGCATGGCAAGTTCAAAAATGTTCTATTTGTGCCTTCTTTGTTGAAGAATTGTCTATATATCAGATGACTCACACAGGTTCACCGAAGAAAGTGGTATTTGGTCCTAACACAGTTGAGATTGCAAATATCTCCACTAGGAAGATTATAGCGAAAGGGTTTGCAAACCATGCCTCCAAGGCATATGAATTCTCACATTTTTTCCATACTCTCTTTCTACCACATCGAAATCTAATGAAGATCAGAGTGATACCTCTTCAAATGAAGATGAGGATCAAGATCTTGATGTTGAGAATAAAGTTCAAGGAGATTCAGATTCAGATCCAGATCCAACACATGCTCCCAATCCATGGCCAAGGCCAATATGGGCTCACAAATTCCTTGTAGCTATTGGGAACACAGTTTGGGATCCATCTGACCATAGAACCATCAGATCTCAGTATCATGCAAAACTTGCACTATGTCATGCACATCCACTTCTCTCAAAGAGGTGTTGCATGATAGTAGGGTTTGATCCACGATATATTGGAGAGACTTGCCATGGGGGATCTACAACCAGGAAACAATCTCAGTTGTCTGAAAAAAGGTACTCAAAGGTTCATGATTTGGACCACAATGAACCATTCGCTCTGGTAGCAAGAAGGTTTCCTGAAAGACTTGTTTTGGCAAATACAACTTCTACACAGTGGGAGGCACATCAGAGGAGCAGATCCAGATCTAGCACCTACATTTCTATCCTACAAAGGAGCAGCTTGCCAATATTTTTGAAAAGGCTTTCACTGAGGAAATTTTTTTCCATCTCTGCTTAGTATGAAGGTTATTTGAGTTCCATACTGCTTTTCTTTTTAAGGGGGGGTATTTTTCCCATGAGGTTTTTCCCCATTTCTTTGGTTCATGGATAGTTCTTTATTTTTATCATTTATTTGATTGTATGGGTGACCTTTGGTCTTAGGAACCAGGGCCCAGAATGAAAAAGTATGGATTAAGGGGTGGTGTTAGGATATTTCAATAATCCATCATTGTCCTACCTAGCATTATTTATTTTTCCTAGTTGTTGATGATGTCATTTGCCCCCTAGTGGTGTGCAAATTTCATCCAAGATCCATCTACCACCTTTTGAGCCATGCATGCATCATTTTAGGACCACTTCAGTCAGTTCCCTATTTTAAAGGAACCTACTGAGTGTTCTAGTGCAGTACACCTGAGTTATCTGACTCTTGTGGGGAGTTAGAGCTCCGGATGCCACTGATTGTGGCCTCATGCACCCTTTTCTTATTGGAATGCATGACAGACTCACTATTGCACCCTCCTTAGTTAGTTAATTGATTGTGACTTCAATTAACTACGTTTAGGTTCAATTCAATTGACTTTGAGTCTTCCGAAGCACTCCAATGGTGATAATCCCTATGCTAGACCAATTGAGGTTTGAATTCTCCTGTATGATTCGAATTATCTCCATTGTAGCATCATTGTTTATTATACTGATAATTTGAACATGTGACATTATTCTGCTCCTATCTGAGTTCTGTTGCATTATTATTCCTCTGCTCCTTTTTACTACAGTTTTCACTCTTATTCTAATTTTCTGCTCATTCTTTCTTTGTGAGGTATCCATCAGCTCTTAGATCTGTTGTGACATAGAATTTCACATGGTATCAGATTTCCTCAAAAAGGAAATTGATTTAAATATTAAGAATTTAATTTTTTTTGGTGATTCTGAGATAATTGTCAGACAAGTAAGGAATACTATTCATTTCTTATCTCCACACTTGAAAGGTTATCAAGATGAGGTATGGAATTCGATCCCTGATTTTGATGATTTTAATATAAATTCTATTCCTAGGTTACAAAATTTTGTTGTTGATTTATTGGCTACTTCTGCTTCACGTTTGGTACCAACTAATAACAAATGTTCTATTGAATTAATTTTTAGACCATTTGTTCCAGATGATGTTACAAATTGGAGATTGTTCAATGATGATGAACAAATTATTGATTTTTTTATCGATGAAGACATTCAAAGGTTCGATTATTGATGAAGCTCAACATCAATTAGATCTGGAGGAACGGAATAAAAGCAATGGAAATTTTATTGCAAAATGGGTACAGAATCTAGAAAATTTATTTGATCTACAACATAAATTTTAGAACCCGGCTAATTTCAAAACAAATAGCTCTTCCATGCAATATGAATTGGTGAATCTAGGAACAGAGCAGGAACCAAAGTATGTCAATTTGGGAAGAGGTTGTTCACCCGGCGAAAGAAATAAATTTATTAAGTTGTTTCAACAATACAAAGATGTCTTTTCATGGACGTATGATGATTTACAAGTATTATATAGCGTGTGATCCCAATCAAGCAAGGTGCTAATCCTTTTCAGCAACAACTTCGAAAAATTCACCCTACCTCAAAGCCACTGATTCAGAAGGAATTAAAGAAGCTATTGGATGCCAAAATTATTTTCAAAGTTCAACATTTTGAATGGGTGGAAAACCTAGTGCATGTACTAAATAAATCGGGTGAGATAAGACTGTGTGTGTATTTTCGAAATCTAAATAGAGAATCAGATAAATAAAATTATCCAGTTCCACCTATGGAACAAATTTTACAACTTATATTGGGCTCAAAAATGTTCTCCTTACTATGTGGGTTTTCAGGATATAATCAGGTGTTAGTGGCTGAAAAGGATCGTCTTAAAACAAACTTCCACAAAAAATGGGGAACATTCGCTTATAAGATAATATTGTTTGACCTTATGAATGTTGGAGCCACATTCCAAAGGGCCATGTATATTTCCTTTTGAGGATTAATTGGCCACATCGTTGTTGTTTATTTAGATGATGTTATAGTCTTATCCAAGAAAAGGAGAGATCATGCTCTTCATTTAAAACATATTTTTGAATGTTGTAGAAAATATGGAATATCTTTGAATCCTAAGAAAAGCATAGTTGTTGTTTTAGAAGGGAAGTTGTTAGGATACATCATCTCAAAGAAAGGAATCTTGATTGACCCAGAAAGAATACAAGCTATACTCTAAATTCCCATGCCCCATAATAAAAGGGCAATGCAATCATTCATGGGTAAGATTAATTTTGTTCAAAGGTTTGTAACTGATTTTGCACAAATTGTAAAACCTTTGCAACAAATGGTGAAGCAAACTGTACAGTTTAAATGGACTAAAATATAAAAGAATGCATTTAAGGATATCAAAACCGCTATTGCACATGCACCTTCATTAAGTAGTCTTGATTTTGAAAAGGATTTCATTATCTATACTTTGATTTTGATCATTCCCTTGCAGTAGTGCTCACTCAAAAAGGAGAGCAAGGGGATGAATACCCAATATATTTTATGAGAATTGGGTTATAAGGGGATGATCTCAATTACCCAGATGTAGATAAACAAGCTTATGCGGTGTTCAGAGCTGTAAAGCAATTCAGACCCTATATTCTCAAAAATAGAACCAAAGTTGTAGTACCTCATCTGGCTGTTAGATCTTTATTTGTACAAAAGGAATTGGGAGAAAGATGCAGAAATTGGGTAACTGCATTACAAGAATATGATCTAGAATTTAAACCTACAAATATTGTCAAAGGTCAAGGACTATGCAAGTTACTTACTGAGAATCCAAATGAAGCGATGAATGGATGGAACAATGAATCTGAAATGAACTTGTTAGAAGTATGTTCTATTCATACCACTCATGATTCATGGTATAGAGATCTAGTGCATTATCTTCAGCATGAGTATAATCCAGAGCATTGGAATTCTAAGCAAAGAAGAGATCTTCGGTTGAAATCAGTTGCATATCATATAATAAATGGAGTACTCTTCTGAAAAAATTATGATGGAGTATTTCTCAGATGTCTAGAAAAGGACGATGCAGAAAAAGTGGTTAAATAATTGCAGGATGGCTCTATTAGAGGTCATTATTTTGGGGATACAACTACTCATAAAATATTAAGAGAAGGATATTACTGGCCTATTGTTTTCAAATATGCACATGCATATGTCCGAAAATAGGAAGCATGCCAAAAGAGTGTTGGTCAACTAGCAAATCCTGCAGCACCAATGCAACCGGTCATCATTTATGAACCATTTGAACAGTGGGGCTTCAAAATCATTGGATAAATCAACCCTAACTCTTATATGCAACATTGTTACATTATTACTGCAACGGATTATTTTACTCGATGGACTAAATTTGTTCCCTTACGCAAAGTCAACGAGGATGTGGTTGTCAAATTTCCGCGGGAGAACATCATAACTAGGTTTGGGGTTCCAATTTATTTAGTTTTTTACAACGCTTCATATTTCTCTTCGTTAAAAATAAGTGATTTTACTTTGGAAAAGGGGATTAAATTGCATTACTCTTTGAATTATTATCCACAAGGAAATGGGTTAGCAAAGTCTACCAATAAAAACTTAATTAGGATATTGAAGAAAATAGTTATTGAAAACCAAATAAATTGGCACGTATCTATTCCTAATGCTTTATGGGATGATAGGGTCACTCCAAAGAATGCTTTAGGAGTTTATCCTTACACATTAGTTTACCGGAAGGAGGCTATAATTCCTCCAAATTTCCCACTACCCTCCTTGCAATTAGCTCAAGTATCTCGGGGATCTAATAGTAGGATTATGCAATCACGAAATAATACTTTGTTAAAACTTGAAGAAGAAAGACAAAACGCCAAAGAAAAGTTTAACCTTCATCAATGTAACATCAAGATATTGTTTGATAGTCGTAAATATGGAAAGAAATATTTTGAGGTACAAGACCTAGTTCTTAAGTGGGACCATCCCCACAAAGAAAAGGGCAAGCACACCAAGTTTCAACATTTATGGCTTGTCCCTTACCAAATTTTTTAGAATCTTGGCCCATGAACATATAGATTACAAGATCTACAAGGGGAAGTGGAAACTCTCCTTGTAAACAGCCAAGCCCTCAAACAATATTTTTCTTAGATTTAGGGAAAATTTTGTACATAAATAAATTGTTTTTATGTTATTTAGTTTATTTCAAATGCTTTTAGCTTCAACTTTAGTTTTCATTTTTTTTTTAATAAAGTCAGCTCAATAATCCGAGTGTTGAATGGGAAGCTGAGATATGATATTATTCATAGAATATATCTTCTGGAAAGATTATGAATTTAGAAGGTCTGAGAATTGCTTCAAAATCTGAAGGTGTCTTGTTTTTGTGAAGATTCATTAATATCAAACATTGCAACCTATTTTCCTTATTTGTCATTATGTTTCATGGGAAATTTGTCACTTGGTTCATTCTACATTAAAATGCACTGAAACCTATGTAAATATCTAGGATAAAGAGTTATAAATTACTATCTTGGGGCTCCACTCACTACACACATAAATAGCCCTGTCTCAAGTAGTATACTATGGTTGACCCATGGAAAGGAAGCAAATCTTGCAAATATAGAACAATCAAATTGATCCTATACCATAATACTAAAGCCAAAAGGCACGAATAGAGTCAAAATTTCTCTAAAATGTAAATATCCATCAAAGCAAAAATTGGATATTCAAAGAAGAATTAAATGTAGAAAGCATATCAGGAGGATATTTCTTATGATACGCAAAGAAGGCTCTTCTCCATCCGTGGGTATTACATATCAAATAAAACATTGATTGCCCACACAAAAGGACATCATGGATGGAAGAACCTATGATAGAACTTTGAAGACAAAGAGAATTGTATGTTAAAATGACTCAAGAATCAAAGAATGTTGAAGCATTAAAGAAATGCAAATGGTATAGGAATGAGGAACAAACGAGTACATATGCATGATATTGTTACGATCCTATGGTTTCTTACCTAGTGGCTTCCAAGAGACATGGTAGGTAAATGAACCTCATATTTTGGCCCCAGGAGAGTAGTTATGAATTCTAAACCAAGCTTCCCTATCCTTAATACTAATAATAATTTATGATCCATGTGACATTTATTCCAAATTGAAATGGATTTTTTTTCAATTACAAGGTAAATAAGTGAGATAGGATTCTTACGATTAGAATTCATTAATAAGTAGAAGTAGTTATCACCCTAACTAAATCATCTGTTTCAAAAGAGTACTTTTGTTTCTTTTCAGAGATCTGAGTTCCCCAGCTAGTTGCCAATTGTTGACGCTACAACCCCTTCCCCAAAATTTCTTAAATTTTAGGGCCCCTCCTTAGATTTTGAGTCCATCCTTAAATTTTGTCGTTATTTTTACCCCTTAGAAAGGTCTTTTAGAGTGCTTTTGTGAACAAATTTACACTTAGAATTTTTTTGAGTTTTTGTTGTTTTGGAGGAAAAGCTAAAACTTCGCCGAAATGGTCAGAGTAAAATCCAGAACCTCACCGAAACATTCGGAAGATAAACCAATTTTTCAATGAAATAGTCAAAGTAAATTTTAGTTCTACGCCGAAATGGTAGAAGGGAAATCGAATTCTGCGTTGAAATGGTCACTACCAGAATAATTTTAGCACCGAAATGATCTTTGCCACGTCAATTTTTTATCAACCCATTTAGCAGTCGACTTATGTTTTTCCCTGGATAACATCGGATCACTTTCATTTTTCACCCCAAAACAGCCGATGCGAAATCGTGTTTTACTCTGATACACATTGGACCTCATTGCAATTGTGCACTGGTGGGGTTATATTTTCGGATCATGTAGGCCAACATAAAACAATGGTTTCGACCGAAATAGACCAACATAAAACATCATTTAGCACCAAAACACATCGGATCCATTTTTAATTTGCCACCGATATAAAGTGGAACCTAACGGGAAAGAAAAGTATGGCTTGAGCAGGGTCATTTGAAAAAAGCCTTATCCCGCCACTAAGCATTTAATGAATTTTTAGGGATAAAATTGAGTTTAAAAAGAGAGAAACAGTTTGTTTCGTTTCAATGTTAGAATTTCTAAGACACGTTCGAGCCACTCAAAGAACTATTTCTTGCCAACTCAATTGACAGCTCGAGGGATTGATCAACCTTACCAGGTAATTCTTTTGTCCTACTTGGTAAATTTGTTAGTTTTCGATTGAGTGTAAGAGATTAGGTGAGCTCCATTTTCTATTTTCCCTAGTTTTGCAAATCTTTTTAAGCCCGAGGACTTCCCTTCAAAAGAGTGGTGTAGTTTGGTTTTCTCGTTCAAGTGCTTTCTTGTCAGAGTTTTACCAAGAATTCATTGCGTGACCATTCAAACTGATCATTTGTTCCCAAAAAGTTTCGAAAATGGATTATTTTCACTGAAATTCCTAGACAACGCCTCCTCACGATCTACCCGTTTAAGGGAGAAGGAATAAAACCCTAGATTACTGGAGTTTATTTGGTTGAGGAAATAGTCAAAAGATGACCAACATTGATCGATATTTGGATTTCCAATTGGCATGTTCAATGAATGTTAAATTTGCTTATTCGGAATATTTGTTGTCATTCTCATATAGACTGTCTTCTCATGCTTTTGGTTTCAGAAATAGGGTGCATTTAAACCAGTTTCATGTATAATGGTAGTGTGAATGCTTAAAATTAGAAATTGAATCCAGCAAATCTGAAAAGAAATAAAATTTATACTAAGTATTTGATTTTAAATTTTCTCAGTATCATTGTTATTCAATTGATGTGAAACCCTAAAATTTGATAACTATGCCTAGAATACTGTAGGATTGTAAAACATCGTTAGAGAAAATGGTTACTTCAGTGATTTTACCCTTAGTTCTCAAAGTAGTTATTTTGGTTTGATAGGACAAACATGATATATTATCTTCAAATTTTTCATAGAGACTGTTTTAAATCCACACTCACTTAAGGAGTAACTTGCATTGAAAGTAAATTTGTAACTGGATTGACAACTTGAATAAATAGGAATGGATATAACCTTATTTGGTAATTTTGAGTAGAAACAAACTAGGCTATTCAATGTTTTATTAGAGACCTCATTGTTATTATTTTGATTATACTGCAAACATAAACAATGTCAAGTCTTGATATTTCTCTTGTGTTTCAGGATCCCGATATGTATAGACGATCTTCTAAGCACAAAAGCAAAGTGGTAGAATTTGATTCAGACATTGATATAGTCCCAGAGTCCATTATGGAGATCTTGTTCGAGGATATGAGAGTTGTCACTGGAACAGTCCCCAAATACAAGTCGGGAGAAATTTACCATCTCATTAGAGATCAGAACATGCCAGATGCCTCGATTGAGGAAATGGTTATATATATATCAAAATATAAAGAAATCTGGACTCCACAAGGCATCTACTAGACCAGAACTATTCTCGTCTTATGAAGTAATAGGTTGGATCTTTCCTCATGTAGATTCTAAATTCAGGATCATTGCAAGGGCCAATGGAAACGGGTTTGCCTCATTTCAACCTACTCACATAAGCAAGGCTTATAAATTTCTAGCTCCCAAAGTCCTCCTTACAGATGATTGTATTAATAATGTAAAGATAGACCCACTCGGAGTATGCAAAGAAAATGCTTCTCCCAGGTAAAACGTTGAGGTAGAGAGACAGTGGCGAGCATGATACAGCAAAATATGAAAACTCCATTCAGAATCGTTGCAATGGTTTTATGTATAATCTATGAGAGGGAAAATGGAAACATGTATAATCTTAGTTGGGTTCCGTTTAATCTATCATGTCACCACATATGGTACTATATTCAATTGGGAAGACAACATTTCAGAGAACATGTTGAGGCTATATTAGCAGCTCAGGAGGGGTTGAATCAAAACAAAGCATAATTTTACATGTCCTCTTACCTAATTGATTGTATCCTTATCATAAATCCATTCCATAAGATGGGATGCTATTGGATTCTAGACGAAACTCCCATCTATGTACCCTATCAGATCATGTGGGCACATAGACATGTAAGTTTCCACAAAACAATTTGTGAAGAGTTCATAATACCTCTATATTGACTAATTTTTTATAAAGAGCCAAATTGTATGTCAGATGCAACTTTGGAGGTAATCAATGAATATGGATACTACTACTTTACACCAGAAGGAACCTATATTCGAATTTACGGAGGCACAAAATCCCTTCTTTGATTCCAAAGTATGTTACATACTATGTCATTCTAAAGGAAATAGTGAGACAAGTTTTTGTAAATGGAGTTGGACATTTTTTTAATGACAATAATAAGGCATCATTTCCTCCAATTCCATTCACCGTGGGAGGATATAAATTTCCCAAGGTTAAAGGGGATGAAAATTTTGTGAAGGAGTTAGAAGCTTGCCACTTTGGGGAGAAAATATTCGTCATAAATGATAACATACAGAAAGTAGCCAAACAATGTGTAGCATGCAGGATTAACTTTGAATATTTTGATCACTTTTTAAAATATTAAAAAGTGTACAGTGAGGGCGAAAAACATGGCTGACTTGAATAAAATATTTGGTAGAAAATAGAGGTAAGTTCAAGTCAAACAAAAGAAGCCTCAAAGGAAGCAAAACAAAAGAAAGTCAATGAAGAGGCGCTAGCAGGAGAAAAGGAAAAAAGGAGTTAGGAGGAGACTCTAGTAAAACAAAATACAAAGAAATTGCAAGAAGAAGCATTAGCAAAGAAACTACAAGAAGAGCAACTTGCTAAGAAAAAAGAAGAAAGAAAACAAAGAGAGCAGGAAGCAGAGGAAGCAAAAAGAAAAGAAGAACAAGAGAAGGCAAGTAAAGAAGCGTCGGAGCAAGAAAAGAAGAGATTACAAGATGAAGCCAATAAAAGAGAAGAAGAGGAGGAAAGTATCAAGAAAGTTGTGGAAGAACAAAAACACCAAGAAGAAAACGAGGATCGACAAGATATGGACGTGGACAATCCTACTAATTCTAATCCAGAAATACTACTTACTGGAGGTCACCTTCCATTGGTTGAGCTTGGACTCATGCCATTCACACCTTCTCAACAGCACTCAGTAGCTAAATCTGAGACCATTGTCTTTGATCCAAAGAGGAAAACTATTCTGAGAAGAATTGAGAAGAGTTTGAAGGTTGGTACTCAGCTGGATATTTTGATTGTTCAAGAAAGTAATTTAGTAGAAGGTACTAACAAAGATCCAAAGTTCATGGCTTATGTAAATTTTCCTGCAACACAGGAAAACGCGGACAACATAGATAAATTAACTGAGGATTTGGAATGAAGCAAAGCTAAGATAATCAAGTTGAAAGATAACTTGGTACAAGCCTGAAGTGAGGGAATCGAAATAAAAAATAAAGAACGATGCTCTAGAAGCATAGAAGGAAAATATTTTGCTAGATTTTCAGAATCTTGAATATGAGAAAGACTCCTTAAATGTGCAACTAGTAATAATGGAAGGAGAAAAGGAAGATTTCCAAGCTTGAATCAATGAGCTAGAAGATAAAGAAACTCAATTGGATCAACAAGTGGAATCTCTTACAATTGAAAATGAATCTTTTCAAGCCCAGAGGGATGAATTGAGTAAAGAGAAAGAGTCCTTTATGGAGAAACTCAAATATGCTCAAGTACAAACCAGACATGACACCATTTTACGAGCAAGCTTGTGATTTGCAGAAGCAACTGTTTCACTCCCAAGAATTATTTACGTAGCATATTTATGAGTTAAAAGAGGTGGTGAATAGATGGAATTAGATACCTACAGAAGCTTCAAATGTAAGACATAAACTGGTGGAAATCTATAATAAAGTAAAGAAGATGATCGTATGGAAATGAAAGATTAAATAAGTTCCTACACACTTTCCCAAAAGAGCAATTGTTGAATTAAAATTGGATATAGCTCTTCTAGATAGTTGTCGGAACTCAACCAAGAGGATATAGAATGAAGTGCAGAGATCGATCATGAAGTGTGAAGATAACTATCAAGCCATTTACCATGTTTTCCAGAAATGTCATCTTCCACCCCCTAAGGTCATTGATGAGTTGCCACCCAAAGAACAATCTATTGCATAATTGAGGAATGGTCTAGATGAGGATATGAGTTATATTAAAAGTTCGGGCATGCTCACTCCAGAAGACCTACAACATCATATTGGACAATCAACTCTAAATGCTTACATTCTGGGACAAGGTCATATATTTGTATCGAAGGGAATGATAGATATACTCAAAGAGCTATCCACACATGAAATAGCTTTAAAGTTATTAGATCCCCAACAATTGAATGCAATATCTTATGAGAGTGATCTCTGGGATAATTACATTCAAAGTCAAGAGAATATTCCATCCAATTAATATAATTTGTATTTTCTTATATATTTTGGTTTTTTTTTGTGCAACCTCAAAAGACAAAATTTTGGAAACAAAAAGTTAAGATGCAATGTGAAGTGATCAAACACATAAAGGCAAATTCTGTAAAGATAAATAGGGGGGGAAATAGAATAGGGGAGGGCTTTTGGCTGTTGCAATGGAAAACAAGTATCATTTTTTATGAGAACTACTTTTCTGCTGATGAGAAAGAACTATTTTGTTGGTGAAGGCGCATGAAATGTTATGAATGAATGTGCAGAATTATTTATTCCTTTGTTCATTTATATACAGTATGATATTTCTTGCTTTATTAGATTAATCTAAGGGTATGTGAATGATTTTACTAATGCTAATTATAAATGCAATGTTCTGTGTAAAATGAGTAATGAATGAAACAAATTTTGTACCAAAGTTATCTTTGTGTAATTATTTTACTATGATTGTGGATGCTTTTCTTTCAATAAGTTAATTGTTGAAGTTGTATAAGAAATCTCAACCATTATTCATATTTTAAATTTTGCTTCTTGCAAGGATAGATTAGACTAGTTAGTTAAAGATATGTGCTTTAGTAGAATAGTTTTAGTTGATTGATATGGTGGAAGTGGTAAGACGAGAGGCAATAACCTGCACATCACTTGTGAGGCTTCTACCTATCAGTCAAGGTTAGTCTAGTTGGGATTATGCATTGTTAGAATTAGGCATTTTCATTTGCATCCTTAAACATAAAATTTTAAATGGTGGACCAGGCCGTAACCGGTAAACTAAACTTTAAACACATTCCACAGTAGTCGGACCGTAAATCGGACAAATTCCCCATTCCAAACAGTGAATAGTCTAGTTCGTACTTGTCATTGGGAAGAATCCCTACTTTCGATGCAAGGATTTTTCTAGGCGTCAATAGAACTCTTCTTGGGGTTTTTCACATTCCATATTTGACTAGAAACGTTATGTCTGTAACTAAGATGGGTGATGTAGGTGTGCATACTTTATTTGAAAAAGGAAGATGGTTCAAGGAGCAATGGTTTTGATGCAAGAATTTGGATTGGAACTTTGTACAAGCTATTAAGAAGCACTTTTAATGATGACTGTAATAGTTTTTTTTATCCTAAGGATTGCAATGTAGAGGAGATGACTCATATTTTCCCTATAGAGAAGAAAATGTTATGGCATCAAATACTGGGACATATAGGAGATATGGGCCTTCGATCATTGCATGGTAAACTTATGGTTGAAGGTATGTCTATATGTTCATTAGATTTTGATTTATGTGAACATTGTATATATGGTAAACAAAATCGAGTGACACTTTCATCTAGTGTTACAAGAGCAAAATAAATCTTGGAGTTAATACATAGTGATGTGTTTGAACCTATTCATATTCCATCACTAGGTAAATCAGTGTATTGTGTTTCATTTATTGATGATTTCTCAAGGGAAATATGGCTCTATTTACTCCGTAAGAATTTTGAGGTTTTTGATTAATTTAAAGAGTTTAAATCTATTGTAGAAAACCATATAGAGAAGGAAATAAAGGTGTTGAGTACAAACAATGGTGGAGAGTTTTGCATAAATGAGTTTAAGGAATTCTGTAAGAAGTGTGGAATAACGAGAAAGGTTAATCCATACACACCTCAATAAAATGGAGTTTTAGAAAGGATGAACAAGGTGTTGATGGAGAAGGAAAGGAATATGCTTAATGGTGAGTGGTTATCACATGAATTCTTAGTAAAGGCAGTGGATACTACATGTTACTTGGTAAATTGATCACCTACATCAGACTAGTTGAAAAAACTCCACATGAGGGTTGGACTAGTAAAAATCCCTCTCTTAAACATTTTAGATTTTTTGGTTGTGATTCTTATCTGCACATTCCAAAGGAAAATGGGAGAAATCTAGATAATAAAGTTGAAAAATGTATCTTTATCGGTTATAAAGATGGTATAAACGGTCATAAACTTTGGAACCTAATAACTAAGAAGATTGTTTAAATTTGAGATGTTGAATTTAGAGAGGTTAAATTTCCTCCCAAATAGAAACTCCAACAAAAGG
This sequence comes from Larix kaempferi, assembly GCA_027924585.1. NCBI lineage: Eukaryota > Viridiplantae > Streptophyta > Pinopsida > Pinales > Pinaceae > Larix > Larix kaempferi. The sequence goes on from BSBM01000259.1 coordinate 2,344,819, forward strand.
GAGAAGGACAAAATACAATCGAGTTTGAGTTGGAGGGTGAAGAATCCAACTCAACATAAGAAGATGAACTAGAAAAGAAAGAACATCAAGTTCCAACCTTGAGAAGATTAGTTCGTGAAAGAAGAAAACTAGAAAGGTCTATCCACCTAATTTCGACTCTAATTTTTCTCTACCTATCATTGATGATGATCCTAGAACTATTAAGGAGGCAGTGGATTCAAAGGATAGTAAAATTTGGAAGAAGGCAATAGTTGAAGAAATGGATGCCTTGGATAAAAATGAGACTTAGGATCTAGTTAATTTGATGATTGGAAAGAAACAAATTGGTATAAAATGGGTGTTTAAGAAGAAGTTCAATACATAAGGTAAGGTGGAGAAGTACAAATATCATCTAGTAGCTAAGGTATATTCTTAGGTGGAGGGAGTTGATTTTGGTAAGATTTTATCTCATGTTGCTAAATAAAATTCTATTAGATTTTTTTTTGCCTATTGTTGTTGCTTTTGATCTTGAAGTAGAGCACATGGATGTAAAGAAAACATTTATGCATAGTGACATTGAAAAAGAAATCCACACGAAACAACTCAAAGGTTTTGTAGTGAAGGGAAAGAAGGATTTGGTTTCCAAGATTAAGAAGTCCTTGTATGGTTTAAAATAATCACCAAGAATATAATATCAAAATTTTGATACTTATATATTGGGACTTGTTTTTTCTAGAAGCAAAGATGATCACTATGTGTATTCCAAACAGGTTGGTGATCACTTTATTTATGTGGTCTTTTTATGTTGATTATATGTTTTTGATTGAAAAAACAAGGAAGCATCAAGGATATCAAAGCTCAATTGTATTCTAAGTTTCATATGAAATATATTGGTGCTGCAAATTTTATTTTGGGCATGAAGACTTTGGTTGAGTCAGATGAAATATGTTGAGACAACATTTTAAAGATTAATATGAAAGAATGTAAATGGCCAATAAAGGTCCATATTCATGTAGATGCAAATTTATCTACATATTAGTGTCCCAAGGCTCAAGAAGAGGTACAAGACAAGTCACATGTTCCCTATGCTAGTGCTATTGTAAGTTTGATGTATGTTATGGTTTGTACTAGGCCATACATTTCCCATGCAGTGGGAGTCTTGAGTAGGTATATTTCAAAACAAGGAACATTGGAAAATAGTAAAGAGGATCTTCAGATATTTGTGTGGCACTTTAGACTATGCAATCCATTACCAAGGAAGACCCAGAACTCACAAGGAGATAGATATACAAGGATTTGTTAATGTAGACTGGGTTGGATATTTTGACTGTAAATATCTACGAGTGGGTATGTTTTTAAATTATTTGGTGGATCAATTAGTTGGATGAGTAAGAGGTAGGGTGTAGTTACATTATCAAATACATAAGTTGAATACATGACAATCACTCATGTAAGTAAGGAATCCATATGGTTGCAAACATTGGGTTCAAGTATTGTTTTTGTTTAGAAAGAAGTGAGAATAGATTGTGATAGCTCAAGTGCAATTTTTCTAGCAAAGAACCTTGAGTGTCATTCCAAAACAAAGTATATTGATATACAATACCATTTTGTTAAAGACAAGGTTGAAAAAAACAAAGTATTGTTGGAGAAGGTTGATACATTGAAGAATGTTTCAAATTCATTAGAAAAGTCTATTAGTACTAAAAATTTCTCTTGGTGTAGAGAATCAATGGCCATTGTTTCCCTTAGCATCTAATTTCGTGAATGCTTCCCTTTTTCCCCCTTGTTTCAAAGAATACAAGTGGGACAATATTATGCATGTGTTGTACTCTTTGTAGGTTCCCAAAGAAAAGGGGGTCTAGATGGTTGATTATCCCTTATAGCAAGGTGGGGCATAGGGAGCTAGAACCCATGAAAGAAAGCTTTGGGTCCATTTTTTGTTTGTTTTGAATTATTTTTTACCAACAGTTTTTCATCCCATTGTAAACTAATTTCAGTTAAGGAATTGCGGTTGTAATCTAATATAGGTTAATGGATTAGGGTTTTGGATTCTATAATGTGTATTGTAAACAAAATAAATAATACAATGAGATAGAGAGTGAAAAAACTCTCAAATAGACTGGTTTACCTAATTTTGGGTTTACAAGTAAATCTCTTTGTATTGTGTATGTGAACCATTGATTCTTATGTTCTAGATTTTGTTTGGCGTTGCTTTTATTATACAAGTTTATCAAAACTATTCACTTTACCCATGTCAAAGATTGGTGGGATAGTTACTAGGAGAGACATGTTGTAGATGAGTCTACAACATTTATGATAGAACCTAGTTGGATGGCTTTGGTTGATGGCCTCAAGGAGGAATTTGTAATATGATTAAACCCAAAAATTCATAGCAAAGAAAGAAAAACACAACAAAGAATAGATAAAACCAGAAAAAGTTCTCTTGTAAGAAAGATATTTGTAATAGATAGCTATGTTCGCTTGCTTCTTCAAGGGAGAAACATTCAAGAGCCAAGATCCAAATATAGTGAGAATTATTGACTAAAACTATTGCATAGCTTACTACTCTATATATAGTGCTTCAATATCCAAATTCCTGACTACTTGTGGTCCTGCTATTAATGAGGGTCAACTACCTAGGAGCATTTATTCAATAAATAGGACCCTTCTAGATTAAGTCACTAATACCCACTAACTATCTAATGGGCCTTATGGATTTGTAAATTGATAAAGTAGGGATTTTAGGATAGGACCCTAACACACCTTCCTTATTCAAAGCAACATTGTCCTCAAGGTTGGAGATGGAGAAACTATTGAAAAATGGTTGGGTGTTCCCAAGTAGCATCTTCTGGTGAGGTATCCTTCCATTGAATCAAAACTTCACAGATAGTGTGTTGACATAGATGACACTCATAGGTGTCCAAAAGTGCTTTTGGTTGAATCCAAATGGATCCTTTTTCATCCAATTCTGGTAATGTAGTTTGAACTCAACAATTCTAACCCATGAGCTTCTTTAAAAAAGACACATGAAATACTGGGTGGATCTTGGAGTGTGTTGGGAGCACTAGTTTGTAGGCCACATGACCTTGCATTGAAAAATATGATATGGGTCATAAAACTTTGGTGTGAGATTGTGATGACCTTTAAATTTGAGAGAGATTTGCTTATAAGGTTGGAGGTGAAGGAACACCCAGTTTTCTTCTACAAATGAATGTTGTGAGCGGTGTTGGTTTGCTTGTTGATTCATGTGATTTTGAGCCATTACCAAAGTTTCCTTAAGTGTCAAAAGAGTGACATCAGGATTATGAAGCATATGAACGATTGTGTGTACTTTGTAACTATCTAGCAGATAAGAAACCACTAAGGGTGGTTGTTGTCCATAGACCGCTTCATATGGTGTCATTTTTATAACCTCGTGATAAATGGTATTATAAAATCATTATGCCAAATGTAACCACTATTCCCACTAGTGTCACTTTTCAGATACAAAACATAGAAAATGGGTTTCAAGACACTTCTTGACTACTTCAGTCTAGTTGTTTGTTTAGGGATGATAAGAGATGCTCATTTGCAGTTGGGTTCTCTGTTGTTTAAATAGTTCTTACCAAATTTTTTTGGTGAAGGGGGGATTAGGATCCGACACTATGGAGTTAGTCATGACATGGAGTTTGAAAATCTGATCTAAATTTTTTTTTGCAACCATTGGTAGGGTAAATGGGTGCTGGAGAGAAAAAAAATGAGCATATTTGGAAATTCAATCAACTACCACCATGATGATTGATTTGTTACCTCATTTTGGAAGACCAATAATCAAATCCATGGAAGTGTCAGTCCAAAAAGAGGTTGGGATTGGAAATGGTTGCAATGCCCCATGAGTCTTTACTATCTCACGCATGTTCTTTTGGAAAGTGTCACTTTCCACTACAAAAGTAAGGATATCCTTTTTTATTTCTTCCTAGAAGAAGGAATGCCTAGCGTGTGCATTTTTTTTTGAAATCCTAAGTGACCTATGAGAGGAGATGAATGCAACTCTATTAATATTGTATTTTTCAAATCTAAGGTATATACCACAATGTATCTTACTGCCAAGTGTAACCTTGGGGAGGGTTGTGATCCTCCTGGATTTTCTTAATGAGCTAAGAAACAATAGCATTGTTTAACCATTCTTTTTATGCCTCCTCTAACCATTCAAGTACCAAAGATAATAAGGAAAAGAGGGATCCCTCTTCCTCATGTTTACTTAACAATGCATCTACCACAAAATTGTCTTTTCCCTTTTTGCATATGATCTCATAATCATAGCCAAGCATCTTAATGAACCATTTATGCTTCTATGGAAATGACAAACTATGCTCCAAAAATTACTTTAGGCTGTGGTGATCCACCTTAATCTAGAAGTGCCACCCTATGAGATATGACTTCCATGTGTCAACTACATGTAGGATGACCATCATTTATTTATCATAGGTAGGCTTTCGCAAATTCTTGTCACACAACTACTTACTAGTGAATGGTAGCAATATTCCTTAGTGCTAGGACAAATGAATCCTTCCTCCAATACCTCCTAAATGATATTTTCAATTTCATTCTTTTGTTCAAATGGGTGCTTATATGATTATACATTTGGTGGTTGAATGCCCACAATCAATGGAATACTATGATCATGTTCTCCCCTAAATAGGGGTAAACCCTTTTGTGTCTCAAATATATGTTGATGCTTGTCCAAAACCCTTTGTAATTTGGGATGCATTTAGGGTACGGTGCTATCCAAATCCTGATGACATGGAAGTGAGCAATAATTCCAAAATGGCCTTTCTTCAATCATTTTTCTATCTGATGAGAACTTATGATAATAGGGGAGACCGCTTGGAACCTTTGAGGGTGTTGGTATGAGAGTCCTTAGTAAATATCAATTATAATTCCTTGAATTCCATGGTAACTGGCCCCACTGTGTGTAAACATTATTATACCCCTAAAACTATATCACAACCGCCCATATCTATGGCCAATAAATTATTTTTGAGATGATAGTCACCCAATTGGAGTCCTAGATTTTCACAACGCCCTCCACATTTCATCATCGCATCACTGGCTATCATAATTTCAAAGTTGGGCATCCAGTGGACATAGCAATGGAGTTATTCAACCAAACATTGGTGAATAAAGTTGTGGGTGTTGCTGCAATCAACCAAGATTACCACTTTGCGGTGCTTGATGTAACCCATAATTTTTAGGTTTGGGGGTCTAAAATACTAGATAAAGCATGAAGAGAGATGAGTGGTTCTTCTTGATGGACATCAGGTTCCATTTCTTCTTGCATGGGAGGTTTTGGGTCAACAACCTCAAACTTAGGGATATATTCCATAATGATGTATTTAGAATGGCTAGGATTGGTCACATCAATTTGAAATAACTTATGCTATTTACATTAATTACTCGGAGCATAATTTTCATCACAATTATAGTAAAGTCATCGTATTTGTTGATCTTCCATTTATGATGGAGACAACCTCTATACTTTTAAGGGAGGAGAATAAATTGACAAATAGTGCTTGAGGATTTGATTTGTCTAGGGTGTGAGTCGGGAATGAAAAAGGATTTGTGTTAGAGCATATTTACCCTCTCCTTAGCATTAATTTCTCACCTATGGACTTTATATCTTAGTCTCATGATCCTAATAGTCCAATTTTGACTAAATTTGATCAAGTGATCCATGGGAGTGTTTCATCCATAGATTTGAGGGGGAATCTACCAGTTTTAGCCAACGGAGGGCACATTCCTTGATTTTAAGATCCAAACTTACATGTTTGAGTTCCTAAAATATAATGCCATAATTCATGGAACATAATTCCATGAATTAAGGAAGGGTAGCACCTTCCTTCACTATTTTTATCTAATTCTTCTCATGCATGGTTTATGCATGGAATAGATCCTTGATTTCAAGAAATTAAGCCTCCACTTTTCATCATGCGTTAGTTATGATTTATTCTACTCATCCTTGAGAGATTATATGGCTAACTAGGGAATATAAGCTCTAAGTTAACCCCAACTAGGTCTCCATGCATAAGTGTACATTTCAAATTTCCTTCTTTAGGAATTTGAATTGCCTATATGTACAACATTGTTCATTCTTTGTAAGTTAATGGAATCAATGGATTGTTAGATTATTGAGAAATATGCATTAACATATAACAATAGTTTACTAACATGTAAATCAATAACAATAATCTTACTAGTCTAATCTCCTATCAACATAAGCATCAAATAATCAATATAATATGCAAGACAAGAAAGAGAGAAGAGAGGACCGATTTTAAGTGGTAAAACCCCAAATGGGGAAACATCCATAGAAGGCCTGATATTCTTATTATTCAATAAAATTTCACTCTTACAATATTTGGCACCCCCACATAAGCATCACATCTCATTCCATCTTGACTGTATGTCACAACATTGTGTGTGTGTGTCAAACGGGTCTCCTTCACCTCTATTATATAAGCTAGAGGTATGGAAGATAATATCCCATAATACATGTGGGATAAATATTTTTCCACCTCTCTTATATAAAGAATGGTAATAAGAGAATTTTACTCCATGATGCATGTGGGATAACTCATTTTTCATAAGTTAGAGAGTTATGAAGAATATTATGCCTTAAATCACACTAGACATAATTACACTTTCCAATATTCGCCCTTGATGATGACTAGGGAGATAGAACACAACTCGAAGAAGATGAAATTACATTAACATTTCCCCTTGATGATAACTTCTAGATTTCCCAATAAGTTCCAAAGATGCACAAACTTTGCCTCATGGATCTAATGAAAATAGGAGCCGATTCTTACTGATCATGAAATTGCACCTGAACGAAGTTGTATGATGAACTCTACAGAAGATCTCATTGTGTATACAAAAAAATCAGATGGCCTATATGTCGAAAATGTGACTAGTAGATAGACATCACAACCAACCTGAAAGTTCCACTCTACAATAGTCCTTATTATGTGTACAAAAACCTCAAATGGAAATACATCAGAAAATGTAGCCTGCATACAATCATCGTGACTTTATAGGAAGAATATGGTCCTTCATTTCATTACATTTTAACTAGAAGAAGGTGGCACTATATGGTATTTTATAACATTACATTGAATTCCCCCTTAATGACAATTTCAAATATACCAGATAAAATGGAAAATAGTTTCAAACTTTGTTGTTGTCAAGGATAAGCTATAGAGAGGAACGATGTAGGAATCCATTACAAGCTGCAATCATATACTCAATAAAGTGAAAGGATAAGATACATTCTATTATCAATAATCAATGTCAAATTACCATCAATATATTTAGAAACTCAAAATAGGAATAATCTGCAAAACCAAGTTGTCCCACAATTCTTCACAAAGACCCCTGTGGAAAAAGTGAAGCAAATAGAGGGTTAATATGCACAAAAGAACTTCCAAGAGTAAAGCATAAATCAACAAGATAATCCCACAATGTCAAAGAAAAGTCAAGACATAAAACATGAAATTGTTTTTACACAAACAAGGGTTAGCAAGAGCTTATAAATATTGATTTAAACTATGGAGGAAAAAAACAAGATATCACATATGGATGAACATATTGTCACCAAACATCTGACTCTTTGGCATTAGTTGGTTTCTATTTGTCTCCATACACTTAAAGATCCATGCTCCTGAAAATTTCAATCATCTTCCAAACAAGAATGTTAGTGGCAAGTAACTCAGGAACAAAACAACCTCTAAATCAAGATGATTAAATCTAAGAAACCAAAAACCAATGCAAAGGATTACACTAAAATTAAGTAAATATGAGCGAGTAATGGGAATTGAGGACTAAGCCACTTGTTACCCTCCATACACTTTGCAGTGTGCCATGTCAGTTTTCCAAAGAGGACTGGTCCTTTTTTTATGTAAAGTCCAAGTTTCGGCTTATTTTATGTAAAGTGTTGGTCTAGTGGGGCTCTAGACCCACAGTCTGGTCATGGAAGGTCCTCTTGGTTTTCATTCTAGGTATTGTTGGCTTAGTGTCACAAGTGACTTCTCCTTGATGTGGTGGAGTTCCCCCATCATGCAGGGACTTTATGCCTAGGGTTGGTGTCTGGTGATTCTTGGGATGACACAATTTGGACACATGGCTTAGGGGATCCCAACTACACTCATGTTTATGCTTTGTAGAAGGTGATTGCACATATAAGGGCTTTTATACCCATATTTTTTACACCTCATTATGCCCACGTGGATCTATTTTTATTATTTATTGACCCTCATCTTGGTTCAATTAAGCCAAATTGATGATGATGTCATCCTTTTGAAGAGGTCATACCAACTAAAGGAAGAGGGTGTTGAGGGGAAAAGCACAATGTTGGGGTTATATGGAGCATGAAACCCTCCTTCCATTCTCAACATTTCATCCAATTTGCATCAATTCATCGTATTTATCATGATTTTATGTTGTATGAGGTTTATTCCCAGCCTTGTGGGTGGAAAACCCTAAACAAATCATTGAAAAATCATTTTGAGTTATTTTAGACATTTTAGGTGGGTCAACTTGTAAAGGAGGTTAAGTTGGCCTAAGTCACATATAAATCATAGGAAACTCCACCTCATTTAACTCAATATCCTGGGTTCAAATAAAGTCATTTCTCTTTTCATACTTGTCTACTTGGGATAGTGGTGTACACTCTCTTCTTGGCACTCCTGAAGCTTTAATGTGGTGATTATTTGTGTTTTGAGGTTGATGCTTGATGTTGCAAGGCTTGTTTAAGGAAAGGGATTCTTATTAGGTTACTCTTTTCTCCATTTTTCTTTGTTTATGGTGAGATCTCTAGTTCTCTTTCTATTTTTTTGTTGACGAAGACATCCAAGGTAAGAGTTAAATAGGGGTTTTTTGTGAAGAACCTGCAATAATTAATTAATGAAAATACACGAGATATCAGAAATAAAAGAACTCGGAATCACTTTTATATTAATCACGGGCCACTTCGAGGGGAAAACCTCCTTTGAGCAAGCTCAATACAATTAACTTCACGATGCCTTCATAGGCCTTAACACACACTTATATACTAAGTCTAGGCGCCAATACCATGGGTCAATACTATGTGTCAATACAAACCATGGGCTAAGTCTAGGTGCCAATACTATGAGTCAAAACCATGGGACATATAATACTATGGGACGACTTACAAAGCATATGCGTCCAATACTATGGGTCAATACTATGGGCTAATATAAACTATGGATCAACAAATACTATGGGACGACTTACAAAGCATATGTGTCCAACAACAATATACTAACAAAGTAAAGACATGGGTTCCTAACATCCCCTCTCCCTTAGAAAAAGCTTTGTCCTGAAAGCTTTAGATGTGGAAATTGATGCAGAATTTGAAGGAGTGGGTCCCCTGTAGCATCCTCGGGTTGCATTCCAGGCCACTGGCGCCTTTTGAGTTTCAGGGAGGATTGCATGGAAGGATGTAGACGAAGAAGAACCATATCATCGACGTGAAAAGTGTGCGCAGAACGGTGTTTATCGGCTTGTTGTTTCAGTCGAATTCTTGCCATGTGAAGATTGTCCTGCAGAATGAGAAGAAGCTGATCGCGGTTTCGAAGAACTGAGTCAATTTCCTGAACTGGGGAGCTGCTGAAGGTGTATGGAAGAAGAACTGGCGGTGCCTGTCCAGAGATTGCTTCATATGGTGTCCTTTTAGATGTGGTACTATACCACTGGAGCGCTTCTAGGAAATCCATAGAAATAGTTGTCCAAATTTGTGTAGGGATGGGAAAGGGTTCGAGCAGTCCCAAAAGGAGGGTCATTTCACCCTTGTTGACCTGGAAAGTGTCACAGTCAACCGCCATTCGTTGAATTGTCATTTTCAATCCTTGCCAAAAGAAGTTACATTGTTCTTGGTCATACGTTTTGAGGAACCCAGAGTGCCCTACTGATGAAGAAGCATGGAGTTCATAGAAGAGATAGCCCTGTTGAACAGATTGCAACCAATTTGGAACAAGAAGAGAAATAGCTGTAAGAGAAACTGGGTCATCAAATGTGCGAGAAGGAGCATCTGCCACCATATTGTCCTTACCCTTCTGGTAAGTGGTCGCATAGTCATAACCCATGAGTTGGAGAACCCATTTCAAGTGTGCTGGGGAGGAGACCCATTGTTCCAGGAAAGTTTCCAGACTCTGGAGATCAGTCTTGATGCAAAAATAATTCCCCAATAGGGATGGATGCCACTTCTGTACTGCATGCAAAATAGCCATCATGTCCTGCTGAGATGTAGATGCGGCAAAATTCTTACCGAAAAGGTCTCGTGAAGGCGGCAAGCCCAATGGTGCAACAAAGACACCTACATATCTATCCAAGGAAGTAGTGGAGACCGTTGGTGGGTGCATCTGAAGGGAATGGAGCTGAGCAATGACACCATGTGAATTCTTCTTAAGGATCTTTTCCAAATGATGTGAACTGATGATGCAGAGAGACTTTGGTTGTAAGCCCATAAATTTGTGTTGTGTCCCATTGATTGAAAACTGCATCCAAAGTTCATCAAAATCCCATAAGATGGGCCAAGTGTGTGTAACCATTGAATGCCAAAAACTACATCACATCCACCTAAGGACAAGGAAAACATGTCAGAGCGCAAGTTATAATCTTCCATAGAGATACGCACATTATGACACTTCCCTTTGCAAGGTAAGGTGCCCCCATTGGCAACCATGACTTCAAAGTTGGAACAAGGATGGACAAAACAATCAGCCTGTTTGGAAATCCGAGGGTCAATGAAGTTATGAGTGCTACTAGAATCAATGAGCATGGTAAGAGGGAGCTTCCTGAAGTATCCCTTGACCCGCATTGTTTGTGGGGTGGTGACGCCAGTTACAGCATGGAGAGAGATCTCGGGTGGGTCGTCTTGAGATGGGGTGTCAACAAGCGGGTGTTGAATGTCGACCTGAACATCTACTGTATCTGGAGCTTCTTCACCAAGTTCTGAGGCAGGCAGAGAATCCACATCCAAGAGATAGAGCTTTTGTTGAACACATCTATGTCCCCGAGTGAATTTATCATCACAATTATAACAAATCCCTTTTTCTCGGCGTGCCTGCATCTCTGTTTCAAACAAATGCTTGATAGGAGTTGTTCGAGAAGCAGGCGTGATGGGAGGTCATTGGGAACCCATATTTCTGAAGGTAACAAAGGTGGGTTTGGAGCATTGTTGAGCTGCGATCTTGTCCTCTGCCAAATTAGCCAACCCTATTACTTCCATCATTGTGTTGGGACAGAACATTTTGACTTTTGAGCGGATTTCATCCTTGAGACCACTGATAAAACAACTCCTGTAGAATTCATCAGACAATCCTTCTGTGTGATTGACTAGTTTCTCAAATTCTGTCTGATACTCTCTCACTGTGGCAATTTGGTGAAGTCTAGTGAGTACTCCTGTGCAATCATCAAAAGCATTAGGACCAAATCGTGGCAAAAGGAGTTGGCAAAAATCTGTCCAGTTTGGCTCGGGATGAGCTTTAATGTACCAACGGTACCATTGAAGGGCTTCCTGTTCCAAATGAAAGGATGCAAGTGAAACTTTCTGGACATCAAAAGTATTATGCAGACTGAAATATTGTTCTGCTCGGTATATCCATCCAGTCGGATCAGTACCATTGAAGCGAGGAAAATCAAACTTCGACCCACGAAAATTGCTGGAAGAAGAGAACCCAGTGGCTGCAGAAGAATCTGGTTGTCGGTTATTGTTCATGGCTGAATGCTGAAGATGGAGGCTGAGAAATTTCTCATCCAGATCTTGGAGTTTGGTTTGGATGGCTGCAAGTGCTTCCTCCATGGTTTTTGCTCCTGTGCGAGTGACAACCATAACCAGGAATTTTTTTTATTTTTTTATTTTTTATTGTTGGGGGGGGGGAATGGATAGAAAAACACAAACACAAGCTTATTTAGTAAGGGGAAATTTGGATTTGGGAAAAACTCGGAGGGGTAATTGCGGTTTGACTAGGTTTTTGACACTTTCTGAGGGACAGGGAAGCAAAAAATGGGGATTTCAGAAGCGATAACTCTATGGTAAAATTTGAAGGCAATCGGGTGAAAATTGAAGAAGTTATGGCAAACCCTAAAAATAGACAAATGTGGGAATTCTGGTCTTGGGAAGTGGAATTTGGGATAGGGTCTTCAGGAATGAAATAGGCAGAATGGGATTGCAGGGATGTCAGTGAAGGTTCAGGGAAAACATAGTTGAAACAAGGGAGATATGGCCGAAAAACATAATTTTATACTCCCTCTTTTCTTTTTTTTCTTTTTTTTTTTCAGAAATGGATCGGCAACAGCGGCACGGAAGGGATCTGCAACAGATGGATCTGCAACGGCATAGAAGGGATCGAAAACTGCTGGATCTGAAACGACGATTGGATCTGGAATGACTTTCAGAATATATCTGAAATGGCTGGATCTGGAGCGGAAGTGATCGGCAACAGTTCAACTGAAAATAGATATGGACCCCAGATATGTACGGCTTCCTAACAGTTCAGGTGTTTCACTCAGCCACCAATGCTATCTGACGGCTTGCGTATTGGGGCAGTACCCCTCACTCCACGGCTCAGGTAAAACTGATAACCGCTTTGCCACAAACGACAACTCTTGGTTTACCTCACGGGTGGGAACTAGTCAATCAGGTAGGGGTCATTGCCCTTTTCGCTAGCAGGTCCTCTCAATGGGCCAGCTACTTTGGGGTTCCTGTGGTACTCCTCACAATGAGTTTTAGGGCTTATGCCCAAGTACTTGCCACAGTTAAGCGGATAGGGATTATTCCCAAATCCGAAGCTGCAACAGATGCGAAAAAAAAAAATTGGCAGAAATTCCACCCAACGAGCCCAAGAAAGTGCTCTGATACCAGATGTGAAGAACCTGCAATAATTAATTAATGCAAATACACGAGATATCAGAAATAATAGAACTCGGAATCACTTTTATATTGATCACGGGCCACTTCGAGGGGGCAACCTCCTTTGAGCAAGCTCAATACAATTAACTTCACGGTGCCTTCATAAGCCTCAACACACACTTATATACTAAGTCTAAGCGCCAATACCATGGGTCAATACTATGTGTCAATACAAACCATGGGCTAAGTCTAGGTGCCAATACTATGAGTCAAAACCATGGGACATATAATACTATGGGACGACTTACAAAGCATATGCGTCCAATACTATGGGTCAATACTATGGGCTAATATAAACTATGGATCAACAAATACTATGGGATGACTTACAAAGCATATGCGTCCAACAACAATATACTAACAAAGTAAAGACATGGGTTCCTAACATTTTTATGCATAATAGCCATGTCTTTTAAGTGGGACATCCCTCCCTGGAAAGTCTCTCTTCTTAGGCCTTTGGTGCGTCTTTTTCCTTAATAAGGTTAGGACCAACAACAATAAGTCACTAACTATATATGTGACTTAGGCCAACTTGTAAAGGAGGTTAAGTTGGCCTAAGTCACATATAAATCATAGGAAACTCCGCCTCATTTAACTCAATATCCTGGGTTCAAATAAAGTCATTTCTCTTTTCATACTTGTCTACTTGGGATAGTGGTGTACACTCTCTTCTTGGCACTCTTGAAGCTTTAATGTGGTGATTATTTGTGTTTTGAGGTTGATGCTTAATGTTGCAAGGCTTGTTTAAGGAAAGGGATTCTTATTAGGTTACTCTTTTCTCCCTTTTTCTTTGTTTATGGTGAGATCTCTAGTTCTCTTTCTATTTTGTTGTTGACGAAGACATCCAAGGTAAGAGTTAAATAGGGGTTTTTATGCATAATAGCCATGTCTTTTAAGTGGGACATCCCTCCTTGGAAAGTCTCTCTTCTTAGGCCTTTGGCGTGTCTTTTTCCTTAATAAGGTTAGGACCAACACAACCTAGGGTTTCTTGGTTTTTCCCTAATTCATCAAATTGGATTGTCAATTCTTGAGAGGACTCTTACCATGATTCCTCAGTGACCATGTAGGGAAAAGACTGAGATATTTATTTCCATTATATTCACTCATAATCTCCTTTTTATCAAAATTTTGTATTGTATTATTGAAATAAAAAATACAAAAAAATCGTATATGAAAAACCCTAAAAATTGTATATTTTGCAAAAAATCGAAAATCATTTATTTTATGCCATATATTTTTTTTTTTGCTCGAAACTCCTTCACTTGGTGGGAGTGGCCTTTGGTTTTATAAACCATGACCAAGGGGAATCTATTCCATCAAAATCACCTAGGGATTGCACCCATCCTGGACCACACTGGTCATCAACTTGGATGGATTTTGGGGTGTCTCCTCCTAACTAGCTCATCCCTAGGGGGAATCGAACATGGGTCGTCTTCTTGACAAGACCCACACCTTAATCGAATGAGCTAGTAGGAATCGACATTTTGTTCCATATATTATTTTAATCATGATTTTATGAAGTATTCAATTGCGGGAATAAATTTTGGATATAGATAAAATATACAAAATAAAAGAAAAATTGAAAAATATTGCAAAAAGGTAAATTTTATGAGCTAAAAGTTCCCTAAAGGAGGTGTTGTCATCCTAGGGTTAGATAATGACAGTCTGGAGTTGTTTCAAATCTGTTTATTGATTTATTACAGGTCCATCGCAAAGGAAAATTCAAACCCTAGGGGTTTGAGTAAGTTTGGGTCAAATTCTAGGTTTCTTGGGAGGACCCTGGGGGGATTTGATGCCAAGGAAATTATATTTTTTTTTCACTATGGTAAGTTGCAAGCATGTATCATTAATCAGTGATAAATCATATCTTTCATCCACCAAAACAATTTCTCCTTGGGCGGGTAGGTGCGCCCCTCCTTGTTGGTTTTCGAGAGGTCAATTTCACACAATTCCAATGGTTAGTTCGAGAGATTTCTCTGGTTTTCTATTGCTGGTTTTAACTGCAGAAAATTGCAGTAGTAAGTTAAATATTCATCATTTATCCTAGCATTCCAATTTAAAGGTTTTATTTTAGATCTCAGTGATGCCTCTTCATTTATCTCAAGGAATATTTCAGATTTGCATGTAGAAGTTGTTGATATTGATGAACATGTTGTTGCAAATCCAATAACCAAACCACTTTGGGAACAACATAATATTCTCGCAATAGGTGATCTAGTTATTTATCCAACCAATACAAGGTGGACCCATTCACATTCTCGAAGTGCTCCTCATGCACTCATTGCCTCAGAGTCCTTGATGCTCATCCTTAATTACATGGTCAATACAGGAGATCCACAGTCTTTTTCAAAAGCAACAGGAAATCCATATTGGAATACTACTATGAAGGAGGAGTATCAGTATTAGATTAAGAACCTACCTTGGTATCCATATTGATCCCTTACCCACCAGAAGGAGAATTGCATGGATCAAGTGGTATCGATCAAAGTTAGAAGCAGATGGACATGAGAAGTAATCATGGTTGAAGATGACTACCAAAATTCCACTCAACACTATCCTCTCTCTTTTTTGGGGGGGGAGGGGTTGCATTTCCCACTGGTTTTTTCCTCTTTTCCAACTTTTAGGAAGTATTTTTTATGTACTTGGGTACTTAACATGGCTATGAATTGTCGAGTCCCAACTTTTTTATGCATTAGTTTCACCAAGTTAGGTTTATGGGAGGGGTGTTAGAGCATATTCACCATCTTCTTAGCATTAATCTCTCACCTAGGGACTTAATATCTTGGCATCATGATCCTAATGGTCCAATTTTGACTAAATTTAACCAAGTGATCCATGGGAGCGCTTCATCCCTATATTTAAGGGGTAAATCTATTATTTTTAGCAAGTGAGGGTGCATTCCTTGATTTTAGGATCTTTTCCCCGATTTTAGGATCCAAACTTGCATGTTTGAGTTCCTAAACCCTAATTCCATGAATCGAGGAAGGGTAGATCCCTCCTTCGCTATGTTTAGCTAATTATGATCATGCATGATCTATGCATGGAATATATCTCTGATTGTAGAGAATTAAGCCTCTACTTGTCATACTGAGTTAGTTATGAGCTAGTTAACTCACCCTTGAGAGATTGTATAGATAACTAGGGCATCTGAGCTCTAAGTTAATACCAACTAGGTCTTCATGCATCAATGTACAATTGAAATTTCCTTATTTAGGGATTCAAATTGCCTATATGTACAACAATGTTCATTCTTTGTAAGTTAAAGGAATCAATTGATAATTTAGTGTTTTGCTCCGCGATTTTTCTCTGTGTTCTCTCTTATCTTTTTTCATTTGTAAAATTGCTCAAAATATTGTTGATCATAATATTTCTATATGTAGTTGTGATGTCTTGTAGGTGATCACAAGATTTTATATGATATCAAAGCTAGTAGGATTTTATAATTTGTTGGTTTGTGCATTGATCACCATATCTACTTCTAGAGCCCTCTGAGATTGCTCCAACTAGGAATCAGAATATTGCATTTTGACTTGCACTTTAGCTTCCTCCATGAGGCCATTAATGAAACATTATTTATAGAAAGAATCTATTAAGTTCTTTGTATATATGGATAATTGCTCAAAATTTGAGATAAATTCTACAACTGAGCCTATTTGGCGTAACTTGGTAAGCTTCCCCAAATCATAAGTATCTTTCTCATGAAGAGCATGGAGAGCTTTAACAAATAGACTCCAAGAAATGTATCTCTTGTAGGATTTGTATGCCACTCCCACCACTACCATTGTTCTGAATATAGATAAATGACCCCACCCTAAGCTTCATCATACCATTAGTGATGCCATGAAGGGAGATGTAATTTTCCATTTGGGTGACCCATATTAATGGGTTAGAACCATAAAATTCGTTCAAGTCTACTTTAAGAAAATGGTTCTAGCTTTTATTATCCACGGATGGCGGTTTATGGTTGTGAGAATCCAAAGGGGTTTGTTAATGGCTAAATAGTCTTGAGTGAGATGTTTCTTCCTAATGTGGCTCACTTCGTTGTGTTTTACAATGGATTTATTCATGAGGTAATTGTTGAGCCAATGCTTTATATATACCTTCCAACTTATGATCCAACTTTTGGTCTAGGCTACTTATTTCCTCCCAAGGTTGTCGAATCTCTCAAGTACTCCAGGCATCATTTTCCTGTATTTTGGCTTGAAGAGTCTTGTATTCATCGTCTGGTGCATCAATATTCATGGCATTAGAGTGTATACTTATGTTTTCCAGGGTCTTTCCATGTGGTCTATAAAGAGGAGGACCATCCACCATTAGGTGGTTGGGGGAGAGTAAGGTTTACAGGGTCCTAAAGGTGAGGGAGTGTTAGGTTCTATAGCTCTTTGATATATGTGCAGGGTCTAGTAGTAGCACTCGACCTAGTATTTCAGGGCACTAACTAAGGAGGATTGAACATGCCATTAGCCATACTACTCGACTACCGAGGCACTAGAGAATGTTTTCCCCTAGCATTGTTCTCGGTGTACTATAGAAACAAGATGGTCAATCAGTTTATATAAGGTTGGTTCCAAGTACATCTAGGGGACTTCCAATATACCCCAAGGGTACATGGAATTAAAATTCCATACACAGGTGTTGTCTAATGCATTACTACTCGAAGGGTACCAACATAGGTTACAAGGGTGTCCAACAATGTGACTTAGTACCACTTGTATTTTATGCTTCCCCAACTACAATTTCACCCCCTAAACGATAAATCTATGTGTTATTTAAATATATTGGAATACATATCTAAAAAAATGAGCTCATTAACCCCAATAAGATCTCTACAATTATTGGAAAATAACTTACTTTTCAAGGTAGGGTTTGAGACTAAAATTTAGAAATAAGCACAATTTCTTATAAAACACTGATTTGGAGACTGTTTTGAGGCTTCTGTAACTATGAAATTTTTGCACCTCCGAGTATAAAAATCTATTAGTTTAATATTTCTACTATGTAATGACATAGGTTATGTTACCCGCCCAGTTTGCACAAGGTGCTTACTTAACATAAGACATCATCAGCCAACTAGGGACTTTATAGTCCCCCCATCCGATCAAGCATTCTTCTTCTTAGTTGTTGTACTTTGAACCCCCTTTGTCATGGTCAAAGAGGGGTTGTTTGTAAAAAAATTGTCATCCTTTACATGTGTGAAGGGGCTATCCCAAATGAGTCACTCATGTTATGACATCTTTGGAGTGTTTTTTTACCTAGTTGAACTTAGATCCTAGTGATCAAATTTCAACATGGTTTTTTCACTCATGCCTCCAAATCCAAAGCGTGTTATAACCTAGGTGCCTCAAGTTGGTGCCTAAGTCCTTAGCATCCAATGTCAAATTTAGTCAGTCTACCATGGTCTTAGAGTCATGCATAGCCTATTTGGTCCCTAGAGGAATAAATTTGTAAATCAACTATGTAATTTGGGTTTAAGGGTGTCATAAATTGTAATTGGAATATTCTTGGCACCTCCCCCGTCAAGGAGGGGTGCATGCATGGTGATCCCTTAAGTCATATCCAAGTAGAATTTTGGCTCCCTATGTCAAATTTGGGATCTCAAATACAAATTCACCAAAATTGGGCACTAATTGGAGTCTTCTCCTACAATTACAGGGCCCTTGATTTACTCATGTCAAATATTCCTAAATTTTCTCAAAGAGGGGCGTATTTGTGACTTGGAGGGTGGATTAACTATGGTAAATCCTCCTCAAATTACTCCTCAATTTTCTCAAGAGGGCCCCCATCCCCCTAATGGTGGATTTAACTCATATGTCAAAATCCTATTTTTTCTCAAATTGTCCAAGAGTTGTGCATTTATCATGCATTTATGTGGATTTGGATGAGATCTCCTAGATCTAGATCTCATCCCAAAGGTGGTGCATTGGAGGCCTAGTTAACTCTTCCAATCAACTCCAAATCTCCTCCATGTGGCTCATTAAGGGGCTTGGATTCTTAATTAGGGTTTTGGAGCCCCTCTATGTGTCACCATATCAAGGAGGATGATTTTGGTCCCCCTTGGGATATTTAAAGAGGCCTCTCCTCTTGGTTTAGAGGTTGATTCTTGTTGTTATATTGTATTAGAGCTTTTCTCTTTGATTTCGAATAAAATTTTGCTTAAGGATTTGGAGATCAAAAGGGCTTGGTGCCTTGGTTGTGTGGATCTAATGTTCCAATGCTTATGTGAGGTAACTGTGATTTAAATTTGTATACATTCTTTCTTGTTTACATTGGCCTTGGTAGGGGTATTACTTCCCAATAGGAAATAACTTAGTATAATTGCTAGGATCTCTTGTAGTTTATATGAGAAGTAATTAAGGTAGGCATATTATCGATTGTATACATATGATCGTGTTAACTTTTTTTTTGTAGGATACACCTGGAAGCAACAAGGAGGAAGAATCATCTTCCTCTTTTGTATCTAATTTGGTTTTGTACACCTCCATAAGATCGAAGAGCTAGTCTCTTAGCATTCTTCCTCGGATATCTAGAGTTGTCTTCAAGAATTCCACTCTCTCTTTCTCAATTTGATTCTTCCTCTCTAAATATAAATCTATTTTTGGTCATTAAAATCCACTTGGATCAAAACATTATATCTATCTCAAGTAGGTCATTTCAATACTAGTTCATAAGTGCAAAAAAATCTAGCTAAATTCCTAGCATTTTGTACTAGTTCTTTACATATGCTAGATAGCAATCAATTTGCATCCTTTCAATATATTTATCTCGTTGTAATAAAAAATATTTTTTGTAGGTTTTTTCAGCCCCAAAAGGCTGGCCATTTTTCTTAAGGATCAAGAGCTCCCTCCTCCATCATCGAGCCCTCTTTTCAACCCTAAAAAGGGAAAATGTTGTTAAATATTTGCACACATTTGTGGCATATTTGTAAATAGATTTCTCTTTTTTTTGTGGTCCTTTTATCATTGTTTATATTTATTCCCACAGGTTGGATAGTGATAAAATCTAATGATACCGAACCTTAGATCCATTTAGATTTGTAGATATAACCCCTTTCCTAGTATTTGTTTTTTCAATTTTGTTTAACAAAGTTGCTGCAAGACAAGCCCCTTTAGGGGAGTGATCAAAGAGCCATATTAAAGCATATTTTCTCACTTCTTTCTAATCATTTTTTTAGGTTTAAGATAATTTAAAACAGTCCAAGATTTCATCTAGGATTGGCTACCATTAAACCCCTAGGGTGCCAACTGAAAAAGTTTGAAACCCTCTTCTAATTTCTCATCTTCACTCCAAAATTAGTAAGCGTGATTGTTGTCCTTAAGGAACAAAAATAGGAACTTCTAAGGGTTGTTTATCTCTTTGTAACACTCAAATTATGGTGGTGGTGTCAATTTCCCCCTACTGCCTTCTCTACCTCACATTTCATGTGTGTTATCTCCTTTTTTATTTTAGTTTAGCATAGTTACCTTTTCCCTTTTGTTCAAGTATTAATTAGACAACATTTGCTTTTAGTTGGAAGTAATTTGGATATATGATTAATTTTTAATATAATTTGTGCACACTTAACTCTAATTAAAATCAAGTCCTAAACTCTCTAATTAATTCCACAATTAATTAAAATTAAACTCCCTAAAAGACGAAACTCCGATGTCTATAAACAACCTTCCACAGATTTGTCTCTTGTGGGAAAAATTTACAGTGAAGGGGAACTAACTAGGTAGTCACCATGGGAACCCGTCAGGATACACCCTCATTTGGTTTCAATGTTGGACATACCCCTACAACTCTGATCTAGTCCCTTTCTCGTGTGGAACCACACTTGACCATCTGTATTTGTCTCCATGTACCCTCGAGTATATTGGAAACCCCCCTTCCCTAACAAATTCAACTTTAACAGTCGATCCCTGCACCAAACAGGTTCATAATCTGATGCACCTCCATTTAACAAGCATATTTGATCCTCACCTCAATGAATTCACAATTCGGTTGTGCTTATTATTTCTATTTAGATAACTTAATTTTTTGTTGGTGAAAGTAATCTTTTATTATAGCATGCAAATACTTATTGTTTCATAGGTGGTATTCTTTTTTCCTAATAGATAAGGCACTGGTGTTCTTTTTATGCATGTTGAAACTATGAATTATTCAATAAGTTACATTTTCAGATTTGCTTTCCTAGTTTAATCCATTAACTCCTAAGTCACCTTTTGCAAGGTGGCCATCCTTAGTTTTTTCATAGGGTCTACCTCCCTTGGCTTTTGTTTAGGAGTTGGCCTAAATAGAAGGATTCGAGTGTTGTGGTGACAATGGGCACCCAACTTGTTGACTTTCCCTCAAGGCCTCTCTCAATGGGTTGATATTTTTTCCCACGTCCACATGCAGATCTTGGTGGAAACATGTTCTACTAAATTAAGATGTGCCAAGAAAAAATTAGGGCAATTTTCCCAAAACTTGTTGATTTTGGCCTTCTCAGAAGAGCGAACTTGTAAGACCTGCCACACATCCAAATTTTTGGATTTGAATATGAAAGTTTTATCATAAGCATTGTGTTACATCTTCTTTCCAATACAACTAGTGGCACCCAATTTGGATCTTTCAACTCCATATATAACAATTTTACCCATAATACATGTTAAGGTTAGTTGTTTGGGCTAGAAAAAACACTTATATTACATAGAGTGTATCTCTGAAAGCATAGTGACCCAAAAGCTGAAAATTTAACAAATTACTTTCACATGTTTTCACTATAACCTAAAAATGTCAAACCCTAAAATATCATAGAAAAAATTAGTTTGAAAATGCCAAGATAACTCATTTGAAGGAGACAAACCCTAGGATTAAAATTTTCTTCCCTTTTTTGGCCCAAGAAAGAGCTCTAATATCACTAGTAATATATTTAACCCAAAACTTCAAAGCAAATAAAGAAAACACAAGAGAGAATAGATAAAACTAGAAAAAGTTATTGTTTATGAAAGATATTCAAAATAGAGAGCTATGTTCACTTGCCTCTTTAAGGGCGTAAACCTTCAACAACAAAGCTCCAAATACAATTAAAATTCTTGACTAAACAATACATAGCTTACTACTCTATATATATTGCTTCCATATTCAAAGTCCTAACTACTTGTGGTTGTGCTATTAATGAGGGTCAACTACCTAAGGACCTTTATTCAATAAAGAGGGCCCATTTACCTCAAGTCACTACCCACTAACTATCTAATGGGACTTTTGGCTGCGTGCATTGATAAATTATGGGGGTTAGGGTAGGACCCTAACATAATTATACGGTGTTGGAAAATATGATGACCAATACATGAGGTGGAAAACTTTGTGTTAGGAGAGAGAATAAATGGTGTCGAAGTACATTAATATCTTACATACCTTACACTCAAAGATGGGAATCAACGAATCCAAGTGACACTTGGTTATGGAGTACCACATTAGCCTACATAAGTACACCCAAAAACAGGTGGAATTCCTTAACATACCCTCACTTGGAGTCGCTTATTGATATTTTGTCGAAATTGATCAAAAATCCAAGTAGAAGAATAAGCAAGACTCTAGGTCTGCAAATATACCACGACAAAAGAATGGTAAAGGTATCCCTAACTTGTAGAATAAAGGACGAAGCAACGATATCCAAACTTAGTACAACCAATCCAAGATATAGGAAAGCAAGAGTAACAAAATGTCAAACAAGGACAATGGAAAGTGGTGTGAGTTCCACAAAAGACTTCGCACAAAACTAACATGTGTCGCTCAAAGTAGTCATTTTTTCCAAGCTAAAATCCTTAGATTCAAACTTTGATTTAGAGATATATAAGGGAAAGTGGATTATTGACACAAAACCTAGTGTTGTCATTGAAACTAGAAAAATCCAACCTGAATAGCATGAGGAGCCTAAGGAATGTGACCACATCTTCCATTCTTATATGTAGGTGAGAAGGATTTTGATACATTTCATTGGTGATAGTGGTATCCATAAGAACCTAATATCCACTGAGGTCATCATGAGATTGAAGTTTCTTAAAATGCCTAAACCCAAACCATAAACATAAACCATCATTTGGTTGATCCAAGGACAAGATATTCATGTCAGTCATGAATGTCACTTTCAATATGGAAATACATGTAGAGAATTCACTATTTGGAATACATCATGGATGAAAACAATGTGCATGTGCATCTAACCAAGTTCCAAGTCATTCACAGTTGTTCTAACTAAAAGACTCTAACAGAGTTTTGCGGTTTCTTGGGCCTTGCCATCTTCTATAATAGGTTTTTGTTAGGAATATCTCATATCACTTAGGCCCTAATCCAAGTGAAAAAGGGTGGGGCCAAAGACAAATTCATTGGGGAAAAGTCAAAACAAAAATCATTCGAGGAAATGAAACACAATATTTGTTTCATGCTAGTGCTCACTCTACTAGATCTACAACAGTCCTTTTAGATTGAGACATATGCTTCATATTATTTTGTTGGTGTAGTTTACACTCAACATGGAAATTGGGTGGTTTATCCAAGTGATGCACTCTTTGATGTAGTTTGAAGGTACCCCACCTATGACAAGGAAATGTAATCCAATAAGTAGGCATGTCGCTAATGAAATAATTATAGCTTGGAGAAGGATATGATCATCCACATTTATAATGAGGTCATTTAATTCATGAAAATGAAATAAAAGTTACAAAACAATCTCCATTCGAAGTGGTTCATGTGCATGAAATAATTCCACTGAAACATCAAGTGCAAGAAGGGAAACATAAATCACATTAGAAGTTGTCTTAATTGACCTTCGGTTGCATTGTTGACCATAGTGCTAAAATATTGTGGACATCAAACCTCTAGGTGGCCCCAATTTTATGGCAATATCCTTGACTTCATTTTTACCTATCAAACTTGGGGTGCAATTAAACTAGTCTCAAACTTTAGTCTCTATTATGAGATTTTATGCCATATAGACCATCTTTGTGTTCCTTTAAGTGAGTGTGAGTATTTTATTTGGGAGGCACATTATAGTTGAGTTGTAGGGAACTTCAACACGGAAAAGGAAATGGCAATGATACAAAAGTACCTCTACTGGCTAAAGCTTTGACAAGTCTACATCACACATGTGTATCAGATCATGCACTACATGTGTCGTCGATAAACTTACCATTAAGAAGCAGGGGTTGTACACTCCTCTCCCTAACTTGAATAGAACTTGGGAATTTGTCTCCATATATTGCATGTTCAGACTACATTTAACCAAGATTGAAATGACTTAGTATTTATGGTCGTTAATTGGTCCTCTAAGATAGCCATTTTGACACCTTGCAAAAAGAGTAACATAATAGAGGCCACTACTAAGATATTCTTTCATCATGTCTAGATTTATTTTGGGATACCATGAACCATTATTTTAGATAATAATAATTTGTTTTAAGTACTTTCTAGTTGAGCTTATAGTCAATGATGGACACCAAGTTGACCAGATCAATTACCTTCCGCCCCCAAATCGATGGATAGGTAGAGGTAGTCAACAAGAGGATTATGCATATTATGAAAATGTACAATTCCAAATATCCACACACATGGGATGAGAGCCTTCCTTTTGTTTATCATATCTACAATTGAGCCTATCATAGCTCTAGTGACCATAGCCATTTTTTTGTGTGCGTGGTGATCCAATTATTGGCCCCAATTGATGTAGCTCTACCTATTGCATCTACATAAGAAGAATTATCCCATGCTTAGAATGAGGTTGATATAGCAACTAAATCTATTGAATGAATCTAGAAAATCCAACAACAAGTTCATGATATCTTACATAAGGGTCAGTGCAAGCTAATGAGGGTCACTTTTGGCGCGTTAGATGCAAAACAAAACTGAAAAAAGCAGGCATCCCTCAACTTACTTGGATTTTTTGAGCTACTTACGCAAAATATCTTGCATTGAGTAAAAAAGATGAAATGTAGGAAATTGAATCACGTTTCTGAATATATAACTTTTATGTATTGAAAATTTGCATAGCTATGTCAAGTTTCATTTTTCCTAACAGACACTTTTTATTTTTCAGGCAAATGATAAGGTATATGTTTTTGTGGGTAGAGCCTTTGAGGGCCTAAATGATGGAATCAAGCTACAAAAATCGACATGCATGTAGAGAACACATAGTACTTGTGCGCCATTATTTTTTGAAAATTAAATTAGTAATTTTATAATCTTTTTATAATTGTCTAAGTGATCAAACCTCGAAAATAGTACCTCTTTTGTGGGTAGAGCCTTTGAAGGTCTTAATGCAAAAATCTTGAAATGGGTTTTTCATAGAACGTGGAGGTTAGTGTCCTCTTGTGCACCATACAATTTTTTTTTGAAATGATTGAGAATTGAAAAAGTTATGGAAGAAACACTAACAGTGTGTTTCACGAGTTAAGGAGGTAGGATAGAAAAGAAATTGAAAGAAAATAGGAAAAAATAATATTTCAAAATAAAAGTTACATATTTGGAATCTGCAGAAAAAATGCTATTTCTGTCTAAGATTTCGTCAAAAACGACTCTGTGTAGCATATTGTAACGAGTGGCTAAGCACAGGCTTCTCCAGAAATTGGAAGAAATACCCAATTAGCTTTGGTTTTTCATTAACATAGCACAGGTTTGGAATTACCAAAGCAAACTCCAAAGCATACACATAGGATTATTGTTGACATGTGAGCATGTGACTCGGCCTGGTTTAGGCTCTACAAAACACGAGCACGTTCTGTTTAAATTCAAAAATATTGTCGCGCTTTTAGATGTACATAACACGTATGCGTTATATAACTACATAAAGCGTACGCATTATATAACTACATAACACGTACGCGTTATATAGTTTAAAAACGCGCTCGCGTTATGCAAATCATAAAATACATGTTTAATACTTGAGAAAGAGGGGGTGTGGAAGACTCAAGGGAATTTTTGTTTAATATTTGAGAAGGGGTGGGGAAGGGTCAAGGGAATCTATGGTTAATATTTAATAGGGGTGGGAAAGGGTCAAGGGCTTAGAAGGATGTTGGAAGCTTGAGTGGGGAGAGATGAAGGGAATGAGAACATGATGGGCTACAGGGGGTGAAGGAAAGTGGAGCTTGAGAGCACTATTAGGAGTAGAATAGGTTCTGAAGAGGTATAGGGTTAGAATTTGAAAGTGAGACTTGAGTGACAAGGGGGAATGGATGGAGGCAAGGGGGATGTGAGAGAGAAATAAAGAATACAAGGGGGGAGGGGAGACATAGAGCGAGGGAGGGAGAGGGACAATGGGGAGGAATGGATTTGGAGGGAGTGAGAGATAGATGGGGATAGAACGAAATAAAGAGATAGGAAGGGAGGGACAGAAAGTGTTGGTGGGAGACATGCAGGGAGTGGTGGCGATGGAGAGAGAGAGAGAGAAAGAGAGAGAGAGAATATGAGAGGAGGGGGAAGGGACATAAAGTGTGTGAGAGAGAGGGAGTGATGGAGAGATTGGGATAGGTTGAGGGAAAGATAACATGAGGGAGGGATAGAAGGTGAGAGAGAGACAGGCGATGAGAGAGGGAGGGAGATAAGGTAGGGTGAGGGATGGAGGGAGAAAGGTGGAGATAGATATGGATGGAGGGGGGATGGGTTTGAGAATGGAAAGTGACATAATGTGTGTGTATGTGTGTGTGTTTGAAAGAGAGAGAGAGAGAGAGAGAGAGAGAGAGAGAGAGTGAGAGAGATTGATGGTTGGGGAGAGAGAGACTAGAGGGAGTTATGAGCATCATATTCTCCATCAGCATCATATTCATCATCATCATCATCTTCATGACCATCATCGTCATCATCAACATCTTCATCATCATCACCATCATCATCATCATCATCATATTCCTCATCAAATCAACATCTCCATCATCATCATCATCATCTTCTGAACATCATCATGATCATCATCTAAAAATCACCATCACCATCATCATCAACATCTTCATCATCATCACCATCACCATCATCATCAAAATCTTCATCGTCATCACCATCACCATCTTCATCATCATTGTCATCTCTAGGTTCCCCATCAACATCAACATCTCCATCATCATCATCTTCTTCATCATCATCATCTTCATCACCATCATCATCATCATCAACATCTTCATCATCATCACCATCATCATCATCATCTTCCTTGAATCAGATCAACATCTCCATCATGTCACCATCATCTTCTTCTTCATCATCATCATCATCTAAACATCACCATCACCATCATCATCAACATCTTCATCATCATTACCATCACCATCATCAACAACATCTTCATCGTCATCACCATCATCATCATCATCATTGGAATTTGTAGGTTCCTCATCAACATCTCCATCATCATCATCTTCATCACCATCATCATCAGCATCAACATCTTCATCATCATCACCATAATCATCATCTTCATCGTCATCAGATCAACATCTCCATCATCATCATCTTCTTCATCATCTTCACCATCATCATCATCATCATCATCTTCATCGCCATCTCCATCATCTTCAACATCTCCATCATCATCACCATCACCATCATCATCATCTTCATGACCATAAACATCTTCATCATCATTGTCATCTCCCCCTTCCTCGTCAACATCTCCATCATCATCATCATCATCATCATCATCGCCATCTGAACATCACCATCACCATCACCATCATTGTCAACATCTTCATCATCATCACCATCAACATCATCATCATCATCATCACCATCAGCATCATCATCAAAATCTTCATCATCATCACCATCACCATCTTCATCATCATTGTCATCTCTAGGTTCCCCATCAACACATCTCCATCATCATCATCTTCTTCATCATCATCATCTTCATCACCATCATCATCATCAACAACATCTTCATCATCATCACCATCATCATCATCATCTTCCTCATCAGATCAACATCTCCATCATGTCACCATCATCTTCATCATCATCATCATCATCATTACCATCACCATCATCATCAACATCTTCATCGTCATCACCATCATCATTGCCATCTATAGGTTCCTCATCAACATCTCCATCATCATCATCTTCATCACCATCATCATCATCATCATTGGCATCTATAGGTTCCTCATCAACATATCCATCATCGTCATCTTCTCCATCATCATCACCATCATCACCATCATGATCTTCTGAACATCATCATGATCATCATCTAAACATCACCATCACCATCATCATCAACATCTTCATCATCATCACCACCAGCATCATCATCAAAATCTTCATCGTCATCACCATCACCATCACCACCACCATCTTCATCATCATTGTCATCTCTAGGTTCCCCATCAACACAACATCTCCATCATCATCATCTTCTTCATCATCATCATCTTCATCACCATCATCATCATCATCAACATCTTCATCATCATCACCATCATCATCATCATCTTCCTCATCAGATCAACATCTCCATCATGTCACCATCATCTTCATCATCATCCGAACGTCACCATCACCATCACCATCACCATCATCATCAACATCTTCATCATCATTACCAGCACCATCATCATCAACATCTTCATCGTCATCACCATCATCATTGGCATTTGTAGGTTCCTCATCAACATCTCCATCATCTTCATCTTCATCTTCATCACCATCATCATCATCATCATTGGCATCTGCAGGTTCCTCATCAACATATCCATCATCGTCATCTTCTCCATCATCATCACCATCATCACCATCATGATCTTCTGAACATCATCATGATCATCATCTAAACATCACCATCACCATCATCGTCAACATCTTCATCATCATCACCATCAGCATCATCATCAAAATCTTCATCGTCATCACCATCACCCTCACCATCTTCATCATCATTGTCATCTCTAGGTTCCCCATCAACACAACATATCCATCATCATCATCTTCTTCATTATCATCATCTTCATCACCATCATCATCATCATCAACATCTTCATCATCATCACCATCATCATCATCATCTTCCTCATCAGATCAACATCTCCATCATGTCACCATCATCTTCATCATCATCATCATCATCCGAACATCACCATCACCATCATCATCAACATCTTCATCATCATCACCATCATCTTCATCAACATCATCATCTTTATCATCTTCATCTGCATCATGATCATCTTCATTGTCATCACCCTCCTCCTCATCATCATCTTTATCATCTTCATCTACATCATGATCATCTTCATTGTCATCACCCTCCTCATCCTCATCATCTTGTGCACTTATGCACTTAGGTATTAATGTTTAGAAGAGGGTCTAAAGGCCTTTATGGGGGAGGGGCTCTAGGAACAAGATAAGACAGAGAGGGAAGGGAGGAGGGATAAAGGCGTAGAGGGTTAGTGATTAAGGGAGAAGAAGGGAGAGAGTGCTATAGGGAGGGATAATGACGAAGATAAAGAGAAGGTGGAGAGATGGAGAGTGGGGTGGTAGAGACATGGCTGGAGTAAGGGAGAGAAAGAAACATGAAAGAAACATGTAGGGAGGGATGTAGGGAGAATGAGGGACAGATATTTAGAAAGAGATAGGGGGTATCTAGGGATTATTGGGAGAGAGCTAGGGGGTATTAAACCATACAAAACATTTGTCCCCACACTAAAAACATTTGTTTTGTATGTAACCATATAAATTATTAGTTTTCTTTTGATTTTGTTCGTTGCCCTAGTCGTGCACCTAACCTATTTATTGTGCTTGACAATATCGCATACGCGTTTTTGCACTACATATCGTGCATGCGTTTTTTCTTTATATAACGCGTGCACGTTTTGTAACTCCATAAATAGTGGACTGTCCCTGTCCGAGAGCAACTTCACTCTGTCCGAGCCAAAACAACACTCCCGCGATTTTTCGAACAGCACGAGCCCGCCATTGGAAATTCTCACACTCTACACCAAGTCCATCATTATTTTTTTATGCAGGTGCAGCATTGAGGACATCTTTCATGGTTGCTCAGTGTGGTGTTGGGTTATATGGCCATATTTGAAGAAGATAATCAGCAAGCTTGAAGAATCTCCAATTGAATAACACCAAAGATAAGGCCTTTGAAAGATTCATTTTGCCTATATTTAAGGAGCACACAAGATAAGATATCAAGCTTCAAGACCATTTCGGTCTGACGTCCGGTTTCCGAGTTATGTCGAGTTGCAAGTCGCATAAAAATGTTGTTCAGGGACACTTAGTGAATTTTCGTCCGGGAGCCAAAAAGCAAACGGAGCAAGAAGATTGCATGCCATTGGCTCCTGCAAGTGTGTGTGGGCAATGCCGACGTGGGAACACTACCAACACTGGCTCGGGGGAGGTTTTTGCAGAGTTGACCCACCAATGCGATATTGCATGCAATTAAACTGAGCAAAACCCTAGTTTATGAAATGAATACACAATGAAGCCATGGGGCCATGGGGAGACGAGGGAGAGGGCCCCCTAGAGGTAATCGCATGCCAGGAGACCAACGGAGTCGATGGTTCGTCGATCCGACGTCCGGTTTCCGAGTTATGTCGAGCTGCAAGTCGCATGAAAATGTCGTTCAGGTACACTTGGTGAATTTCCGCCCGGGAGCCAAAAAGCAAACGGAGCAGGAAGATTGCGTGTTGTTGGATCTTGCAAGTGTGTGTGGGAAATGCCGACGTGGGAACACTGCCAACACTAGCTTGGGGGAGGTTTTTACAGAGTTGACCCACCAATGCGAGATTGCATGCAATGAAATTGAGCAAAACCCTAGTTTACGAAATGAATGCACAATCAAGCCACAGGGCCATGGGGAGACGAGGGAGAGGGCCCCCTAGAGGTAATCACACGCCAGGGGACCAACGGAGTCGATAGTTCGTCGGTACAACGTCCGATTTCTAGGCTATGTCGAGTTGCAAGTCGAATGAAAATGTTGTTCAGGGACAAGAGACACAACATTTTATCCCGAGAAACCCTCATGGGGAAGAAAACCTAGCAACCTTTCTTAGAATAATTATATGCTTAGAAATCAAGTACAATGAAACCATGAACAAACCCTGACCCTGAAGGGTTTTACCACATGAAAAAACCTTAATGACACATGACAACAAGAGTACTTATCTACATGAAGATGACCTCCAAGCCATAAGGATAACCAAGCATATCCTTCCCAACCAACATTAGAAGGCACTTTATTTCTCGAATCCCGAGGTAACGTTTGTTCCTTTCACCAATGTTGCTTTGAGCACTTGTATGTAGTTACTCATATGTAGTGTTGAATCTAATTGTACAATCAAATATTGGGCGTTGATGAAATGTGTAGCATGTATTGCACTTACTTTTATTAAATTACACTTGAACATTGACTTAACTTGTAATTTAATCATCCAAACTCACAAATTTTAATTACACCTATCCAATTAGTGTGCATGAGTGAGTTCGTTGAAACCTTGAAAAACATTGTATTGCATTTAGTTTGATTAAATTACACAAGCAAGAACTTTGACATAACTTGTAATGATCATCCAAAATCACAAATTTTAATTAGATACCAATTAGTGCATGCATGTAGTGAGTTCGTTGAAACCTTTAAATATAATAGTTTGTTCTTTTGACATAGCGCATTCATGAGTAATAGATAATCCACACAAATCAACACATTAGATTGACACAAGAACACGTGGAAACCGAAGAACAAATACAAAGTGAAATGTATCATTCATTTATAAGTGAAATGTCAATGTGCATGTCTCCAAAAGTACATATATATCCAAAAGTGCATGTCTCCAAAAGTACATGTATATCCAAGAGTATCCAAAAGAACATGTATCCAATGAAATCAATGTACATGTCTCCAAAAGTACATGCACAATAAAGTCAATGTACATGTCTCCAAAAGTGAATGTATCGAAAAGTACATATATATACAAAAGTATCCAAAAGCACATGTGTCCAAAACTATCCAAAACTATCAAAGCCACATGTACATGTATCCAAATGTACATATATCCCATAAGACACATCAAAAATCAAGCTTCCTCTTGTTCTTTCCCGACGTTGATCCTCTAGGCACATCTCTAGGATCAGTGTGCGTCTCTGGATCTTGCAAATGAAATATCAATTGTTAAATTCAACTAACTATGTACACTAATACATTAGCTCAACAATTATCAACTGGTGCATGGAAAGTGCATGAAACACTTGGTCACTAAAGGACATCTCACCTCAACTAACAAAGGAGATTGCGTTGCTTGTGTAGCAGATGGAGCCATTGGTTGAACATCTAGGATGGTCGAACCAGGGGGGCCAAGAACTGCTCCTGCTGGTGGTGGCTACAATGAAAAAATGTTGAAATAGTTAGAAATGCATGAATAAACAATAGACAACAATAATAAACTATGTAAAGATAATGTTGAAATAGTTACATACCTGTGTGTGATCAGTTGCCATTGCAGATGTGGCACTAACTGTTGCATCAACCATCGATGCGAGGTTTTCAGTAGACAACTCGGGTTCCTGATGCAGTAAACATGCAATTCAAACATTAACAAAAACGATTTATGCACTGGATTTCAAGTTAAACAACAAATATCATCGAAGGATATACATTACCATGGTGTGAGTAAGCCCATGGTCGTGGGCAGCTGGAATCTTTATAGGAGTAGAATGCCTCACATACACACAACCCTTGTTCACAAATGGCCTGGAGGGAGATACAAATCCAGGCAATGGTCCAGATGTCTCGGATAGTGCCTACAGTCAGCAAGTGTTCATGTAGTTAGACATGCATGATTCAACAAACAAACATGTATTTAAAAAATGTCATTTTTAATTGTTTACCTGGAGCCCAGATGTTTCATGGGACGGTATGACCATGGGTGCTACCTCCACATTACCTTGCCCCAGTGAAGGATCTGCCATCTGCAAGTTTAATAATTGTAAATATTAGACCGTAGATAGCATTAGTGAACTAAAATGTAAAGTATGTGGAAATTAACAAATTAACAAGTATTAAAAAATTGAAATTTTAAAATGTTTACCTCGGTGTGAGATACGGCAATAGGTGCTATATAAGATGGGCCTACCAAATGGGTAGCATCATGCCCCCCTGTAGATTTTGGAACATCCGGCTTTGGGGCGTCGCTGCCGGCATAAAGCATCAACTGCAAGTTCACAAAATTAATATATTAGCTCAAACTATATATATGTGTACAAAGACGAAAATAAATGAAGAATTTATTACAATTAACCATCAACATACCTCTCTCAAAAACCCACTGAAGGCAACATCTGAGGCAAGACCATAGCAGGGACGACCACATGATGTGCACTCGTGAGGATCAGTACTAGGATGGGGATGTGTTGATGGTCCTGCACTAGTGGATGGTCCTGATGGTCCTGCACTAGTTGATGGTCCTGCATGGTGACGAGCTGGTGTATGTACCACACTAGGGACATATGTCCCTTCCTCACCCATATGTTGAACCATAGTGCCATGGCGAACAACCGCCCTTGCCAAACTCAAAAATGCATCCCGTGTCTGTGGAATAATACGATGTGCAGGTGGGACATCTGGCCTAGGCAACTGCCTGCGAGGTGCAGGGATAGGGCAATCATGGTCTTGAAGCCTCGCATTGGGTTGGTTTTGGGGCATCCCCCCACCGATCCCCTGAAACTGCAAGATGTCAAAATAGTTTACGTGTTTATGTAACACAAACTCTGCGTACATCTTTCGAAGGAAATACAAGGGAATTTCCCTGTTGTTGTGTGGTGGCATATCAAAAACCATGTACCATCTGTCCATCCAGTTATCAACAAATGGTTGAAACGTGCACCACTCAATGGAGATATGCAGCCTGTTTGCATTTGGGATTTGCCCCGTCCGAGGGTCCCTAAACAATGCAAATATGAGCTCTTTGGATATTTTCAACTTTTTTATTGCATTGTAGTCTAGCCCATCAACATATTGTTGTCTTTTTCTTTCTCTATATGATGTAATATCATATAGTACATTGCTAGACTGTGAAATGGTGTCAACAATTGCATCCAAGGTTGATGCAAGCGAGCGGCGAATCCTGTCACCACCACTAAAAGCTGCACTAATGCCCCTCAAGTGGGCAAGCTCAATCAGTATCTCGGCATTGGTGTCCATAGCCGCAACTGCAATAAAGACATCAATACGAAAATCATTAGAAACATATACATGGTATATAATGACGTCTCTTCAAAATTGAAAATGTATTAAATCAAATTCAAGTAAGCAATTTAATGGAATTCACTTACATACATTTAAAACTTAAAATTAAACATTTAACAATTAAAAAGTAAGTTTCGTTCAACTTCTTTCTAGAAGTTAAGGCACTTCTTAACCCTCATTGGTGACTTTTCCATGCAAACTTGGGTTTAAACTTCTTAGAATTTAGGAGTGTTATTTTGACATGTTTTGGCCTTTACGTCCATTGCAGAAAACAATATTTCCATCAACTTCATAAGCTCACATTAAATTTATTGATTTCAATATATTACGCCTTGTGGTTGGAGGGGAGGACAAAGTGGCATGGAATGAAATGGATGTGTATGAGTTTGTCTTGCCAATATGATTACATATGTACTTGAGATGACTATCAATGATTAAGATGTTGAATAATCAACTAGAGATTGTGACTAGAATGACAATAACAACAATGTCAACTTCTCAAAACATAGACAATTTCTCTCTACAAAATCGATCTCTACATTGTATGGCGAGTTCAAAAAATTAAATAAAAAACATAGTGATTTTCTATATGAAGTCTTTCAGTTGAATCGACGGTCCCTGAGCGTTGAGTAGATTGATCGAGGGTGTGGATAGGGCAGGCCCGAGAGACACTTTGTTAATGTGTTTTGGCATTTAGTCAAGGGTGCTTAACTAAGAGGCAATGTATAGCTACATACACTTCTGATGAAATTTTGATTATGTTCATAGACAAATGATTGTGATGAAATTTTGAGAAACCAAGTTACTAATTTTTTTTGCATTTTTGTATTCAC
This sequence comes from Larix kaempferi, assembly GCA_027924585.1. NCBI lineage: Eukaryota > Viridiplantae > Streptophyta > Pinopsida > Pinales > Pinaceae > Larix > Larix kaempferi. The sequence goes on from BSBM01000259.1 coordinate 2,379,791, forward strand.
GCTTGTGCATGCATTTCATCTTGTTATGGCCATTACCAAGGAAAATTATTTAATTAGTATCATGGGAAATGGCCTTTGAGGGTTGGAAATTTAGGTTTCATGTGGATGGATACCTAAGTAACCGGACACGTCCAACAAGGTCCCCGTGTCGTGTGGGACACAGTTTTAGATGATGGTTGGTGGGATAGGGTAGTCCTTAGCATCAAGATCATGGAGCCAATCATTTCTTTGTTGCGGTTTGCAGACACGGACTAGCCCATCCTAGGAGATGTTTATGAGGGGTGAGATTCCATGATTGAGTCCATGAGGACCATTGTTATGGAGAATGAGTGTGCTGAGTATGAGACATCGGCAGAGAACTTATGGTCCATCATACAAGGAATTCTTATCTCCAGGTGGGATAAGAATTGCACACCTTTGCATTGCTTGGTCCACTCATTGAACCCCAGGTTCTACACTTAGGATTGGCTCAGTGGTGGGTCGGGGCCCTCATCCAAAGTCCCTCCTCAAATGGATGGAGAGATCTCAGAGGGGAGGAAGATAGCATTTAGACGACTACTTCAGGATAGAGACCACCTTGAGGTGGTGGAGGAGAAATTTTATGAGTTTTCTAGTGGCACTAGGAGATTTGGAGGATATGAGGTGGTTAGAGACATGGGGGTTAAGAGACCCCTTGTTTGGTGGACAACTCATGGTGCAACATGCCCTCTTCTACAAAAGATAGCCTTGAGGATCCTCTCTCAAGTTACTTCATCCTCTTGTTGTGAGAGTAATTGGAGCACATATGGGAACTTGTATAGTGTGAAGAAGAGCAGGCTTGAGCAGTGCAGGGCAGAGACGATGGTGTATGTGCACTCCAACCTTCGTCTTATTTACAGGAAAAGGGAGGAGTGGGAGAAGGGAAAGACACGGATGTGGGATGTCCTTCCTGATGAGATGGGTTTGGACAACAGTACTGATTTGGCATTATCCAACATGGATCTTAATGATCCAGTGCTAGAGCCGGTCACTTTTGATGAGGGGGATCATATGGAGGGGTCATCCTCCACACCAGTAGATGCAGTTAGTCAGATTGGCAGAGAGGAGGAGGAGGAGGAGGAGGATCAGGGCAGTGATGAGTTTGTTGATTCAGGCATGGAGGAGGACTATTGAGTCATTGACAGATGGGATTCTTCCATCTTGATCCACTCATTTTTTGTATTTACTATTAAACTATTAGACTATTAGTCTATTAGTCTATTTGGCATTTGCCAGTGCCCAGTGGCATTCCGACATCTATGTAATACATTTTGATTTTGATGACTTAATGAGAAATATGGTTCTGAGTCTCTGACATGCATCTATGTGTCTCAATGTCTTGTTGTGATTTGTGATTGTGAATGACAAATGTGTTGTGATTTGTGAATGATCTAATTTCTATTGAATATTTCATATTTGTAATTGTAAATGTAATTTCTATTGAATATTTGTAATTGTAAATGTTAAATTTTATTGGATCTATATGTCTATATTTTTAAATTTTAATATCTTTTAAATATATATATATATATATATATATATAACGTGTCCTAATTCCGGGGGTCACCGTGTCTCGTAGGGACACTCGTGTCCCATGTCCTCATGTCAAGTGACTTAGATGGATACATTGTAGAAAGGGGGGAGTTCTATTTTTTTCAATTTTTGGTTGGATTAGGAATTTTTGAGTTTTTGAAAAGGGATTCATTTTAATTATTTACTCATCTTGGTTGAGGGAGATGTGAATTTAATTAGAGATTGGGTTATTCCCAATTTTATCAATATTACAAAACTAGGTTGTTTTAAACAATAAAAAAATAGTAATTTAGGTTAAGAAATGACAAAAAAATGGTATGGGTGAATGAATTACCTAATTAGATGACAATCCACCGGTGAATTTGCCTCCCCTCCAGCTAAATCGAGCTCCACTGATACTTCAGGGCACACAAACCGTCCTCGTCCAACCTCTATTTCGCGTTTCTGATGCGTGAAGAGCGCCGCGGGTGGTCGGGGGTGGTCGGGACTGTGTTTTTAAATTGATTTTAGATTTCAATAATGCGTACGCATTTTGTAACTACATAATGCATACGTGTTTTGTAGTTCTATAACACGTACGCGTTATGGTTACCTATCCTACATGTCCAGTAACATGTCAGGCTCGGGTCTTACCATGGCAGGTGCTAAATATCAAAAATGCGTTATGTTTTTATGTATCCGGAATGAGTTTTGAAAAAGTAGCATTGCATCTAAAGTGACCCTCATCTTCTTGCACACACCCATAAAGCCAATTCCATTTGCAATGATTGTCATGATCAACATTGGGGTCCAAACAAGTTTTAGTTGGGAGATAAGGTATGGTTGCATTTGTAGAAAGAGTGCCTCACAGAATCCCATTAGAATCTCTTCCCACTCCAATATGATCCTTATACCATCACCAAGGTTGTGGGTGAGAATGCCTTTGAATAAGTATACCCCCTTTCCTTGGATTGCACCCTACATTCAATGTAGAGATTCTTTGACCACATTTTCCCTCTCTCTTAGACACCTCAGAGGTGATCAAACACTTGGACCCTACAGAAATCTGTCCTAATTTCCTTGAGTAGGAAATAGTTGACTAACTGATGGACACCAATATGAAGTTCACCCACTAGCAAAGCATCCAACTCTATCAAGTTGTCAAAGTAGGGCATTGCCTTTACTAGGGAAAGCAACTCACCAAGAGTCAGCTTAAACAAAAGTTTCCCCATATGATCAAGGAACTTGGCACAATGGGGACCATTGCTTCCTAAGGAGGGATAACTGATCTAAGTGGATATTGGTAGCCACCTACCTATTCCACATACTTAAAATGTTTCTACATCTTGGTATTTTTACTACAATTTTTTGAGTCCCCAACTTCCAATGCTCTTTTTAGACATTTCCCTTGCATTTCTAGTAATTGACATAGGCTATGAAATATTTTAATGTGTGGCTTTCTAAACACACAGAGCATGGATTAATCTTTATAAGGGTCCAAGAAACACCTTAAATGGAGTTTGCATACAAAAGTTGCACCCAGGGAAGTTGATGTATCAACTAGCCTCCGAATGGCTCACATTCATTTTGCCACATCATTTCCTAGGGTTAGGATTTTGGATTTTTAGAGTTTTTCATATTAGAGTGTAACATCCTCCTCCTACCCTACCTTTCTGTAGTTAAAGATGTAAATAGTACACGGTTTTTGGTGAGGAGCTCAAGGCCAAGGCCCCACTAGACAACCTTGTAGGTATTATTATGTATTTCCTAAATTGTAATAGACTAGGGGGAGATGTGAATGGCAAGAAATCCATGAGAGCCCAGTGAATGGTGATAGGTCGTCAATCGTAGTATCACAAGCATAAATGGAAGGTGGAAAGTTGGTATTCACCTATATGCTTAAAATCGAAATATGATCTTATAAGCAATAAGAAAATCCCTAAAAATAAACAAGTAAGAAGAAAATCTTAGGACAAATAGTAAACATACACTATTGCACCTAATTACTCGGTAAGTATTTTGGAGATCAACACATAACTAAGAATATGTGTTTAGTATATACTTAATAATGTGCATTGGGCACATATATATGAGTCCTTCCTAGATAAACTAGGACTTTAACAAAAGGTTAAAGGTTGTAGTAAAACATTCTAGATCTACCTTGGATATGTTATTATAGGCGTTTTATATACTTAATAATGGACATTATATATATATATATATATATATATATATATACTTAATAATGGACATTAGATATATATATATATATATATCCTAAGTTAGCTTCTAGTCCTAAGTATGATTGCCCATAAAGTTATTTAATAACGGGTTCCTACTTTTAGTAATACGATTTCAGGAAATTACTATATTTCTTTATCCTCCTTAAAAAAGAAAAGATGACCTTAAGAGAAAATACTTTTAAATTTGATTCTTTATATTTTACATTCCAAAACATGATAAAATGTTATACATTTACATTCCAAAACATGATAAAATGTTATACATTTACATTATGATATAATGGACTTTCATTTGAATATAACACATATTTTTTTTTTCCTTGAATGCAGGAACCTCTCCAAACCACTCAGTGCATTGAGGGTGGGAATCAAAACTAGACTTTGATCAGTGCATTGAGTAGGAATCGAAACTAGACTTTGATCAAGATAAGGATAACCATCAGACCTCACCAACCCCCCTGCACCCACACCCCGAATATATAACACATATATATGCCATTCAAACAAGGTGCGCTCCATGTAACCTGACATTGAGGAGGATAGAGATAACTAAAGGGAGTCGGAGTATCATTTTCGTAAGGAATCGATGCCAAGTGTCTCAGGCACGATTGCCATTTGTCACCTAATATTCTAGGCGGACTTTCCAAGTGACGAATAGTAGTGAGTTAGTATTTTTTTTAAACTGAGTCGCGGCTTGGGGAAAAGGGGGGGGAAAGGAAAGACGGTCCCAAGGGGAGAGTCCGATCCCATTTACCTGACCATATTTCTGTTTGGGTTCAGCTTCGTTTTGTATGCTTAAACTGCGCGAGCAGGAAGGGGAAAGGACGGCCCAAATGGGGAGCCCGATCCCATTTTTTATTTTGCCTGACCTTTTATGTTAGGTTTCATCTCAGTTCTATGTTGGAATATGCTTAGTCTGCGCAGGGGAAAGAAAGTTTCTGCATAGAGTTTGGGACATAGGACGGCTCAGATCGGTAGAGCGAGCCTGATTTCCGTTACCAAAGTATCAGCTTGATTAATTTATGTTGATATTCTTCTTTATGCTGTGTGTAAGACGGATCTATGGGAGTAATCCCGGGACATAATAGTCAGTAGTTTATACTTCTATTGGTTTGCCTAAGGTCGCAGTCATTGGAAATTTGGAAGCAACTGCTCCCACCGAGGAAAACGCCTCATCCAAATATTGCTAAATAGTTTGGCTCTATGCTCTATGCACAATTCGATCTGAGAAATGTAATTTTTCGTATTTTAATAAAGATCCAGAGTAAGCTAAAACCTGGACGATCTATCTTTTGAGAAGGTCGACCCAAGCTCCGGGTATACGAATACGTGTTTGCTATATTTTATTTCTTTAAGAGTTTGCAGGTTGAACGATTGTCTATATATATCCTTGTAGAATTTTTTATACTGGGCCGAGGGATTCCAATGCGAATCAACTGGTGCAAGCCCCGAGAAATTTCGTACGTTACTCTTAACTATTATAGTTATGAAAGCTGGAAAGGACGGCCGGATGTTGGCCCGATCCGTGGGTTACTATCCGTGTTTCATTTCTAGAGGAAAGGACGGCTCTACGGAGGCCCGATCCGTTGTTACCATCTGCAATATTTGACATAATCGCCTCAGACTAGAAAATATACGCTTCCGTATTTGACAGAATCGGGGTAACGATCCTTGCAGGAAATGCTTGACATTTAATTCGCTTTATGACAGCAATCTATGCCCCCATTCTTTATTTCGCGCTAGGGCTGGGTGATCTCCCTGTGGGAGAATCAACCCCGGTCTTCTTTTATGTTAGGCTGCATGCTGAAGTTTTCGTTAACATTACGATGAGACCCTTCAGAGAACAACTCGAACGGAGGGACGCATCCTCTAGTGTGAGTTGTTTTATTATCTATGTTACAATTCTGGGTAGAGAAATCGTGAATCCTGGGTAGATTCCTAGCTGGATTGCATTGCTGCAACGAAATCTCAGTCCAGTGGTATTGCTACCACGAATGTTCCTCTGTTTGTATGGTTTTTCTGTATGATAGAGCCCGATCCCAGTACGCGTGTTCTCCTTGTAAAGCGCATATTTTATACACAGGATCTTTCGACTGTTTAGATGGTCGGATTTGTTCTAGTTGTAATTACTGCGTGTCATAGCAATTAGCAATATCGATTCAATGGGACGACCTATGAACCCGACCCCATAGTCAACCACTAATTGAGATATGTTTTAAGAATGGGCATGTCTAGTTATAAGTTAAGCTATGGCGCAGCATAAGCTTTTCGACTACTTGTGTTTAAAATATAAGCTTTTCGACTACTTGTGTTTAAAATGTTTTTTTTTTTCGGAATGTTTTGATGCTTGTTGAGTCACAAGTTTTTGGTATATCTAACTTATGAGCTATTAAATATACCCTTGAAAAATTACTATTCCCATAGTTAATATATAGATATATTCGTGTATATAACTGGATATTGTATAAATTAGGATGACAACACTAAAACACTGTTTTGTTGAACATAAACATGACTATGTCAAACTGCTTGATATCTTGTAGGGTTGACCATAGTCTCCTTGGTTGACACCATCCATTAAATATATATATATATGTTCATATATTTAAGTTTGTAAAGGAATGTTCGAAGTATCTTTTAGCCATATCTATGTAGAAGGTCCAAGAAAGATTTGTCACCAACAATACAATTATTGGGTGGGGCACTATTTTTGTCCTTGTTAACCCTCAACAAGAGGTTCAAAGCTAAGCAATAGTTTAGAGGAATAATATTGTCCATGGTTAAAGTTGTAACCCCTCTTTTGAAAATTAATATAAGTTGTGACTTCGTTTTGTGGACGTAGTTTTAGATTGGGTGAACCACATTAAAAATGTTTTTCTTTATGAAATGTTTTTATGTATCCTTGTGTGATTCTCCTTTATTATGTATATAAAGTGTTATTTTTGTGAGAAAATAGTAAGTGATTAACATGTAGAGATAGTGAACTAGTATGATGTTGTTAAGTAAAGCATTGTGACTTATAGAGTATCGGTATTAGATAAATACGGTGTATTGTGTAAATTTTCCCTATACTTATAAGTATCCTAAGTGAAATCAAAGGAGGAGTGAGTTATTAAATGTTCTTGATAAATGTTGTATTCATTGATTGACTTAAAGGTGGCAAAGCATGGGTACTTAAAGTTCATGTTTTATAATGAGGCCCATATAAACGAACTCGGTGTAGTAAGTTGAGGAATAATACCTTACTCTTCAAGTAATTGTTTGTGAAAGATATTTTTATTTTTTACAAAATACTTACTTGATAATTTGGGTGTGTCACATAGAGTACCATATCTTATCTTAGAAGGTAGTTTTGGTTTTTTTAATGTATTTTTACGAATGAGATGTCGCTGACACATCTCTCTTTAGAGAAAAGCTAACTTCATTCTAGCTAGTTTGTATTTCTTTTGCATTTTTTACATTTTTTTCCATTTCATTCATTAATGGAATTTGGGTTTCACTATATTATTGTGATTTCTACAATATATTTGTGTGTTTTGATTTAAATTTATTCCTTCACTCTGCTCTCTACACAATCCATATCATTATAGTTCTACCTTGGACTTATCATTCCTTTCTTGCTAGCATTGTGTTTTATAAATATAGATTCAAATGCCTAGTCAACTTCTCTTTCCCAATGTACAATTGAATATTTAATCCCCATAATAACATCTAACTCTCAATTCCCTCAAGCTCACTCGGTTAAGGTCTGGGTCTCGTCATCAAGGTGACCCGAGTTCAATTCCCCTTAGGGATGACTTAGTTGGGAGGCAACACCCAAAAACCCAGTCAAGTTGAGGCTGGTGCGGTCCAAGCTGGGTGCGATCCCCAGGTGATTTTGACGGCTTAGATGCCCCTAGGTCATGGTTTCTCAGACCACAAGCCACTCCTGCAAGTCAGGGAGATTCAGGGAAAAAAAAACATCTACCCAATTTTTTGGTTGTTGGGGCTATCTTTTGAAACAAGTAGAGCCAGGTCTACTTTTCATCTACTCACAACATCTCTCTAGAATAGATTTTAGCATTTCTTCATTTCAAATATACAACTCTATCCAACAAGTACTAGTGTTGTCTCTCAATGACAATATCAACCAAATTTCCTTTCTTTGTTGGAGTTGCCATTATAGTAGGAACCTTCCTACTTTGATACCATATGATGCAAGGGAAAAAATATGAACAAACCCCTACCTTGTGTGCTTCCTCCACATACACATAGAAATTTAATTGGAAGTGAATTAAAACAAGAAAGGCATGCATCCTTCATTATGCAATGTAAACTGTGATAAACATTTATGGTCAGGCTAGAAACAAAATAACTCCCATGTGTGCACACATGTAGGTTAGAAACAACATCTACATTCCCTACAACCTCCATAAAGATATAAATTTTGTTACAATAATTGCAATAGAAAACAATGGGGCCAAGTCCTTTCTCTAATAGGGTTCCCACCAATATAAGGGTTAACATTAACCACACAAAAGCTCAACAAATTTCTATTTGGCATGATTGAATTATGGGTTACTCGTAAATTTGTCGCAGTTGGTCTTATTTTCCCACAATAGTTGTGGTTGTTTTTCATTTTTTCTTCTTTGACAAGAGATATGGGATCTTCTTCTTTCCTTGGCCAATGATTGGTCCTCTTTTTTTCCCATGTTCTACATGTCATTGTGTAAGCTGCATGCTTGCTCTCTATGAATAAAATTGATACTACTTTCTACTTCATTTTCTCTCGGATCTTCTTCTCAATTTTTGTGTTTCCTTATGCCTATAGAGATAAAACAATTATAGGTTGTTCTACCAAGAAATTCACCCCACGCTGCAAATTGTTTTTTCTGAAGTAGACTCCTCTTTACTCTGCCCATTAATTTCTTTTAGATCGATTTTCTTCCTCCAATCCTTGCTACATGTATTTCCCTATCCAACCTTCTTTTCTTCCTCTTCTCTTCTACATTTTACTTTCTTCCCTTTTCTCCATTCCTCTCATCTATTTATTTCATGAGAGTGATAATCACCCCTAACTTTCATCACACTCCCTCTTCTTCCCCTGTAATGTTCAACTCATCTAACCACTCCATCAACCAATCAACGATGACACCTAATGGAAAGTCTCACCACCGATCAATCATGAAACCAAATGGAAAACTGCCATGCAAATGATTCCCCCACCAACCATTAATTCATTCGTACTTCACTTGTATCCTTACCCTTTCCTAACTCGCAAAAAAAACTCAACCAAAATTCATTGAAACAATCGAGCACAAATCCCTTACATTAACCTACTACCAAAAGAGTTTGAATATATCTTTGAGTGCGAGGGATACCATCGATCAAGCAAATTGATGGGAAACTCGAAACTCTATGAACTCTCCTCGACGCCCACGAGCACTTGCAACCTCAAACGTCGAGGAAATACAAGGCTTGTTGAATTAGAAGGGGAAGAGCTGTCCATAGGTTTTAATGTAGATTCGATGCTTCAACATATGATGATGACAATATCAAATCATGCTTCCACATATTAGGACATTATGAGTACCATGTGGCATTAGCACGTTGGGCACTTGAACTCTTTCATTTTTTTAAACTAATGAAATACTCATTACAAATTTGTTTGCTTTTTATAAAGGAAATGTAATAGTATTTTGAAATTTTGAACAGAGTTCTTAGGGTGGACGGATCTCAAGCTTTGTGTTTCTTTCACTACATGAGACTCTACATAAGCCTTTCTTAGCATTTATGCACATAAATCGCACTTAAGCACTATTTAATATATTTGTCCATAACACTTTGAGTTCTTTGTTTTTCTTTCCTGGCACAAGACTCTTTCCATAATCTACACATTATTAAGTTGACAAATTATGTGTTCTTTGTTTTTCATTCCTTTTCACCAGACTCTTTCCATAATTTATACATTATTAAGTTTATTCTATAATACTTGTAGCTTATAACTCAATGTAATTTATAGCTATGTATTTTGGTCTGTATTTTGGTTTTGCATTAGTTTCTTGACAAACTTGAGATTTGAATTAATCCCATTTCATTGTTTTATAGGTCGAAAACCTAGATGGATTGGCCACTTTATGTTTTGTAGGATGCTAAAAACCCCATGAATCTGACTATTAAATTGAAACAAATTTTAAATCACCTCAAGGAAACAAAGAAAGGTAAGGTACCACACGACAAGTGTAGAAAGGAGATATTAATTAAAGACCACATAGCTAATGCAAGCACTTCCACATCACTGCAATGATGCCAACATGTGATTGCAGTAAACATCTAAACCAATCCCATCTTGCTACATGACATCATTACATTAACAAAAATGAATCTCAAAAGACAAGGGGTTGCTCCAAGTTCTAACCACACGTGGCGAATCCATGGCAGATCCTCTTTTAATGGAAAATTACTAAATTATTAGTAAACCTTTTGACTCAAGCTACTATACCATTAAACTCAAGTTTGTTTAACTAGGTTTTATAAATTTTAGACTCAAGCTACTACACCCTTAAACTATAGTTTGTTTAACTAGGCTTTATAAATTTGGAGTTTGAGAGATGATCAAATTAGAAATTCTTTATTTTAAATTGTACAACGATTCTTACCAAGCCATATTTTGACTATATTATAAATTCATTTTTTTTTAATTTTTCTCCAGAAAAACAAAAAGAAAAAAACAAACTTCATTACTTGATATTAATTAATATGAATAAAATATAACATTACATATGCCAAAATAACCAGAATACTAAAAGGCCCAGAATAGTAACCCCCAAATACTCAAAGGCTCTGCTAAGCCACCTCTACATACTACTTTCTTCGAAACTATAGTTAGAGTAACATACATGTTATCCAAATAATCTCTTAAATGTCTTCCAAAACTTTAATACATACATTACATCTAACATAGAAAAATTTTAAGATGACAGAGTACCAATGTAACACCCTGTTTTTTACCCCTATGTATAAAAATGTAAATATTAATGAAAGGGCTACAAGCCAGATATGTATGGTCCATTGTGACCAAGATATCTAAATTTGCAAATTTCCACTCTTTAATATAAAAATCTATGGCTACTACAGACTAAAGGACAAAAAAAAGAGATTGGGAACTATCCTTCCACAAAAAGGGGAAAAGTGTGCCCAACCCATGTGTGCCACTTGTCCAACTCTCTTTGGAAAAGGGAAAAGTGTCTACCTCTCCATGCCACTTGTCTACCTCTCAATGCTACTTATCTAGCCTCAAGCATGCATATAAATAGAAAGAGATAGCCATCATTCCATGATTCCTTCATGTCAGAAAGAAGTACTACTGGCTGCCAAAAACCTGAGTTATCTACTGCAGAAACCTATCATTCGAAGTACCATTCTGCACCATTATGTACCACCATCACTCTACTGCACATGATGAACCAAATAGAGAACAGCAGAACTCCCTCGAGCCCTAGAAAGGAATTAGGGGTAACAAACCCGAGGTACTGTTAGCTCAGAGAAGGGATCCCGACATATTGTTAACTCAAAGAAGCGAGCCCCATTCCTTGGCTAAGGGATAGCTATAGCCAGAGAAACCAACACCTTCTTTTGGATTGATAGTCCTAGCTCGGGGGTGGCCTGTCAAAATAAGATATGGCTTGACAGAGCCTACTACTGGGTGGAACGTCCTTGGTCTGCAGACAGTCAGTTACATTTTCATATAAGTATTCCCTATGTGTGAAATGTGTTGTAAATAACATTGAAATATGCTTGAATGTTTGTTTAATTGCTTGGAATTACTGTCGTCATTGGAATTGCATTTGTAATAATTATGTTTGCATCGTTTTCCTACATATTTAAATTACCTGTGTTGTTCAATTATATTCATAAATTCAATGTAAACCCCAATTTAACTAGTAGAAAAACGAATTGGAAGGACATGGGTTTTTTCTAGGTAAAATTATGGTTGTTTCACAGTCAATTGGTATTGGGAGGTCACTGGGTTCATGACAGTTTGGTATCAAAGCCCGGGTTGCAGCACTGGGAGTGCATGGGCCATGTTTGAAATTATACAAGTGAAAAAATGTGAATTTCGGTTGATTTTTGAGTGAAATTATGCATCATAATTGAAAGAAAAATTGTAAGTTCTGTTAAATAACAGACAGTGCCTGCTTAAATAGCCCATATCACATGTGATCAAATCAATGAATCAAATCCTTTCAGGATCATGAAAGTGCTTGAACTTTATTTTAATAAGCACGATCCTGAAAGAAAACCACTCAAGACAAGTGTCATCACCGAATTCACTCAGGATCCCAAAAGCGATTTGTCCAAACCACTTTGTTGTCGATCCTGAAACCACCAAACCACCTATAAAGTGCCAAGTCTAATGTTAGCCAGGCTATTCAACCAATATTGGAGAGCGCATATGGGTCATTGATGTGACATGATGGGACATAAAGATGTGAAATGCCTCTATCAGAAGATGCACGGCAATCAGTGTGACAACATATTTCAGGGTGGAAGATCGACGACCCTTAAGCGCTCAGGATTGTGAAAGTGCTCGAACTTTAACTTAAGGAGAACGATTATGAAAGGAAACCACTATGACGTGTGGCATCATTATAGGAGTTCAGGCTAGCAAAAGTGGTTTTTGTATCCCACTTCTTCATTGATCCTAAAACCATTTACCAGCAGGATGGTGACATGGCTACGTCATAGAGTGACACATGGAACTTATGACACCTCAAGGGATAGTTTTCCTTCCACATAAACACCCTGTCGCGTCAACACAATGCCACGTTAGCAGAAATTCAAAAAGTAAAAAAAAAAATGGAGCCAAAATATTCTTTTTACCATAACAGGAGCATAATAAATTAGAAATTGATGAGACTTATGCCATTTCGACACTATTAACGAATACTACAGGATCACTAGTGAGGGACAAGGACCCATTCTGCTCAGATTGGGCATAAATTCCATTTTAATGGTTTTTGAAGGTGTATAGCCCGATGATAGACGGAGACCCAGTTGAGTCCCAAATTGTTATAATGGATTCATAATTGAGGAACATAGATAAATTTGGATTCTTGAGGCCAAATTCAAAAGGATGTGAATCCGAGAGATGAAATAAAGCCAAAATCCACTATTTGGGCGCACGAAAGGTCCATTTTTGAAAACCTGAAGGAGACAAAAGTGGCCTAAGAACTCCTAACCATAAATTTTCTGATTTCGACATTTTGTCTACTCATTGAACTAAACAAATTTGCTTAGAGGTGAATTTTCCATAAATGCTTAGTTTGAGAGATAGCAGTTTTCAGTAAAAATTCCAAGTCTAGGAGAATTACAAAAAGTAAAAATTGGTGATTTCATAATTTTTAATGAAAGTATCAAATTTGAACAGTGGAAGTGTATAGGTACACACTTTTTTATGGGATATCAGTGCCCAATATAAAAAAATTTCCAACTCCTTACCTATTTTATTCTACAGGTCTCCAAAAGTGGTCCTTCATAATAGTTATAGAAACAGAAAAGAGGGTAAAATTGGGCAAAATAACGTGTTTTTAGAGAGATATAACTCTTAGTGGTGAAACCAGTATTGAACAAAGGTATGTTCATTGGAGAGAGTATTAGTAGGAGAACAAAAAACAATGAACCTAAACATGAATCAGTATTTTCTAAATCCCCAGAAATCTAACAGAAAAGGAGCCTAAGCCTACAACTTACTTTTGACAAAAGTTGTCAAAGGGGGGAATTTTCCATAATTTGTTTTTATGCATAAAATTTATTATGAATTTTTGAAAGAAATTTGTTTAACAGTTTCTGATTATTTGAACACGTTGCAGATATTTGTATAGCAAGTTGTTATAGTTTATAGGTTTACAACTTAGTGCCACACAAACATAATTGTATAGTAAAGATGGAAGGGATAGAAATTTTAGGGAGTCTAAGAGAAGAAGCTGGAGGGATAAATATTAGTATAGGAAATGAAGAAACATAATCTAATTGACACAAAGTCAACTTAGAATCAGTGGAGCTAGTGGAAAGAATGAAAATTTTGAGGATGAAAGTATAGAGTTGTAAAGTTGATAATGAGAGAATGTTGAGGGCACAGAAGCAATAAAATTAGTTAAATACTCATAAACTTTTGAAAAGTTTGAACTTGTTCTAGAGTCAACTACATGTTGGATCAGTTTCATGCTCTAAGAAAGAAGATAGGGCCAGTTCAAAGAAGAGATCTCATGAAAAATATAGACACTCTAAGAGTGTTACTAGAGGTCATGGGCATCATCATTCATCACCTCATGCAAATATGAAATCTTATACCATGGAGGATTCTAGCAGCAGTCCAGAAATGTCTCCAAGGAGGCATCCTAAAAGAAGACATGTGGAAGAAGTGTTGAAATGAGAGCTTAGAAATATTAAACCACCTACTTTTAATGTTGAGAATAGGAAAGGTGAAGATGCTGAAGCTTGGTTGTTAGGGATGAGGAAATACTTGCGCTTGCATAATCATTATTCAAATATGGAGGCTAGAATTTCCATTTATAGCCTACATGGGAAGGACTCCATATGGTGGGATCAACTATTGGAAGTGAAGCATATCAGTGAGAAGAGAATTTCATCAAAACAATTCAAAAATTATTTCTAGCAGAAATACTTATCTGAACATTATTATAAGAAGAAAATGGAGCAGTTCTTTGAGCTCAAATTAGGATCTATGAGAATGGAGGAGTATGAAATGAAATTCCTAGATTTGTTGAGGTATGTGGGGTTTATTAAGGAGTAAAAAGTAAAAATTCAGAGGTTTCTAAGTGGACTTCCTACCTTTTACAAAGACAGAATCCAGTATAACCAAAATCCCTTGAAGAAGCCATCTGAAAGGCTACACATCTATATGATCAAAACAAAGGCAAAGAATATATACATAAATATTGGAGGGATAAGAAAAGAGATAAGAAGGATAAAAGAAAGAAAGGATTCCAACCTCCCTGCTTCATAAATCAACAGAATTCATTCTAGCAGAGCAATCCTATATAGAAAGGACCACTGAATTTAGAGCCCCAAGGAAAAAGGACAAATACACCATTTAAATGTTGGGCATATGAAGGGAATCATACATTTAGAAATTGTCCTTATAGAGAAGACCAAATGAAAACTGGGCATAACATACAAGAATCAAGCACAATGGAAGATGTGGCTAGGGATATTCCAAGAATTTATGTAGCTTTGGATAACAAGTAGAAAGAACACTAATCCAATATGATTGAGATTGAAGGTAAGATTAATGATCAAACCATTACTATTTTAATTGATTCAAGGGCAAGTCGTAGCTATATTTCTTCCACTTTGGTTGAAATATTTAAGTTAAAGAAAAGAAAGCATGATAATTCATGGTTGGTACAGTTGGATACTGGAACCAAAAGAAGAATCAGTGAAATAGTAAAAAGTTGTTATTTGGATATGAATGGACTCCATACATCTGTAGATTTGAACATAATACCTCTTGGTTCTAAGGATGTACTCATTATATTGGATTGGTTGGATGCACACCATGTCATGCTAGATTGCCATAACAAGACTCTCACTTGTCTTGATGAAGAAGGAAAGCGTAAGATAGTGAAAGAAATTCCAAGGCCTATTTCTATAAGGAAAGTTTCAGATGTAAAACTAAAAAGATGTTTTAGAAAAGGGTGTCAGATGTATGTAGCTCATGTGGAGGAACCAAAAAAGGATAAGGATCCTAACTTGGAAGATTTTCCAGTATTACAGGAATATGCAGATGTGTTTGAAGAAATACTAGGATTACCACCAAAAAGAGATATTGATTTTTCTATCAACTTGGTGCTTGGAGTTGCCCCAATTTCCAAAATACCATATAGAATGAGTATTCCTGAATTGAAAGAATTATAAATGTAGCTTGAAGAGTTGTTGAAGAAAGGATACATACGGCCGAGTGTGTCTCCTTGTGGAGCACCAATACTCTTTGTAAAGAAGAAAGATGGAACATTGAAATTGTGTATTGACTACAGGAAATTAAATAAGGTTACAGTGAAAAAAAAATACTATCTTCCTAGAATTGATGACTTGTTTGACCAGCTGAAAGGGGTAAGGATTTGTCCAAGGTAGACTTGAGATCAGGATATCATCAAGTGAGAATAAAGGATGAAGATATCAACAAAACAACCTTCAGGACTCGATATGGTCATTATGAGGTTGTGGTACTGCCATTTGGATTATCAAATGCACCAACTACTTTTATGTGCTTAATGAACGACATATTTAGATAGTATTTGGACAAGTTTGTCATTGTGTTTTTAGATTACATTCTTATTTATTCAAAATTAGTTTAAGAGCATGAGGATCATTTGAGATTAGTTCTACAGGTATTAAGGGAGAATCAGTTATATGCCAAGTTAAGTAAATGCTCGTTCTATCAAAAGGAAATCTATTATTTGAGACACACTATATCTTAGGAAATGGTAGTAATGGATCCAAAGAAGATTGAATCTATCATGGGGTGGAATACACCCATGAATTTAACAGAAATCAGATCATTTATGGGACTAGCTAGATATTATAGAAGGTTTGTAAAAGGATGATCAAAAGTAGCACATCCAATTACATATTTGAAAAAGAAGGGAGCCAAATTTGAATGGACAACTAGGTGTGAAGAATATTTTCAACAATTAAAAAAATTACTTACCAATGCACCGATTCTCAAGATTGTCGATCCAAATGAGGATTATGTGGTATGTACAGATGCTTGTAAAGAAGGAATTGGCCGCGTACTCATGCAAAATGGGCATGTAGTTTCTTATGAATCCAGAAAGTTGAAGGAGCATGAGAAAAATTATGCCACACATGATTTATAGTTGGTTTTTATAGTACATGCCTTAAAAATGTGGAGACATTACCTTATGGGAAGAAAAGTCAAATTAAGAACAGATCACAACGGGTTGAAATATATATTTCAGCAATGTACTCTAAATGCAAGATAGACAAGATGGTTGGAATTCCTATGCGAATTTGATTTTGAAATCAAACATATTAAAGGAAATGAGAATAAAGTTGCATATGCACTCAACATAAGAGCCCATACAATGCATGCTACAATCATTAGCATGTGCCAATCAGATTTAAAATTCAAAATTATGGAAGTTGTTATTTCAGATCAACATTATATACAGGTGAAAGAAGGATTACAACATGAAAATTTTTAGCATAAATTTAAGGGATACAAGTTGCAAAATAATGGAATTCTTATGAATAATAACAGAATTTACATTCCTAATTCTGTGGAATTAAGGAATATGGTAATGGATAAAATACATAAGGTGCCATATGTAGGACATCCTAATTATAAAAAACTATTATAGCAGCAAGAATCCAGTACTTCTAGTCAGGGATGAAAAATGATATAGATGAGTACATATCAAGATGTATGGAATACAAAAAAGTGAAGGTTGAGCATGGAAATCTAGCAAGATTACTTCAACTGTTTCCAATTCTAGAATGGAAATGGTATCTGGTGACAATAGACTTCATCACCAAATTACCCAGGATAGTCAAACAACATGATTCAATTATGCTAGTGGTGGATAAATTGACAAAGTATGCACACTTCATCCCAATTAAATCATCTCATAAGGCAACCAACATAGCAAAAATTTATATGAAGTAGACTGCAAGATTACATGGAATAACCAGGGCAATTTTTTCAGACAGGGATCCAAAATTTACTTCCAATTTTTGGAAGGGGTTATTCAAAGGATTTGGAACAAATCTGAATATGATTACATCATATCGCCCACAGACCGATGGACAAACTAAAAGGGAAAATCAAGTTATTGAATAATTGAATATATGCTCAGAATGTATGTGATGGATCAACCATCAAAATGGGAAGATTACTTGCATTTGGTTGAGTTTGATTACAATATTGGATATCATGCATCTTTAAAGATGAGTCCATTTGAAGCCTTATACAGAAGGAAATGTAACTCCAATCATATGGGATAATCCAGTAGATATAGTGGTTATTGGACTAGAATTGATCAAAGAAATGGAAGAACATATGGTTAAAATCATGAAGAATTTGAAAATAGCACAGGATAGACATAAAATTTATGCATACAAAGGAAGAATAGCAAGAGAATTCAGAGTTGGTGATCATGTGTATCTAAAAGTCAGGCAAAAGAAAATTTCATTAAAGCTTGGGATATGTCCTAAGTTAGCGCCCATATATTGTGGTCCGTTTGAAATATTAACTAGGATAGGGCACGTTGCATATGAGCTTGCATTTCCTGCATGCATAAAAGTGCATAATGTATTTCATGTATCTTTTATTGAAAAAGTATGTACATGATCCTAACCACATTATTGATTGGGCCTTGATTCAAGTGGAACCGGAAGGAGATATGTTGATGCTACCAGTACGTATCTTGGACAAGAAAGTCACGTTGCTCCAAAAAAGGGCCATCGGGAAGGTAAAATTTCAGTGGAAACATTATAGCCCTGAAGAAGCAACGTGGGAGCTGGAGAATACTATGCGGGAAGCCTACCTGTATCTATTTTAAAATTTTGTATATGTAAATAGTGTGACATGCACTGTGGATGGTGCATAAATAAAGGGGGGGGGATGTAACACCTCGTTTTTACCCCAATATGTATAAAAATGTAAATATTAATGAAAGGGATACATGTCAGATATGTATGGTCCAGAGTGACCAAGATATGTAAATATGTAAATTTACACTCTTTAATATAAAAATCCATGGTTGTTGTAGAGTAAAGGACAAAAAGAAGAGATGGGGGACTATCCTTACACAAAAAGGGGAAAATTGTTCCCAATCCATGTGTGCCACCTATCCAACTCTCTTTGGAAAAGGGAAAAGTGTCTACCTCTCCATGCCACTTGTATAGCCTCAAGCATGCATATAAATAGAAAGAGCTAGCCATAATTCCATGACTCCTTCATGTGAAAAAGAAGTACGGTTGGATTCCAAAAACATGAGTTATCTACTACAGAACCATGTCACTTGAAGTACCATTCAGTACCCTTCTGTACCACCATCACCCTACTGCACATGGTGAACCAAACATAGAACAACAGAACTCCCTTGAGCCCTGGAAAGGAATTAGGGGTAACAAACCCAAGGTAATATTATCTTAGAGAAGGTAGCCTGAGGTACTGTTAACTTAGAGAAGGGAGTCCCATTCCTTGGTTGTGGGATAGTTGTATCCAGAGAAACCAACACCTTCTTTTGGATTGATAGTTCCAGCTTAGGGGTGGCCTGTCAAAGTAAGATATGGATTCTTGTCAAAGTAAGATATGGCTTGATAGAGCCTACACCTAGGTGGAATGTCCTTGGTCTGCAGATAGTCAGTTACATTTTCATATAAGTATTCCATGTGTGTGAAATGTGTTGTAAGTAACATTGAAATAAGTTTAAGGTAATACTATTGAATGTTTATTTAATTGTTTGGAATTACTATTGTCATTGGAATTGCATTTGTAATAATTGTGTTTGCATTGTTTTCCTACATATTTAAATTACCCGTGTTGTTAAATTATATTCATAAATTCACTGTAAACCCCAATTTGTTCAATAGAAAAACAAATTGGAAAAACATGGGTGTTTTTTGGGTAAAATTATGGTTGCTTTCACAGTTCAATTGGTATTGGGAGGTCACTAGGTTCATGACGGCCAAAAAGGACAATATCTCAATAAGCCTAAAAATATCCTGAAGATATCATAAAATGATCATGATACTCTTCATAAAACAAGAGATCTTCTACATTCCCAATAGCCTTCTTAGATAAATGATCTGCTCGAGCATTAAACTACCTATAAATATGATTAAAAGTAAGAAACTAGAAATTCCTCTGTAAATCTCGGATTCTAACTTTCCAAGAATCCAAAATGATCACTTGTAGTCGAGCTCTCCCAACTGCACAATCTAAGATAACCCAAGAGTCCCCAACCACCTCCAACGATAATAAATTCATCTTCAAAGCAACAAGTAATAAACCCCAAAGAGCCAAGAGTTCATCCCTTGAATTAGTACCAAAAATACAATCCATCAACAACTGAAAGAAATAATCTTTTTTAACTTTAATAAACATTATATCCCCACAATGATTGTCATGTGCAACACCCTCGAATAATACCACATGAAACACATCAGGAAGAAGGATATTTTAAAGGATGAACAAAATTCTCTTAGTCTTGTTCTAAAATTCCTTAAAGGCTCCAACTATTTTAGTCAAAATATCATAGTAGCTCCACTGTGCATCTTCAAAAATAATCTAATTCATGTAACACCAAATATCCCAAACAATAAACAAGGGTAAATTTGAATGTGGGCCATCCAAAGAAACCCACTCTCTTATATTAGCTTTGAAATAATCTAGACCCTAACTAATATAAATATTCAACAAACTCTAGACTTCACACCAAACTTTTTGAGAAAACCCATACTTAGCAAATAAATGATCGATAGTTTATCATCAACGCAACACAATGGGCAATGAAATGGACCAATAAACCCACGTTTTTTCAAGTTTTCACTAGTCTAAACTTTGTTCTCAAGTAGCAACCAACAAAACAATAGAACTTTTAGTGGTGCATCCCACTTCCATAAAGACATGTACCACCACTTATCATCCGGTAGATCAAAATAAAGGGAGATAGCCTCATATGCTAAAGAAGCATTTACCTGACTAATAAACGTATTACAATACCATACACGTTGATCCTCCCAATCCAACAGTCTAATTCCACAATGAACCAAGCCCTTTATATAATTATTCCATTATTCAGCATAGTAACCATTGAGTCCCAAATCCTTTTAACGATACCAATAATTTAAGTCATTCAGGCCTACAACGGTATTCCTAATATTTGACAGAAACTAAAAACCATAGAATTTTAAGTGTGCAATTACATATGTAGATAGATTGTATCTGTCATCACCGCCAACAAAAATATCAACCCCTATCTTAAATTGATTTTCATTGCCCACCTTCCATGCCAGCCAACAAATTAAAGAAGGAACCGATTCAAAAATACCTCTTCAAATATTTGAAGCAGAAAAAACATGTTCTTTTGCTCAACAAAACCAATAAAAAACTGAGAGCTTCTTCACTAGAAGGAAATATAATATCACATTCATTCATATCGCGGTATTAAATATTCATGAAAACCTAAAAATTATATTGCTTATATATTAAGGGGCAAAGGATTTTTTTATTTAATGTAACAATACAAAAATACTTTGGGGTCTTTTTTATATGGGCGGGCTGACAAATATCTGCCAAATGAAGATGGTTGGATCACGGCTGGATGAGAAATCAGGTTGAGGCAAGGCTCGAGCTTACCAGTACGCAGGGAAATCGCATCTTGAGGCATGCTTGAGGCCAGGGGTTTCATGGTGAAGTGGGTTGCCAATCGATCATAGTCGAGAGACAGTGGTCATTGACATCCAATTGTTACCAATAACACTTAGCCAGTTGTTACTAATAGCTTTGGGAGGCTCTAAGCCTCCATGGCCTATTATAGGCCCTTGATAGGCCTTGGGGGCTTGAATACCCAACCACTCATTCCTATTACAGGCCTTGGGAGGTTTAGTCAGCCTCCTAGAGCTTGTTACAGGTCCTAGGGGCTTGGATACCTAGCCCACAACAGGATTAGTCAGCGATTGGGGAACTGCAACATGCAATCTAAATGTTGTACTATGTGCATTGGCTCTAGTGACATAGAAGAAGTGATCTTCGATCTCTTCATTAGACCATTAGATGTTGCAAATCATAATGATATGTGGTTTAGTAATTGCATTGTGGGTGAAGTAATGTGCATCCACAATATACATTGAAAGAAGCAAGGTGCATTGTAGAATGCATGTGGGGTCATAAGAGGGGTATCATATCAATATACTAGGTAGAATTATAAAGGGGTATAAAAAATGTTAATGAAAAAATTTACAATATCTAGTGAAAATAGGGGTTTTCTTAAATTGGGAAGGCATATTGGGAGGGGGTTAAAAAAACGATTTTGAGGTATTTTCCAATATTTAGCGAAATTAG
Organism: Larix kaempferi; assembly: GCA_027924585.1. Taxonomy (NCBI): domain Eukaryota; kingdom Viridiplantae; phylum Streptophyta; class Pinopsida; order Pinales; family Pinaceae; genus Larix; species Larix kaempferi. Next base: position 2,401,658 of record BSBM01000259.1, read on the forward strand.
GGGTATTGTTTCATATGCCACGAATGAATAGGCTATGATAGCGGTTTATTGAGTGAAGCCCCCGTGAGCTTCTTTAAGTACTTTTCTCAAATAGTATCACACTAGATCCCTTGACCAAATAGTCCCTCCATAGTATTTTCATAAGCAAGTCTTGAGCAAACCAAAACATATTCTTAATGCTCCAGCCTCCTAGTTTCTTGGGTAGAGAGATCTGATACTACTTAACTAAATGGACGCCTTTCTTCATCTTGTTTCTCGTCCATTAAAAAACTAAAAATTTGTTGCTGGATTTTATGAAGAACGCTCTTAGGAACTTGGATAATGAAAGTCAGTAAACCAAAATGTTTTGGAAGATTGAATTTAACAAAGTCAATTGACCCCCCAACGAAATCCACTTGAACACCCAATTTTCAATATTCTTCCTCTCCACTTTTCTCACTAACCATAACCAATCAGCTGATAAGTAGTTGTTGGGTTTTAAAGAATATCCTAGATATTTAAAACCAAAATCAATGTGTTCCAAGTGGAAAGGAAAAAAAGAGCTTATAAGACCAAGAATATCATCTGATACCCCATGAAACAGAAAATAATACTTTTGCAGACTGACTTCCATACATGTGGCCTCATAAAATAGTTGAATTAATTCCTGAAAAAGTGCACCAATCCTCCATTGTTCCATCACCAAAATGAAGGAAATCATCCACAAATAGGAGATGTGAAATGAAAAGATTCTGAGAAAGCCTGACCCCTTTGAATTTTCTAGCCTGATCAATTGGTTTGCTTAGTCCTTCAACAACAATAAAAAGAGAAGGGGTGACAATGGACAACCCTATCTATGACCAAGAACATAGAATTTTGTATAAGATACGTATGCCATAATCCAATCGGTAACCTCCAAATTAAGCCCAATTTGTAGCAAAACCATTCTAAGAAAGGTCCAATTCACTTTGTCATATGCTTTGACCATATCCATCTTTAATATTAAAGCAAACAATTTATTCACCTTGATAGTATGGAGACTCTCCTGGGCTATCTCAATAGCATCAAATATTGGCATGTTGTGTTAAAAACCAAATCGATCTTTAGATATACATGTTGTTAAGAACGACTTTAATATGTTGTCTATAACCTTTGAAATAATTTTGTACACCAAATTGAATAATGAAATACGTCGAAATTCATTAAAAGAAGAAGGTGTATTTGACTTGGGGATTAATGCAATATAAGTCGAATTTAGAGCACCAGGAACCTTCCCTTTAGTCCTGGATTCTTCATCCACACTGAGAAGATCCAAGCCAACAAGATCAAAGTATTGAAGAAACAACTCCACCATCCACCCATTCGGGTCTGGACTTTTCAACTTTGCAAACTTTTTAAGAATATTTTCAATCTCCGCTAGTGTCACTGGAGCACCAATATTTGTTGCATCATCTTCACTGAAAAAATGAGGATAAGGATGAATTACTTTCAACTGAGACCCAATAGGGTTAACCCTAGAGTCCAAAAAATGATAAATAAAATGATCAACTATAACGTTTTCAAGATCATTTTGGCCTGAAATGAAAACACCACAACTATCATTTAACCCCCAAATAAAGTTCAAAATTATGTGTTGATTAGCATATTTATGAAAGAACTGTGTTTTCCTATCCCCTGGCTCAACCAAATAGTTCGACTCTTTAAATTCCATTCTTCCTCCTCAAGCCTTAAAATATTAGACTTTCTACCTTATAAATATGGTAGCCACTAAATCCTGGTCACTTTTAGACAAAACCCCATTAGTATTCCTTACAAAGCACGAATGATTTTGTTCTTCAATGGAAACCAATTATTTTTTCTTAGAAACTTTTTTCGATTTCTCCCAAGCAATAACAACCATTCTAATTTATTTCAATTTAAATGACAACTTATGCATGGTTGAGTTGCTTTCAAACTAATTCATGGAGTTCCATTTATCCTAATCATCAAGTTGAACTCTTTTAGCTTAGCCCAAGAGTGATTAAACTTAAAATGATACTTTACCTTTGGAGCAGTTCCTTCAATTTGTAAGCAAGCAAGCAAGCAATTAGATATGTTGATATTCACAGTCCAAAACATGTATCTACCTACACAGGATACCATATTTTCTGCCATAAGAAAACGATCCAGACTTTTTCCCACACCATCGTCCCCTATCCTCCCATTTCACCAAGTGGGAAACAAAGGGGAAGGTAATATGTTAAGTTACTTTTCCTCCGAGAAGATATGATTGAATAACCTAGCCAAAGGATCTAATCGAGAATGAGTCTCTCATACTTCTCGAGCTACAAGAACTAAATTTAGATCGCCCCCCAAAATCAAAAGGGAGCATCTAAAACCCTACTGTTCACAAATTCCTGCCAGAAATCTTATCAATCATTGTATGGCCCATAATATCTCAACACCCTAATAGCTTGGTAAAAATATCTGATAAATCCTTTCGATAAAATAACTGCACAAGTTAAAAAGGGGGAAAATTTATTAACTCTAGGATTCCAAGCATACAAAAATCCCCTAGAAAAACCTTGAGCATCAACAATTGCACACTCCCAACTAGGAAGTAGCTTCAAAAAAACCTCCCATGCCTTAGCTCCCACCACCATAGTCTCCTAAATATTAATAACATTTAGATTTTCTAGAACCAACAACCTTTTGAGAGCAAGAAATTTAGAGTTCTCCCCTACCCCTCTGATATTAAAAGATAAGATTTTCATCAATAAATTGAACCCAAGGGATCAAAAGCTCTAAGGGCCCTTGAAACATCTAGTATCTCACCATAAAACCCATTGAACCCCAAGGAACTATCATCCAATGCCAAAGAAAAGTTATGTGAAAAAGACATACTCGAAGAGCCAAGACCACCTCGAATAGCCCCTTTATTGGATTTATTCTGCTTTTTCCTAACAATCACATTCATATACAAAATCAGAGAATCATAACCTCTTTCCTTTGAACCATTTGTCACCTACCCAAATTTCTGAAAATTACTATTTTATTTGCAAAATACTTTATGTTAAATTTAATTACAAAGTTTTGTAATTATGATCAATTTTGATCATGGATGAATGTAATTACTAAATATTATTATTTAAATAAATTAATTAGGAGACAAACATCCAAGAGGACTATTAAATGAGTGTTCACTGACCCACTAGGAGGAATGGAAGTTGTTGGAAAGTATGGGATAGATGGCAGCAGTTGCATCACACCACTAGCTGTTGGTTATGAGACAACTACCCCTAAAAATAGGGCATTATCCCCCAGGTGGATGGAGTGAGCATGCATCTCATTTAATGACCCAGTAACATCTGAAAAGGCCTAGGCAGCCTATAAAGGCAAATTCGAATTGAGCAGGCAGCTCTTAATCAATATTTATGCAGAATATTTTCCTCATGTGCATCGGGTGATCACTAAGAGATTCAAATAGGGAGGCTAGTGGTGACTGAAATCTTAAGTCTGCATATTGCTGAGAAGAAACAGAGTTGCTGGTGCAGGTCTATTGGACTGCTAGCTATTGAAGATTCAGAAGTTAATTGCTACAGCAAGAAGAAGTCATAATTCCTGAGTTTCTTCCTCCTGGTGGTTCAGTGAACAGGCTCGGGGGTCCTAAGACAGTACTTGACTGTTTTCAAGAATTGGTTGGGTGGAACAGTCTTCTTGGGTTGTTTGTTGCCCTACAGATTTATCCAGGTTCTACAGATTTTCTACTTATCCTCAATTAATAATTATGTTCTGTTTAACTAGTATTTTCTGTTTTTTTGTTTTTGAAAAAGAATTTAATCCTAGACTTGTTTAAAGTCTGAATGTTTAAGTTTAAAGATGATTTTGAATTGATAAACCAATATCTATATTTTTCCACTTGTTGTTTTGAAGCATCATACTCTGGTATAGATACGTGAATTAAAAATAGATTAGAAGATAGGCAAATTGCCATTTTGAATTCAATAAATAGATAGTAGTTTATTTATTTCTAAATTTTCTGCCTTATAGTAAAATAATAGTAAAAGAATTATGTATAATATCTATGCATATATTATAAATGTTTCCTGAGTTATATGAAAAACAAACAATGCATAAATTCCTTACAAGTTGCATTACAATATGCTTACCATCACTATGCATATAGAAATAGATAGAAATTATACATCTTTATATATTATATTATGTTTGCATTTTAATAACATAGCCACAAACAAATGAACGTAATCATTATATCAAGACTGTTCATTTTAGTTATCACATAGTTTTTTTTACATTCCAAAGACACACACTGTTTTCATTTATTGTTGTATCCATTCTCTTATTTCTTATATCTCACACAGATAAGAAACATTTTATTGCTATCAAGCATTTCATTCATTAAACAGATGAATTGTAAGAGTTCGATTTCCAATCTGAGTTCATTTTCAACCCTAGCTACAAGTGTCTTTTCCATTTCTATCGATCTTACATTTTGGGAGCAAAAATAATCAATGCAATTACAAATCAAAATCCAAGTTTCGGTTTCAGATAATTATTTTAGGGTTTGACCCTGTTTTCTTTTCATTCTTTTTAAATAAAAGAGATAAACATTTGCAACTATTCGTATTCTATTTTATCACCTACACAGGCATCAAATCAAAGCCAAAGTTCCTTTGAAGTTACATTCCATATCTATTTTTTAAAACAAAACACATAACCTAAGTGTAGAACAAAAATCGCATTGACAACCTACAGTAATATGATTTCTACACAGAAACTAATAGCTTTCATTATCGAGTTATCATGTGAAACAAAATTTTACAAATCCTAGATTAAGACGAAATTCAAGATTTCAACATACGACCTCAAGCCTTTTAACACAGACTCATTATACAGAAGTCAACAACATACGTTTTTCATTGCTGAGAAGGAAAGATTATTTACACAGTAGACGAGCCTCGTCTCTCTCTTATAAGCTCATAACTTAAAACAAAAGCCGTAATCCATAGTCTTTAAACCTTCACACAGTCCCAACTTCAAGAATGAAGTCGTGGTGAATAGAATGAGATTTACAACGTGTTTTTCCAAACAAAAACTTACAGGGTTTATGCCCAAAACTATTATTGAAACGAGTTCTTAAAACCCTTGTCATTGACGAGCCTTACATTTCCAGTTCAACGAAGATTGACAACATGGTAGAGAACCAAAGAACTTTAACCAAACAAAAATCACAACACCGAAATATAGTATCATTTGATTTACAAATGGTAGTTTGAAGTTCTTCATTCTACAAACAACGACGAGTCACGGCAGGACCAACTTCTCAACCTTTGAAACCTCATCAACACAGTCACAGAGCACCTACGAGGGTTTGGAAGACCCAGAGCTTACCCGTATGAAAGCAAGCCAACCTTGCAAAAACCCTTTCTCGATGTTCTTCCTCACAATCTGCAACTGACATTTAAACAATGGCTTAGTTTTTGACGTTTAAACACCTATTCTAATTGAAATATGAAGTACATTCAAAGAATGACTGCTTGATAACGGAAATATTTTACCTTGCTGCAAAAACTACCAAAGCATTCCACTTTCACCAGTTCGACAATGACTCCATGCTGAAGACGAGACGAGAAACCCTCAGTCCATTTTACACCAAGGCAACCCTTTGACTCAAAACTAAAACGACGAGTTCCAGAACTATCCACCTCTGATACTTTAAACTAGATACACAAACTATTTAAAAAAAAAAAATGACGCCATTACAGAAAGAAGAGACCTATAACTCTTCCAAACAAGAGGTCTCGAGGTCGAACCTCATACAGATTTCCTACACCGAAAATTCGGCAGCCTGTTGGACCTAACAAACTGAATAATAGTATCAACACAAAACACAACAACTTTTAACATTCCAACAGCCGATGCCACCCTAGGGTTACATCCAACGATCGAGATCAAGTTGATCAACGATCGAAATCTTGCCAACGTCCATTGCATTGGAGTGAACAACTACTACTTAAATGCTCATTCAATTGCCGTAGCACGATCATACCAACCCTTGCACCGATGTATTTTCAAACTGTCATCTTGGAGATTTATCCACAACATGTATTACTTGGCAACGTTTACCGTCACCTTTCTGCACTCAATTACAATCATCGTGGAAGATATAATCCTCGTTATTCAACACGTCAAGGATGGCCATTAATACAGGCTCTTAACACAATCCCAACGCCGATTCATATCGCTGGTAATTGACAACCTGCCATCACCATTTATTGTATGTCAGTACTCTCATTCCAACACTATCATTTCATTTTGGATACATAACGAATTAACTTGATATGTTACATTAATTTTATTTCAAGGTTTGAATGGACTTAAGCCATGTTACATAACACATATTAATGTGTTGTGTCGACCAATGTTGATGTAGTGGTTCATAAAGTTCAAGTCTAGGTCGTTTTATAATTATGTTATTACATAGAAGTTTATAAATCCAAAGGTAAGTCTTATAGTTTTATTCATTAATTATTGGTTCATGTAATAGTTTTTAGGATGACTTTAGTCATAAGTAACATGGTTCTCGTTCACATGGGATTCATAATTATTGTGTTACTCTTCAAAAACCTTACAAGCTTATAAGTTATCACATCTAGCTCTTAGAATTACGATTTGTGCGGACCTTATAATTATCTTGGCAACACTTGTTTGCATCCACATGAATTCTAATATCATAACTATAGATAAAATATACAGTAGACATTTAATAAAACCATTGATAAATAATTATCAAATAAACTCATTAATGTTAGATGTATTATCTCACTCTAACTTTTATTGATTCTTGCGATACATGTATTACATCATTGATGGAAGGATAAAGATGACATTATAACTAGCTAGTACAGTGAAAAAACCACCAGCAGAAAGACATACATAGATAATTCTATTTTTAAACATCATGGAGTTGCCAAACATCTTAAGAACAGTAATTGTAGCATTGAAACCCATACCTGCTCATTTCTGGTGAGTCGCAACAGAAATTATAACATTCTATTTATTTATGACGCTGAAACTAAACTACACGTACTTCATTCTTACCCGTCGTCTGCACATAGGACATTCAATAAGCTTTAGCGTTGCAGCTAAGTAAGCTCCAGGGTACCTCGTAGGACACCCTTATGCAGCAAAGTCAAACTGTCAATATTTTTGCAAAAGGGAAAGTGTTGCATCTTTTTCCCAACCTGTTTATTTCATTGTCATCATAATCATGTTACTAGTTATGTGTTAACAACTATCATTATCTTATTGCTGTTAAAACATAAAATAAAGCATACTTAGTACTAACAACTGTACAACTAATGCTGTCATAATCTCAATATTTATTTCCGCAATTATTAATGCTGTTATCAAAAATTTTAAATATTTATGAAATTTCGGGATGTTACACCATTCGACTGAGAGGAATACACTTGCAGAGACACTTCTTGTAAAATATCCTTATAGATAGGAACGAGGGTGTTAACCATATGATTCAAATCCTTAGCCAGTTCCCCTGCACTAGCCCCAAAAAAATAATTCCCACTTGGATCCACCCCCTTAATATCCAAATGGGTTTCTTCCCCCACCTCCAATTGAGAAGGGACATAAACCAGAGAAGAATCATGGAGGACACCCAACTCTCTAACCACCCCATCAACACTTAAATTCTTGATAGAATACAAGAGGGAATTTGAATCCCCACCCACATAACCAACAACATCCACCCTCTCCTCAATTGAACAAGGGTTCAAAGATCCCTTAACAAGTAGAGGTGATGAAACCATATTATCCTCGGGAACCAGTGAGGCCTCTAATCCCTTGCCCAAATTTAGTCGACCTAAACCAATCTTACCCTCCACCCCTTCTAAAATTTCAATTTCTTCAGCACTTAATGAATTGAAACAAGAGGGGAAAATAGATTTCAATTTACCATAGAAGGTCGTGACCTCATGAGGCAGAAGAGGCTCTTGATCACAATTACTTATAGAAGATACCACCCCACTAGAAGCATGAACTGACTACACATAGCCCACTTTCACCGAAGCCATTGAAAAAATATTTGGAAATGAACCCTCTAGGTCAACCTGAACGTCATCACATAAAATCCCAGGACAATATTTCCTCAAATGGTCAGTATTATGGCAATCATGACATCTAAAGGGAATGCACCAAAAATCCAACTTCTAAACAAGAATCCTGTCACCCCACCAAATATCAACCTCAACTGGAATCCCTTGAGACATATCTATTTCCACCAAGACCCATGCTACTCTTTTGTCTTCCTGCTTGAGCGAATCATCATCGAAAAATATTAATTTACCCACCACATTTGCTAGAGTTACAATCACATTATGTGGCCAAATCTCAATGGGAAAACCTGGTAAAAGCATCCAACAATGCTTATTCTGAAAACCCTCATTATAAGGATTAAATGCAGGATTCCACCATTTGAGAATTAAAGAACCCTTTCCAATAACCCAAGGCTTATAGTAAAATTTTCAGTAAATTCTCTTCCACCAAAAATTGGAAGCAAAACGACTTGTTCATCAAAATGTTTAATCTTGGGCAATAACTAATTATCGACTTCCAGTTTAGGATAATCCAGTTGAGAATATCCAATGTATTCATCGAGAGGTAAACATATATACCCACTAAGACTCTCGCAGAGAGGCTCTCAACCTTATCTAGGTTAACATCTTTAGCTAATATCATGGGAATCCTCTTAGAATGAATAGAGTAGGATTTTATCGCTCTCTTGGCTTTGGCAGAAACCCCAGAAATCGTACGCATTCCACCTACAGAGCTTTCTAGAACTCTCTTATAATGGACATGAGCCTCTCCCTTAGTTATACTAGGACCACCAGTTGCTCAATGTCGTTGTTGTAGCTGCGTGAGGTATCCTCACTAGCTAAAGCCGACCAACAAAAAAAATAGATAAATAAAAATGTATTTTAATACATACAAAAGAGAAGTCATCCTAGTAAAAGAGACAAGTCGACCCAATTGGAAAAATCACTCCAAAGACATGTATAAATAGAGGGGACGACTAGCTCAAGCAAGTTCGCACAAGCAAAGGAAAGTTTGGTTTTGGGTTGTAGAAGACGTTTTGGAGCTCCTTCTTTTGGCATCTCTTCTCTTTATCTGATCTTCATTATTCAAGATCACTCTTATCTTTGATGTACTTGCATTATGTACTGATTCTCTAAGTAAGAAAGGTTTGCTGGGATTTTCCTGAGTTTGGGTTTTCCCAGGGTAAACTATTGTGTCTCTTGTGTTCTTGTGCTTGATTATGTGAAAATTATAATGCTATATCATTAAAATCTAACAGGTTATGGGCCCACACACGCTATCCTACTGCATGTAAGGCACACAGATTTACTCTAAAAATCAGGGGCCGAAAATCTAGGGTTCGAAAATCAGGGTCCGAAAATCTAGGGTCCGAAAATCATGGTCCGAAAATATAGGGTCCAAAAATTTAGGGTCTGAAAATTTAGGGCTGGGAAATTGCAGATCTGAAATTTTAGTTTTGGTGAAGTTTGAATTTTTTGTAGAAACTGCAAAAATTAGGGTTTCAGTTTATGAGTTGTTCTGTCCACAGATCCATAAGAAAATGAGATCTATCCAACTCACCATGGGAGGGCGCATTAGCCTGTGGATTCAATTTTATCAAAGTCCAAGTTTCAATTTTTGACCCTCTTCTGCTAGGGTTTCTGCACCAGATCTATCAAGGTGGTTGTTGAACTCAAAGATATTCCAGTGAGCTAGAGGGAGCCCAAGACAAATTAAAACAATAAGAAGAAATCTAAAAATATTACCTTCTTACTACTCTCTCAGGCTCTATTTCAGACAATGATGCTCATGAAGATTCTCAACAATGAAGTCAGGGAGTGCAGAAGATGATGACCATCGAAAGGAGTGTTTCTTTTAGTACACCAATGATTGCATTATCTCTAGATGAGGAGATTGTCATTAGTGATGTATGAATATCCTGGTTGCAGTTTCTTCAATGGGATTCCGACAAGAAAGAAGATAAATATCTAAGGACTCCAGTGATCCTTGCAAGGAGGAAAAGATCAAGAGGGGGCCCACAAAAACAATAAAAGATAAGTATTTGTATTTGGATTATCATTTTTCATTATTGCTATTGTAGATCATATCTGAATGTTCATAACAATTGTATGCAGATCTGTATTCTTAGAATCAAGAAGTGTGTTATGCATGTTATAATGTAGCATATTATATATGACTGAGATTGACGAGCAACATGCTTTTATAGTACATGCTATGTATATGTTGAGTAAGCAGCCTGTAGTGATGCACAACATTCCATGAACCCTAGATGGAACTAGTCTAGGATGAAACCTCTTTGCTAACATACTGGAGCAGTGCATGCTCCTAACAATATGTTCTGGTGGAGATGGAAGGCATCCAAACAGTCACCAAGTATGTTTGGGATATGGATGGAAGTTGTGCTGAAGCATTGGCTAAGATGCTTACATGAATGTGTGAACTATTGCCATTGCATTGAAATATAATTTGCTATTTGTGATTATGTAATGTTCCTGACTATTTGACAAAATATGACTTGTAGGGAAAGATCATATGCTATGGCCTACAAGAGGATGACGATGGGACTTGTTTTGAAGAACAAGTGATGGATGTGTAGTCAGCAAGATTAAGATCCTGTTGATATTCTGTATTTGAGAGGGAGTAGGATGCTCAGAAATGTCTCTCAAGATCAGATAGCAAGATGGCCTCCGTGATAGAGGGAGCAACTACAGTGGATATGGAAACTATTCAACAGTAACAACATGCATATGTGGATCTAGTACATTTATTCATATGTGGACCCATGACCCACAGGTCCAAGAGATCTCATATGAATACTGCCGATTGGTCTCTGTCTACTATAGATCTCCATTCTTCTGATGGACATAAGGAGTTGCAATGAGCAACAACTAATAAGTTATCTAAAGTTCATCAGTATGCTACCTGAGATGTGGGGACTACATGAATAACAGAGGCTTCTAGGAGCAAGATACTTGAATGCAAAGGGAGAAAGATGCTCAGGTGCAGAGGGAGCAGGACGCTGTACCACAGAGGGAGATGTGATGAGCTTGAATACGGATGTTTGCAGCATCGGGCGGAATTCCCCTAGTATTAGCCATGTGACTTGGCTAGGGGTGAATGGTACGGTGGCACGACAATATCTTCTCTCAGACACCCTGTGACGGGGTGGGGAGATTGGGCTTTGCATGATGAGTAGTTTTGATGCATTGAGCACTCTCTCAGTATTAGCCATGTGACTTGGCTAAAGGTGAATGGATTAGAGTAGGGCAGTGCCTTCTTCTGGACATCCTGTGATTGGTTGGGAATATTAGTCCTCAGTTGCACACACTATCCTCCTAGAGGTTGAGTATCGATGATTTCCCCAGTATTGGCCATGAGACTTGGTTAGGGGTGGGTCAAGTGGGATAATGCTTTCTCTCAGACACAAAGTAGGGTGGAGAGATTAGTCCCTAAGACGACTCAGAACGTGGCAGTTCCTTCTCTCGGACACCAAGTGGGGTGGAGGTATTAGTCCCTAAATGCTCAGAGTGGGGTAGTACCTTCTCCCAGACATCCTATGACAGGGTGGGGAGATTAGTCCCTATATGCTCACTCATGGATTTAGCCATGAGACTTGGGTAAGAGACCTTGAAACAATCAACTTGAAGCAAGATCGTGATCAACCTTTCCTTGAGATGATTCATTGAAGATAAGTCATGGCGTGAAGATTTTGAAGAAACCCAAGATGTGCTCAGGTAGAATGAGCATGAAGAATACCTACCTCATTGAGAGGGAGTGTTCTCCCTGAGACAAGAAAAATGGTGTGACTCTCCTTGAGAGGGAGAGAGAGGGAGCTGGTTTTTCTTTGTGACACTTCTCGATGACTGAGTTGTGTAGAGGATGTCATGTTGGTCGTAGTCACATGGACGTAAATAGACCTTTCTTATGATGACGAGATGTACGAGACAAGCAGTGACGATTAGATGATGCTCATATGTGTTCCAGCGTGATGATACCTCTCTGGCTAAGAGGGAGTGTTGTTGTTGTAGCTACATGAGATATCCTCACTAGCTAAAGCCAACCTACAAAAGAAATAGATAAATAAAAATGTATTTTTATATTTACAAAAGAGAAGCCAACCTAGTAAAAGAGACAAGTCGGCCTAGTTGGAAAAATCACTCCAGAGACATGTATAAATAGAGGGGTCGCCCTCCTCATTTGCTACCACCTCAAGCAAGTTCGCTCAAGCAAAGGAAAGTTTGATTTTGGGTTGTAGAAGACATTTTGGAGCTCCTTCTTTTGGCATCTCTTCTCTTTGTGTGATCTTCATTATTCAAGATCACTCTTATCTTTGATGTACTTGTATTATGTACTAACTCTTCGAGTAAGAAAGGTTTGTTGTGTTTTTCCCGAGTTTGGGTTTTCCCAGGGTAAACTATTGTGTCTCTTGTGCTTGATTATGTGAAAATTATATTACTATAGCATTAAAATATAACACTCAAAAATCTTGAAAAAAGACGATCTGTTGTCAGAGCTAGCTATCCACTTACTTGACCTAACCACATGCAGCAAGACATGCCCATTGTCCTTATTAGCCATTAATACATCCTTGCAATGATTCTTTGATTTGACATCTCATAACATCGCTTTTAATCTTCATTAGACTTTAATAAATCCTCCTAATCCCACTCCAGGTCATCATCGACCCAAGATTCAATCACCACTTTACCCATAGTTCCACTACTACATTGTCCTACCAAATAATCACAAGGACCACCATCTACCAAGCGGCAAACTGCTGCAAAACCCTAGTGAACTAGCCCCTAAACAATGTGGAGGTAGAAACCCAAATTCAAATTATTATTTTTTTTTTTATTTTTATTTTTTCGTAATCGTGGGAACCTCTCCAGACCGCCCAACGAGCGCCGTCAACTGAACCACTAGGATATCAAACCCACGAGCCGGGGCTAGCTTAAATATTGGACAGGGCTTCCAACGAGAGTACGACCACCACCACAGTCGCACAAGCTTTTTCTGGGGTGCAGTTTTTCGTAGGAGCTTACGCTCGACCACACCTCCCCCGCAGGAATCGAAACTGGGCTTCCGTCGGGACAACCATTAGACCTCACCGTTGGCTCCTGCCCTCAACCCCAAAAGATGGGGGTTCATATCCCGGAAAAGTGCTCCTACAATGCAATGCAACCTAACATCCCCAATCACCGAATCAACATCCCATTCAAGTGAGAAATTCCTTCGAGAGACTCGAACACGGGTCAAACCGTCATTACAAGAGCGACTTACCAATTCGGCTACTTACCCCACCTTAAAAGATGGGGGTTCATATCCCAGAAAAGTGCTCCTACAATGCAATGCAACCTAACATGCCCAATCACCGAATCAGCACTCCCATTCAAGTGAGAAATGCCTTCGAGAGACTCGAACACGGGTCAAACCGTCATTACAAAATCAACTTACCAATTCGGCGACTTACCCCACCTTCAAATTATTTATTTTAGCATTGTACAATTAATCTTACCCATCCATATTTTAACTAGATCATATATATTTGTGAGTAACTCAGATATATCTTTATTTTAACGTTTTGCAATTCTTCTTACCAACCCCTCTTTTCACTAGATCACATAATATTTCGAGTCCAGATAAAAATGGATGAATTTGAAAGGTTATGCCACATAGTACACAAATCTTAAGAGCACGTAGCATCGTAAGGTACAGCCACGTCATCTATGATGACATCATCATAGGAAAATCTGGCCCTATAGGATCTTGGTTTTGGATGGTAGGTGCTACAAATAATAAAAATGAAACCACATATTAGGCAATTTGGACACTTTTTTCAATTAACGGATAAGTTCAGAAATGGTCGCCATGATTAGAGAGGGAAAATCCTCCAAAGTTTGGACTTTGATTTTATTTTGGTTGAAGTGACCAGATTTGAAAAGTGCCGATGGATCTACACGATATTCTGCTGACTGAATTCAGCTTCAAACTATGCTACATTAGGTAGTAAAACACTTTGGTTTTTGTTGATTTCTTCCACCGCTCTGCTGATAATTATCTTCATATGATACTGGTTTAAATAATAAACCATTTTGACTTCATTAGATCCAGTGAGCTAGTGGAGATAATGATTTGGATGTTGGCACTCAGGGGGACTTCAGGGGGGCTTCAGCATTCTGAGTCGTTGCAATGGGGCCATATTCAGCATTCTGAGTCGTTGCAATGGGGCCATATTGATCGGTTGGGACCATTTGATTCGATTCAATCGGGATTCATAATATTCTAATAAAGCCCGCCCATACTATTTGAATGCGAGGCCTTGTACACACTAGCCCCTTTCAACAGAGCCATGAAAAGGTGCCTTCAAGTCTGATAAGTATTAAACACTATGCAGTTTAGACAACCCATCTGAACTTTGTTGGTTGCTGAGCTGTACTTACCTGCACATCCCATTACCATAAAGTCAATGTGCTGGGAAGAGCATTCACAGAGCGAATGCTGAATCCCCATATTGTTCTTTTCTTGCAGGACTGAAAAGCTTGATTTTGGTATCAGCATATTGAAAAATCCAAACCCCTACATGGGGTCTGCTTTTCATGGCACACCTAGGGATAAAAATGTGCCAAAGAGAGGCCACATTAACCCTAAAAGTCCTCTAAGTTCAGGGAGCTCAAGATGCTCATGTAATTCAGGCAACCCATATGCTGGATACCATTTCCTCAGGTTGGCACAATCCATTTACATGTCTGAGAAGAGGAATGCTCCTCTCAAAGCCATGCACTATGCACTGAAGGCAATTGATTGTTTTGAGAAAACCAGCAGTGCAAATGTAAAGCCTGAGTTTGTAATGAGCCTTCATCTCCTGGCTGCAACTAAGTGTAGGCTTGGGCAATATGAAGAAGCCATTGCAATATTGAAAAGGGCACTGGCTATGTACATCCCTGAGATGGGTTCTGAACTCGCTTTTGGAGCATTTGCGGGGCATATGCAGCTTGGAGATACTTATTCTATGTTGGGTCAATATGAGAATGCGTTGACATCTTACCATGAAGGACTCAGAATTCAGAAGCAGGCCTTGGGAGATAAGGATTGTCGGGTTGCTGATACATGCCGGTATATAGCAGAGTCTCATCTGCAGGTGAGCTTTCTCTGGAAAAATGAATGATATTTCTAATCTTCATATAATTTCTTATAGCTATTAGGAACCATATGAGTTCTGCGATTTCTTGATAAGATTTCCTAGTAATCTATAGATATCTGAGTATTCTCAGGTAAGACTATTCAGGACCGAGCTCAGGGAGGTCAGGTAGGGTCCCTTGCCTGACCTGCCTGCGTTATGAGACCTTTGTAGGTCATGGAAGGACCTAGACTGTAGCGAATCAGGGGTATTGCTGACAGCTCAGTTCAGGTCATAGGGATGATAAGCCCCATGCTGGGTTGGCCTTGCAGGACCAAGCCCAAGCAGAGCTAGCTTCATGTAAGGCAGGAGCTTATCTGAGCAGAGCTTGATCTTCCATTTCTTCGGAAGTTGTTATCTATCAAGTTCTTTGCTCTCATCGTGTCTTAGGGCTTACTCAGCTTCCCCTTTTTTTGCTAAAAAAATGTGGTTCTGTTGATACTTCAGCAATGATCCAATTTTACTTCCGACTAAAGGTTGGAAAGATATCTTGGAGGTTGGGGTTTGTTGTGATGACTCCTTTTTCATTCTACCCTTTACCTGTATAGAAACTCATGAGTTACGCTCTCTGCACCGGATATCTTCACACAATTTGTTACTGAGAACGTTATATACGCAGCTCATTTCTGTATGGGAAAGGGAAATGGATGTGGGAGTTTGGAAGCCATTTTATTTTGTGTAGCATAAAGTTTATGCAAAACACACTAGTCTCTGGGGATCAATTCTGATGCGATTCTGGTGGAATTCATTGTTCCACCTGGATGATCGTTCCAGAATGCCCCAAGCGGTTTTGGGGACTCCTAATCGACCCAAAACCTCAGAAAATCCTGAAATATATGGATCGATTGGAACCTTTTGCTGAATTCCAGCAATGGTGGCTGGAAAATGTGTATACAATGAGTTGAATCTATACAGGTATGGCATGCCCTCTATTCAGGGCACGCATAAACAGACTATTGAATAATTACCATTTACCTCACCCCTTGTGGTTTTGTTGGACCCTTTTGGGGAGGGTGGTTTGGAGAGTTCCCCTGGTCATTGGGACCACTGTGAATGAAATTGTGAATGTGTAGAACATAATCATAAAAAATCTGTAATCTGCCAGTGTGGATCTTCCAAACCACAATGACAGAGTAGGTGACTAATAAAAATGACAATGACAGAGTAGGTGACTAATAAAAATGAAGTTATGTTTGGGCCCTAAGTTTTTTGAGAAATGAGTCCCAAGATTTCCTAACTTAAAATCAAATTTATTTGTTTTTCTGAAAAAGTTTATTTTACGCTACAAAGGCTTCCAACTTTTGCAGTTGCAAATTTGGTGAACGTTCAGTCATTGCAAACAAATTGAACCAATTTATATGTATGTCTTTTAGAAGATTTTTTTCTTCTTGTGATTACCACTACTATGAATGACCCAAAACCAAAGACCTTAGGAAAAGATTATGAAGCAAATCCTGTGGACACTATCTTAACAAAACCCTGTTGTTGTGTCTAGGGCATTTATCTTTAAAGGAAATTGGATAAAAATTCCAAATTGCTTCAACCAAGGGTATTTGTAAGACTGTAACCTATTTCTTTAGCTCATTAACATTTCTTTCCTATGACAATCAGGTCATATTACCTGTTTTTTCTTCCCTCCCACTGACTTTGAACTAGACCTACAGCTGTTGGACAAATAATAGATACCTGTTTCCTAAGAAGTGCAGTAGGCGTATAAAGTGCCTTGACAAAAAGCTCAAACAAGCACGCTCTCTCGTAAACTATATTTTTCCTATTTGATGTGTTATTAACAACTTTATGTATGTGTCAACTATTACTGATATACATGTCTTTTCCTTGGCAAAGTAAACTGCCGATTGAATTTTTTTCCCATTCAATTGACATACCATAAGAATGTAATTACTTTATGTGGATGAGAAATCCATTGCTTTAGATTTGTTGTCTATATCTTAAGCTTTGATTAACTTGGGCAATGTCTGGGTTGAACAGGTCATGCAGTTCACAGAGGCAGAGGAGCTATGTGAATATGCTCAAAAGATTCATATTGAACAATGTGGTACAGATTCAGTAGAAGAAGGTTTAGACAGAAAGTTAATGGCCATTATTCTTAGTGGAAATGGAGACCATGAGAAAGCATTGCAAAATTTGGCTCTAGCAAGAGCAGCTTTTTTAGCAAAAAGAAAAGATGTTGAGGTAGCATATATAGATGCTAGCACTGGAGACACATATCTTGCTCTGGGTCGCTATGATGAAGCATTAAGTGCCTATCGAAAAGCTCTTCCAATCTTTGAATTGGTACATGGAAAAAGCCACACACAAGTAGCAATATTATTTGTAAGCCTTGCTGAACTTTATACGAAAATGGGAAAACCCAGGGAGTCAAAAAATTACTGTGAAAATGCACTGAGGATTTTTGGAAGACGAGAAGCAGGCCATTCCCCCGATGAGATTGCAACTGGATTGACAGAGGTTGCCGGATTGTTTGAATCTATGGGTGAATATCAATATGCAATTAGACTGTTCCGACGAGCCCTCAAGATTCTGGAGAAAATCCCTGGACAGCAGAGTGAAGTTGCTGGGATTGAAGCTCAGATGGGAGTTTTGTTCCACATGATTGGAAAATATGAGGAAGCTTATAGGGCATTAGAGAGTGCAGTATGCAAGCTCAGATGCGGAGTTCAGAAGAATACTTGGTTCTTGGGAATTCTTTTGAATCAGATGGGACTTGCTTGTGTAGGCCTCAATGCAATACACGATGCAAGTAAAATTTTTGAAGAAGCAAGAGGCATATTAGGGGAAGTATGTGGCTTTCGCCATGCTGTTAGCTTGGCTATTAGCAGCAACCTGGCAGGAGTATATGATGCCTTGGGCAGGTACTTCTATCAGCCCCAAAATTCACTCTCTTTTGGTTAAGGATGCATATCCATGTGTAAGAGGTTTCGAGGCCTCCACTTCAGTGTCCCTATGCTGTATTAAGCCTATTAACAAGCTATGGAATGAAAAACTGATGATGGTGGGTACCTTGTCAAAACCTGGGTTTGGTCTTTTGGTTAAGGATCCATATCCAAATGTATGATGAAGGATCCATATCCATGTGTAAGATGTTCGAGTTTCGAGTTAAAGTTATTTGGTGTGACTATCAATGCATTCCTGAACCCCCACCCCATCTCTCAGAGGTACAAGGCAAGGCATAAGTTAGAATTATTGATTCCTGATGAAGCCTGTATACACCTCGTTCTTCTTCCATTCTATAGTAATCAAGTTCCCTGGGTTTTTGAAAGGTAATTCTATCTGTTTAGGTGATTTAAAATTTTAATTCTGTGATTCATTCTAATTCATATCATTGTCAAATGGGTCTGCACTGTTGTCATGCTTTCAGGTCAGATGATGCGATTCGTTTGTTGGAGGAGATTGTCGATGTCAATGAGGTCAGGCTGGGCACGGTGCACCTGGACGTGGAGGAGGACAGACAACGGCTCAAGGAGCTGCTGAAGGAAGCTGGTAGGGCATGGTCAAGAAAAACAAATTCACTCCATGACCTTCTCCTGTATTCATCAAGAGCACAGTCTTCCCGGTTTCAAGTAAATGTAATTGTGTCAGCTATGCATAACAATAACAATTGTGAGAGATAGTTTATAACTTATAAGGCATTATTTGCACCAAATACTTTGCCCATTCAAACACTGGCTTTGGGGTTCAAATCCCCTTGTTCATGTGAGACCAAATGTTTTAAGGGATCAATGATTTCCATTCTGTAATTTATCCTTTATTATTATCATTATCAAATGGGTTTGCACTGTTGTGCTTTCAGGGCAGATGACGCAATTCTGTGATTCAATTCTGTGCAGTTCCCCTGAGCTTTTGAATGGTAATACTATATGCTATAAGGTATTTAAAATTTCATTTTGTTATTCATTGTACTAATTATCACTATCAAATGTGTCTGCACGGTTTTCATGCTTTCAGGTCAGACGGTGCAATTTGTTTGCTGGAAGAGAGTGTTGATGTCAATGCGGGCAGGTTGTGTTCAATGCACCCGGAGGTGGAGGAGGACAGACAATGGCCGAAGGAGAT
Organism: Larix kaempferi; assembly: GCA_027924585.1. Taxonomy (NCBI): domain Eukaryota; kingdom Viridiplantae; phylum Streptophyta; class Pinopsida; order Pinales; family Pinaceae; genus Larix; species Larix kaempferi. The sequence continues at coordinate 2,421,000 of BSBM01000259.1, forward strand.
GCTGAATGAGGCTGGTATGGCATGTTCAAGAAAAACAAATCTACTCCACGACCTTTCATCAAGATTACGGTCTTGCCAGTCTCAAGTAAAAGTAATTGTGTAAGCCGTGGGAAACAATTGTAAGATATAGTTTGAAAGCCATAACATCCATAGTTTTGCTAATCTAAAACACTAACATAGTCCGTGGTTATGGTGTCTTACCTTGTTGTAAAACAATATGCACCAAGCAATGGTGCATTTAATGGTATATACATGAGGGTATACACCATTAGATGTGCAGTGCTATTTGACAGTCTTTACCCTGACATATATACTATTAAATGTTCACTGCTTGATGCTTATTGTTCTTCTACTTTGTGGCTTGGACTTGTGGTTTCTATGGTTTTGGTTTCCTACTTTGTGGGCTGTGTTTGACTCATGGTTGTTGTTGTGTGATATTTGTGATGTTGTAAACTTTTTAGTAGCTCATCTTTTACTCGTGGTTGTTATCTATGTGATGTTGCAAACTACTTTATGGACGACCTCTAACTCCCTCACTGGGCCACTAACGTATCCTATGGTTTTGGTGTCATGCCTTGTGGGTCATCTTGTCTTGTGATTGTTATCTATATCATGTATATGAGATTTGAAAAGTTGACATCGAGTTATGTAATCCATATGCTTTAATACTACCATTTCCTTTTTTCAGAGAATCAATGTTTCAGATGCAGTGGATTTATAATCCACTGTTTTTATGTTAGGCCATATTTGAACTTGGGTCGTTAACAACCACCTGAACATGGAGCATTTCAAAATTAAAAATTTAGAGTTTATTCACGTTGATTTCACCAAGATATTAACTTCTCAGCATTCAAGAATATAGGGTAGTGTATATTCAGTAACTTCCTTCCAAGTAAGAGAGGGCATTTCAAAGGTTCTTCATCAATTGGAATATTGTTTTCACAAACAACAATTATGTATACAAGGACATACAGAAATTGTTTAAAATAATTTAAATAAGGACATTCTTTAACTAAAGGACCAAATAATAAGATGAAAGCATCGCCCATCAAAATGGTGAAGACAATTGGAGGTGAAAGGCAACATTACGAAGGAGCAAGAGGATGCAGATGAAGATTCATGCAAATTTATGGGTGCATGAATAAATAATCAAAATCAGTTGATGGCCTCATACACCTAATTAGGTCGGCCTTTCTTCTACATGTCTTAGTTTCAAATGGTAACTATTAGTTGAAAAAAAATAAAAAGAGAGTACATGTCTTAGTTTCAACCGGTAACTATTAGTTGAAAAAAATAAAAAGAGAGGATATGAGAAGTAGATGGCCATATCAACCAAATCACAGATACCCAAAGGATTGGAATAACTTCATTATTTCTCATACCAGACACAGCAAATAAATTGACAAACTTGCTTGCTAAATTAGCTTTCGAAGACTATAAAATCAACTCCAAAATTTTCCAACATATCTTTTAGAATACACTGACGAGTAAATTATGTTATTTGGATTGGACCGAGTATCCTTCTTAATCCTACTAGTCCTAACGCACTTACGAGTAAATTATGTTATTTGGATTGGACCGAGTATCCTTCTTAATCCTACTAGTCCTAACGCACTTATTTGCTTGTCCTTGTATTCAATTTTTTCCACCTTAGCATTTTTGGCTCATCATTTTATGGTTTGCAAAACGTTTTTGTCATTCATATTGTATTTCGACCATTTTTCACTTTAATCAAGTTTCTTATAATTTCATCAATTCTCAATAATGGTAAGTCTATCTCACAGCCTCTAAGATATGAAAATGTTAATTTCATGAGAATATTTCAACCAGGTAAATCTAAATAATCTATTATATTGCGATTCACGCACCTTTAATATAATCTAAGGTAGATAATTGACTTGATAATCAATTAAGGGTTTTAAGGATTTCTGCTCTAACATGGGTATGCTTGTTAACATCGACAAAACTAAAGTTATGATTATCAAGTCAAAGAAAGACACTTATGCTAATTTCGTTTATGAACTTGGAGGAAGTGCCCTCTTACAAATATCTCGGAATTGATATCCATCACAAGCTCAACTGGAACTATAGCATTGAGAAAAGGATTAACGGAGGGTGAAAAGCTTATTTTGGACTAGAAAACAATTGTAAATCGACAAATCTGGTGATGTGGGTGTTGAAGCCTTGGGTATGTAAGTGCTGGAATGTTTTCAAGGCTAGCAACAGAGGGTGACAGCCCAATCTGAAAGGCTTCAAACAACTCTGCGCAAGAGAAGTTCTATTCCCAGATTGTTTGGTGTGGTTGACTCCCACGGATATTAGGCCTCCATCGGCACTTAAGTGGTTTGATCTTGATGGATCTGTTTTCCTATGAAGGAAGATAAAAAGGTGTTCTATGTCTAAAGGTAAGTAATGTTTGCTTAAGGAACATCTAAGTAAGTTAGATCTTAATTAAGGAAGAGGTATTGATGTGCAGAACAATCAGATCAAGAATTTGGTTAAGTGTTTCACCAATAAATAGACATATAAATTGGATCTATATTAACCAACTTTAAATAAAACAAAAAATGACAATTGAATGATCTTATCTAAAGAATGAATCACATGTGAGACTGTTCTATTATGCCCTGCCAATTGACAAACTAGCAGTAATGAAATTATAATCATTTATCATTTGCAGAAATAGATAAATGAATTAAATGAATAAATTCACTTAACACACAGTAGTACCCAAATCGTAAGTTCAAATAAATCCACCCCAAGGATCAGATACATTCATTAAATTGCAAAGATAAAACAGAGTTGATTTAATAACCAAGGTAAAAAATGGGAAATCAACAAAGAAATTTGACAAATTGAACCAGGAAGATAACAAAGAGAAACTAACTGTGATTCATTGAGCTTGTAAGAAATTACAATATTTCAATAGAAACAGAGCGTCTCCAATCCTTCTATGGTGATTTACCCCCCCGTCCCTATGAAATCTAAGCCCTTTAATAATAATTACAAAATATTACAAAGGCAAATATCCCATGAAAACAAGGATTACAAGATAACATTCAAAATCTTCCTAAGGCAATTCTCCACTTGGGCAGCTGCATCTAATAAGTCTTCAACATCTTGATATCTAGCATGTCCAAGTGTCAACTGGGTCTTGCAATTAAAGGATTTGATTTCCTTAGCCTTCAACTTATCCCACTGACGTAGGAAAAGCTTGATCTCCACCCCCAAATCGATAGGTGACTCAATTTTTTAAGATTGACAATTTGAAGGTGTTCCAACTGATTTATCCTCTCGTTGGTTGCCTCATATCTTTCATCTACTTGTAGTATCAATATCTTGGGAGGATCAGATTTTTCGATTAGGGTAAGAGTTGGGAAACCCAATGTGGTCAACAACTCATTAGAAGCATACCATCTTCTTCTACAAATCGCTTGTGCTTCCTCTATTGTAAATTCCACTGTTTCATAGGCATTTTCACATGAATCCAATGAAAGCCTGACTTTTCTAAACTTAATGTTTTCAAAGAAAGGTATACCTTCAGGCCTATCTTTTATGTAATTTTGTGAATCTATAACATTCTCATTGGCCCTGAGTGCTTCCTGTCTCCTTTCATTATGTTCAAGGAGAACATCAGACTGTTTTTCAAAATCAATGTAGGTCTCTCTAATTTCATCTAGGCATTCAAACAATTGAACTAGAATGTTCTTGTAATCTTCATTTACCTTCAGAGCAAATTCCTTAAAATCTTCTGCAGAAAACCTAGGGAAAGAAGAGACAGTTGCCAAGGCTGTTGCCTCCTTAACTTGTGATTCCAATGCTGTGATCTTTTGAGCATAACTATCATTTAACAATCTGGCCTCCTGGAGCTGATGTACAAGAGCTGTGTATTTTGCTTGCAACTCTTTAAGCAGACTATCATGCTCGACCTTCATTTCCTGAATTTGAACTCTATGCTCTTCTTCAACCTATATTAGCTTCTGCTTAAGCTCTTGTAGCTCCTGCTTCTTCATACCAATCTCCATATTTAATGAAGTGACCGAATCAAAGTTAGCTCCTGCAAATGCCCCCATTGCTGCAGCAGTGTCTAATGCCTCCTGTTGGATGTCAGCATACTATTTTCCCCAAATTACTTGGTAGGGAACAGGCCCTTGCACCATAGTTGTTTCCCTGCTTCTCTTATTACCTCTTTTCACCACAGCCTTTTCAGATTTGCTGTAGAAGTATTCACCCAAAGAGACTACAGCATCCTCCCCAAAGTCTGCCACTATGTCCACTGTTGATGTTGATATATCAAAAGTTGCAACTAAAGGTGGAGTCTGGGAAACAATATAAGTTGGGATTGGGATGTTGATTTGGGTGGTAGAGATGGAGGGTGAAATGGTGCTAGAAACCAATGGTAAGGAAGAGGAAGTGGAAGGTGGAGAGATGACCTCTGAGAGTGAAATAGAGATTGGAATGACAGGTGGTTCTGGAAGTGGAACATATGTGGTGGGAAGTTGGGTTTCAACATCTTGTATAGGTGCAACATAAACTGGGATCACAACTGGCTCTTGTGAAGTCACCACAGGGGTTAGCAGTGGTTCAGTTGTTGAGAGTACAGGAGTTATGATATCAATGAATGAGAGGGAAGGTGGAATGATTGGGATATCCATTGATGTAGTAGATGTTGTAGCTATGGAAATGGTAACCTCTGGTAAATGTAGATCAGGGACAAAGGTATCAACATTCATACCTTCCAAGGGGTTGGAAGAAGTTGAAGTGGCATGAATAACCTCAGGTAAAATTCCAGGAAAAGTAATGGTACATGAGAATTTAGAGGGAAGTGTCTCCTCATCCTCACCACTGTCTTCAATGTTAAACATAGTTACCTTGGGCACAGGCTTTTCAACCTTTTGCTTCTTTGGTGGAGTGTCTGTAACAACAGTTTGAGTTTCCATAACTGAAGTTAGTGCTGCCAATTATTTCTTCATCTCAACCACTAACTGAATTAGAGCGTTGAGATTTTCCAAAGGTCTGGACTGCGAAATGTCTTCAACAGGGGATTTTCCCTTGTCCTCAGCAGGGTAGGTCAGCATCAGCGAAGTCTTTTCTTTCTGAGCCTTCCTTTCTGCCCTTTCTTTTTGAACTTTGTCATCAAGTGACAATTCCATTTTTCTATAATTCAAGACCTTAGTCTTGATCTCTCGCTGATATTGAAAAATGAAACTTTGTTCTTCCTTAGAAATAACTCTCTTCACGACTTCAGAAAAAGAATCAACAACCTGGTAGATAGAATCATCAGGTTCAGTCCTGTGGGCATATTCATTCTTCATGTGTTCTTGTGCAAAATGACTAACCAGAAATTCCTTGGGATCATGCATCCTCTGAGGAGCTTTCCTAAGCTTAATAGCAGCAATTTTCTTTCCAAGAAGCCGAGCATGAGTTGAATTCTGAACTGTCAAAGGCCCTAGATGAAGTGGGAACTTGGGCCACCCTCTTATTTTAGCTCCGGTGAGCTTTGGAAAAACACCATCAGTGACAGTCTGAAAATAAATCTCTTCTAACAATAGTCTTTCCGAGACAATTCTGGGTAGAAGATGTACAGTGTTTCCACCCCAAATTCTGATGTAGGAAAATTATTCTCCTATGTACCATTCCCCCATAGTGGAGACCAGTGCCTTAGAATATTGAGAGAAAGTGGGAACATTTTCCTTAAAAACCATCAAATGAATTGTACCAATGAAATGATCAAAGATCTCATATATCACAAGCATGAAATTGCCTTCCCATAATGCAAAGCAGTAGATATGCAGAGGAGGTGCAGACAAGGTCCAATTCCATCCCATGGAAGGAAACTGAAAAGCATCACATAAGATATCCATGATGTACGCTGAAAAAAAGAATGGAGGCTTTTTGGAGGTAGGAGTCTTTTGGCACTTCTCAATAGCCAACTTAATCTCCACTGATAATATTTGAGCCTAGTTAAAGGACTCCCCTGTAGTGAGTACGTGATGAGCAAGGGGTTCCTATTCAGCTTTGAATAGAGAACAATCCGGTAACCCATACAGTCTGCAAAGCATAGCTGGCAGTAAGGAGAACGACTCTTTGAACCAGAAAATAGGGTAGGATTTATCAACCTTGGGTGCGAAGCTTGCCGGGTTATTCATCCAAGAATTAAGCATCTCATCGATATTGAACTGGGTTCTGGCGGTGTCAAGGAATTTGGCATTGAGCAGGCAGTTGGGTTGTCTCAGAGCATAAGCCCTAACAAAGGCTTCAGGTCGAAAGGAAGTTAACTATGCCCCATACTTGTCATTGAAAGAACAATCCCGAGGGCTAGCATGATCTATAATCCATTTAATGGCATCGGTATATGGCATAAGGGCCGACCTGGCTGCAATGGCATGTAACTGGGAATGGCTAATGTTCTTGTAGAAAGACTGGTTCTGCTGGATTTTCGACAGGACGTAATTGTCGAAGATGGAATATATACAGGACCAATCTAGGTGAGAAGTTTCAGACACTCGGTCACTCATATCGAAAAGAATGCCACTGTTTGGGTCTTTATTTTTGATCTCCCTCAAGGCATTTTTCGAACGGGTAATTCTCAACATGTTTGGGAAAGGTTGGATAAAATCTGACAAATAAGCAAAAAACTATTAATATGAATAATTCGAACCTCGAATTACCAAAAAATCATAAGAAAAGTGTCAGAAAACCAACTTGAGCCGAAGACGACTGTAAATTGGGAGAACTGGTAAGAAATCCGCAGTAAATTCTTTGCCTATGTGGAATTTCCAAATTCAAAAATGGTAGAAAAATAATAGAAATTTGGAATATTTAAGCAATGGTGAAACAAATCTAGATTGTAGAATTCAAAAGTAATCAATGGCTACGATTAAAAGACAAAAAGAGGAAAAGGAAATGTGGAACCGTAATTTTGATTTTGACTTCTGCAATCCGCAATTCGGAATGCCAGTTGTGGGTTGCGGAAGCACATGTTTGAACTTTAAGTTTCATGTTTCCGCAATCCGCAATGGAAAAGCAGATTGCGGGTTTGCATCTCGCTTTTGTTTATTAAGTTATCCGATTTCTGCAATCCGCAATCCACAATGTGGATTGCGGGTTGTGGAAATGAAAATATTTATTCATAACGACAAAGTGTTTTCCGCATTCTGCAATCCGCAATTTCCGAGTTGCGGGTTGCGGAAAGGAAAATGTTTTATTGCACTTTTTTAATAATGACTTCCGCATTCCGCAATCCGCAATGCGAGTTGTGGAAACAAAAGTTTATTTTCCGAAAATTTATGACTTCCGCAATCCGCATTGCGGATTGCGGAAATGACGTAATTTCGGGAAAAAGCAAGTTTTCCACAATTTTCAAAACGCATCAAGGAAATTATTTTTTAGCAAATTTTATTCAATTTAAAGCATGGGAATAAGAAAACACAAAGACAAGAATCAAAACACCCCGAAAATGATTAAAGGAAATCGAAGTTACCTTGAAAAAAAGTAGCGGGGCTCCCAATTTAATGATAAAAATGGGATCTGTTGTTCCTACAACAAATGGCGACTAGTTGGGAGAAGCATTTATCTTCGTGAATTTAATCCTCACTTATGAAGGAGATATGTCAGCATAAAAGATGTTTTAGCCTGCAATTTACAAAATGTTCTCACAAAAACAAAACCAAACAGTAGAGTTAAATCATATGATTGATATGTTCCCATCCAAAATCAATTAATGATGATGTCTATTTGAAAAGGAAGCCTAGAAGTAAGAGGTGATTCTTAACCATTATGCAAACATAGGAAGACAATTTATAATAAGCCTTAGAACAAACTTACAGCCATTCCAAATCACCAAATCATGAGTCACCTTGACTTATTAACCATTTGTTTATAGTATGTACAAATACATTATTCAAAATATATACACTTTTATTTTATATATATATATATATATATTTTTTTTTTAAAAAAAAAAAAAAAAAAATGAAAATGTGCAAATAAGACTTTGTTGAAACAAGGCCATTGCCCTGACTTGGTGATTAGATTTTGGCAATGCCACTCACAAACCTCATCTGGAAACTGAACAAGCTAGCAGCTCTGTAAAGAGACTCCTTGTAGTTTATCTTTTGACACTAAAAGCAATTATCATGGCTTGGTAACTATATGGTGATAATTCCAGTCCGAAATAATGTTCATGCCTCATGGTAGGGATGGCTTGTAATAAGACCCCCCTATCCTTAAATACAACAAGTTGTCTTATAAAATTGAAACAAAATTTATTGATGTGTAAATTACAAGACACTACCATGGCTTGGTGACCATATTCTAGTAGTGTTACTCACTGATGTTTGCGGATCATGAATGTAACGACTTGTAATAGGATCTTCCACCTTCCAACAACAGCTGAAAGTCACCTCCCTAGCTTGGTGACAAGATGTGGAGATGTCATTCCACTGAGCATCTATGAACGTAATGGGTTGGCTTGTGATAAGACCCCCCATCTTGCAATTTACAGTTATTAAAGTGCATTAATTTCAAGGTGATCATAATGGGATCCAGAATAGATGAAGGTTGACCAGGCTATAAATATTTGCTACCAATCACTAATGAAACATAAGGTAAGAAAAACCTAATCACTTCTATAAATTCAATTAACATAATAAAACATCTATAAATATGGTGATTGAGGTGGGACAATATCAATTAAAGCTCTGCAAAAGGTTGGCTATTACATTTCATGAAAGACATTTTTAGATATAGGCTGAGTAAAGTAAAACTGACATAGCTACCCCAAATCTTCAGACTGTATTGATCTGGGATACATTGATCAACAACCTTTTCCAAATGTGTCGACATTATTATGATTAAAAAAGAAAACCAAAATTTAAAAGGGAAACAAACAAAGCAAAGAAAGGAAAGGGAAACAAACCACACCTATGCACAGATAAATGAAATACTCCACTAAACGAAATACTTTTTCAGCAGCTGAACATTCACTGGGTAGGTTTCAAAGACACCTTCCAATGTCTGTAACCGGACAGTACTAGGACCAAGCTTTTCTGTAATAATGAATGGTCCTAGCCATAAGCGCTGAAATTTGGTATAATCATTCTTATCTTTATGCTATTTATTCCATTTAAACACCAAATCTTCCCCTGTGAACTCCCTATCAGTTGAGGACTTCTCATCAAACCATCTCTTTACTAATTGCTGGTGCTGATATAACTTATTCTTGGATTTCTCCCTGTCCTCTTCCAATTTAAGAAATGTGTTAATTCTTTGTTGGAGGGGGGAAGAATCATCCTCTTGTATTGAATGAGCTAACTGCAATGAAGGGATCATAAGGTTAGATGGTAATATGGCCTCCTTACCGTAAACCAAATAGTAAGGGGAGTTTCCAATAGCGGCTTTTAGGGTGACGTGGTCTGCCCAAAGAGAATTATATAGTTGGGTGTGGCAATCCTTATGATGAGTGGCTACTGTCTTCTTTAGTATGTTAATCAGGTTTTTATTGGAAGACTCAGCCAACCCATTTCCTTGCGGGTAATAGTTGGCAGAATATTTAAGTTTGATCCATTTTCAAGGGCATACTGGGTAAGTTCGATAGAGGATAAATATGAAGCATTATCAAAAACGAAAAACTCAGGTGCTCCGAACCTAGTGACTATATGACTCTCGAGAAAGGATATCACTGAGTTGGTGTTGGAAAGTCTGAGAGGAACTGTCTCCACCCACCTGGTAAAGTAGTCGGTCGAAGTCAGGATGTATCTATGTTGTAAGGAGGAGGAAGGTATAATAGGACCAACGAAATCCAGGCCCCATTCTTGAAATGGAACTTGGATCGTGACTGGCTGAAGGGGAAATGCGGGCTTCTTGAATTTTCCAACACATTTTTGACATGCTTCACATTTCCTAGTAAAAGCATAAGCATCTCTGAATAAAGTTGGTCAGTAGTAGCCTTCTCTCAGGATCTTGTGGGCAGTGGCTTCCCCTGAGAAGTGTCCTCCTGCAGGTCCTGCATGAAATTCCAATAAAATTTTGTCAGTTTTAGTTCTCTCCAAATATCTAAGAAACACACCATCATAGTTTTTCCTAAACAGTACACCATCAATAAAATGATATGGTGCAGCCTTTAATCTTAAAGCCCTATGCTTTTTAAAATCAAGGGTTTTAGGAGCAAACTCGTGTGTTAGAAAAAACTTGATGTCATCATACCATTCAGACGTTTGAGTTGTAATGACATTTATAGAACCTTTTGATGTACTTTCTTCTTGATCCCACTTGAGTTGTTGCTGTACAGGGTCGTTGGACTGAGCAGTGAGTAAGCACAAACCTTGGCCCTTTGCAATTTTAGCCGGTCTCATCTCAAGGTTGTATTCTTGGAGAGCCATCATCCAGTGAGCATGTTTTTCACCCAGCTTCTTTTGGATCAGAACATTCCTGATGACTGCATAGGGGACAATAACCTTAGTCCGAGATTTCATAAGGTAGGGTCTATAGTGTTTTACAGACTTATAGACCACATAGGCTTGTTTATCAATCTAGGAATAGTTTAGTTCGTCCCCTTTAAACATGGAGCTCATGAAGGAGATCAAAATCTCAACATCATCAAGATGTTTCTGCGTGAGAACAGCTATGTACGAGAAATCAGTGGAAAATGTATATAAAATAAAATCTTTGGTGAAGTCGGGAGACATTAGAGTGGGAGCTTCTGCAATGGCCTTCCAAATTTTAGCAAAGGCGTTTCTTTGTTCATCAGACCATTTGAATTGTGCATCATTTTAATTAGATGTTGTAATGGTTTGACAATCTGCGCAAAATTAGAAACAAATCTTCTAACAAAATTAATCTTACCTAAGAATGACTACATGGATTTTCAAGAACTAAGAAGTCCGATCTTGGCAATAGATTCTGTTCGCTCTGGGTCAATAATCATGCCGTGTTTTGAAACAATGAAACCTAACAACTTACCTTTAGTGATCGCGAAGATGGATTTCTTCGGATTCAATGAAATCCCGTATTTTCTGCACCTCTCGAATACCTGTTTAAGAGCAGACAAATGTTCATGCCTCTTTTTAGAATAAATCGTAATGTAATCCAAATAAACAACAACATAATTATGCATTAACCCCCTAAAAGCTATGTCCATATCTCTCTTGAAAGTGGCACCTGTATTTATTAATCCAAAAGGCATTTGTCTATAGGAAAAAGTTCTCCAAGGGGTTCTGAAAGCTGTTTTCAATTGTTTAGCGGGGGCAACTAAAAATTGATTGTATACTGAGAAGCTATCTAGAAGAGAGAACATCTCAACACTTGCAAACTTTTGTAAAATCTACTCCATGGGGGAACATGATAATTGTCTTTTTCAGATGCTTTATTAAGGTTCCTGAAATCAAGACACAGTATTCCCCCACTCTTCTTTCGAACAGGTACTAAGTTTACAATCCATTGCGTGTGTCTGACTGGAAAAAAAAATCTCGCTGCTAATGATTTCTCGAGCTCTTTTTTAACAAATGGTTCTAGGATGGGATGCATCTTTCTCAATTTTTGCTAGTAAGGTTTAACATCAGGTTTCATGGGTATGTTGTGATGCATGATATGGGTATCAAAGGTTTTGAGCTCATCATATGTCCAGGCGAACACATCTTTGAACTCTCTGCATAATTTAATGAAACCTTTCTTCTCTTCATGGGAGCAGTCCACCCCTAATTTGATTAACCGAGGGTTTTGTTCAGTTCCTAGGTTGACAGGTTGATAGTTGAGGGATGAGCTTTGAGTTTTGGAGTTCGTCTTATGTTTGAATTTGTCTTGCAGATCATAGTACTTTTCCAAATTGATGTCTGAATTGGGAATGAGATTAGAAGGGAAGTTAGGATCAGATAAAGACTTCTCATGATTAGCCTCATCTATTGCTACGTCTTGGAAAGTATCTAGGGCTGTGAGAAAATCTAAGATCTGTTGATCATCATAAAAAACCTTCCAACTAGTTACATTGTCAGGAATAGAAGGTCTGTAAATTAACTCGATAGAGAAAGTATTAGGAGACAAACCTTCTGGAGGCAGTGTTAGCCAATAAGTCTACATCAAAATTCTGGGACCTAGGGATTGACTTAATATTGAATGCAGTAAAAGAATTAGTCAGATCCCTTACAAGCTTCTGATAATTAATCAAACGAGGAGATATACAATGGATTTGATTTCTCACCTATTTTACAATAATTTCAGAATCCCCATAACATTCAATTACTTGAGCGCCCAGGTCAATTTCCTTCCTGAGTCCCTGAACCAGAGCCTCGTATTCAACAATGTTGTTGGTGCACTCAAATTAAATTATGTAGGCAATCATTATTTTTGTCCCTTTTGGGTCTATTAAGACACATCCTGCACCAGCTCCATCTTTAGATCTCTGTTGGGCGGGGCCCAAATGGGTTGGAAAAATATACAAGTATGGAAAATTGTGCATTGCGACAGGAAGAGGAAGCAGTTTTTTTAAGTGCGCATTGCATGCGGCGATAGGCGACAGAAAATTGTGAGAAATTTCGTGTGTCGTGCGACGGTAATGGCTAAGGCACGGTTGCGCAGTAGGACGATGTGCATAGTAGTGCATGAGCTATTTTTGGTTCAGAACATGGGTAAAGGTTAGATGAGGATATGACCTATTTTGGGCAAGGAACAGGTGGATGGCAGATGAAAACGACCTGTTTGAACGTGTGGCGGCAATAAGTTGAGAAGCTAGGCCACAACGCTGATGGTGACAAGCAGGTGAAGAAGTGGAAAGGGACATGCCATGATGCAGCTGTAACCGTTTTGAGGACTGCAGCTGTCAGAAGAGCATGTGAGCCACGAGTGGCACAACTGGAGTAGGAGGAGCAGGTTGTCGACGGCGACAGCTAGGGTGGCAGTTAGCCACGCCAGTTTTGGAAACCTTAGGGTTTCCGCCTAATGATTGTAAAGACATGACCCTTGGGCGTGATCTATAAATAAGGGCATATTGTATGGGAACGGGTTAGAGAGATCTCTCGTAGCGTTAGCTATTGTGGGTATTGTAACATCTTGTGAGTTGTAAAGCTATTGTAAAGGCTCTGCAGCTAAGTGCGCAGAGACCTAATTTTGAGAGAGAAGAGAGTTTGCTGCTGAGTGCATAGACTAAGAACGGTTGTACCCTTCCCATAAAGAGAAATATTAACAACCGTTCTTGTGGACGTAGCCTCCATCCGGGGGGTGAACCACATTAAATTCTGTGTTATGTGACTATTGTGTGTTTATGATTGTTCATTTGCTTGGTATGAATGTTTAATGCTGAAGTTTCCTGTTATGTGATTGCTTTTATATGTATTCGCCGCAGAGAATGGGAATAATATGTTAAGTAATATATGCATGGAGGAATGTTAAGTATTCAACACTTATGAGTCTGGGAATGCATGAATCTACCAATTAGTCACATTGTTGAACATTGAGTTTTAGCACAGTGTTGGAGCGCGCAGTAATTATATGTTTATTCAATCACCTGCAACTTAATGATAAGAACTTGAACGGGTTGAAGGGATGAAGAATGCTAGGTAGGTTTGGTTAGAATGAATTATCCTAGAAGGGATGCACAGTCTTGTTGATGCGTCGAGTCATTGAGGGTTGCTGCGAGGTAAGCTGTTGATAGCTTACTATTGTAATGTAGAAGTAACCCATACCGCGCAATCCCTGGATGCGCTGGTTGCGCAAGTTCCTAGAATTGCCAAGTATCTGACGCAAAACAGAGGTTTTGCGCAGTTGTCTGACCACGATAGTCTGCAAGATATCACGCCACCTATCCAGCTATCCACTCTCGCATCACCAGGCTGTGGAAACTTGATTCTGCAACCACCCCCTCAGATTCGCCTCGGGTGAGACCTTAGACTGCGTGCAGTCTGTTGCCGAAAGGGCCAGTGAATAGAGGTTTTGTTGGTTCATTGAACCGTGAATTACTTGGGTCTACAATGGAAACATCAAGAAGGTGAGATACAACCAACAAATGGTTCCGTTGCTCGGCTAAGACCAGTGATGTGATAGAGTGTTGGAAATAAATGTGTGAAGAAGAATACCAATTCCCATTGGGTTCAGACAATTGGCATCCTAAAAAAAAGGAGATCTGGGATTGGTGTGACAAGATCGAAAGAGATTTTGCAAAGAAAGAGAACAAACATCCACGTCTCTCTAATGTACAGTGGTTGAACAAATATTTGTGGAGAGAGATTCACGAGATTTTCTGGGCTTCATTTCGAAACGAGTTGCACGAGTGGATTTTGCGTCTCGCAGAAAAGAAAACTTGTTTTCAAGGAGTACCTACAGAGTGGACTCTAGAGCTCACAGCGCAGCTCAAAGCAATAGACAACCCACTCACGCGAGCAGTTGACTTGTGGGTTGATAGCATACTTGAAGGATTTGTGACCAAGTTTGCTGGTAGACATGCTGAAGTCCTACAGTCAAGCTGAAGCATACTTTTTTGAAGGATTCAGAGGTAAGTTATTGAACAATCTAAGTCTATACATTAAGATGCTTTTAGCTGAGAAAGGAGTTTTTAGATTATTTCGCTCCCGAGCATGTTACTGCTACCTACAGATTTCCTTCACCCAGGGCTTCTTTAGATGATGAATGGATGGCAAAGCATCAAATGGACTTGCTAGAAAGTTCCCGTAAGATGACTATAAATGACAGGCAGATCAGGAGGAGGTAGAATAATGAATATGAGAGCAATCTCCTAAAACCCCCTTACAGGTTCATCGTCCTGATGTTGAGTAGGCTCTTCGGCATTCCTAATGGCAATGTGTTTAAGATCGGATGGGTGCAATGATGTTTCACATAGCCACAAAAGGCACCATCTTCAACTGGGCTGAAATAATTTCAGATAGCTTGGCCTCACAGTTAACAGCAACCCAAGGAGGACTAGCCCAAAAGAAGGCAGATTTCTTCATGCTTCATACCTGACTGACTGCCTGTTAAGCAAGCATTCATTCCTGGACTTGGGTTGCTCATGGAAGCCAAATGAAACAGCTCTCTTCATAGCTTACTAGTGTACATGGGCAAGTAAATATGCAAACCACTAAAAGATGATTTGTGAGAGGTTTATCATGCCATTGTACCAGCTTATCTTCGTACAAGAGCCAGATTGTATGTCGGAGAATGCAATGCCCATCATTGAACAATTTGGGGACTTTTATAACAGTGCAGAAGGCACATACATCAGGATGAGTGGAGGGACTCATGAGCCATTTATGTTCCCTCGGTATGTTACAGATTTTGTAATTCATAAGGAGGCCGTGAGACAACTCTTCGACACCGGTGCAATAAGCAAGTTCTTAATAGACCAGAGAAAGGCCATGTATCCTCCCATGCCATTTACCATCGGAGCTTACAGCCTCCCAAGAGCAAGAGACGGGGAAAATTACGCTCAAGGCTTAGAAGTTTTCCATTTTGGCTCAGTCCCTTTCAGAAGGCATGACCCCAATGGTGCGGTAAGCAAGCATTTCCTTGACCTCAAGCTCTCCTTTGAATATGCTCATGCGGAGGACCGAGACGAGGAATTCTACAGGAGCACCCGCAACCTAACTGAGTTAGGAAAGCATTACAATACGAAATCTGTGAAAGATCCAATCGCCAAACCTGTCGGTTTGATCCAAATAGAGCGGGAAGCATCAGCCTTACAATCAGGGGATCCATCAGAATTGGAGCAGGATAGAGTGCTCCAAGAGCAAGCTCTCAAGCAGTAGCAGGACCAAGAACAAGAAAGGATTCAAGGTGACGTAGCTGGCAAGATTCAACAAGAGGAGATTGCAAGGAAGCAATAGGAGCAAGCCTCTCAATTGCAACAAAAAGAAGAGGCTTCCAGGATTCAGAAAGAAAGAGAAGATCAGGTATCCCAAGAGTAAGATTCCAAGCAGCAGCATGAGGAAGAGCAAGGGACCCTACCTGAAGGAGCAGATGGATTGCAGACACAGCAAGAAGAGTCAACAGGAGAGAAGTGGAAAGAGAAGACCAAGAAGTCTCTCGAGCCGAAGCCATCTACTCCAACAGATATGGAGGTGGACCCACCATTGATATGCACCCCAGGGGGAACTCAAGAAAAAGGTGCTTATTCAGGGAGCTTAGCGCTAACCCCATATAAACCTAGGAAGCAGCGCAAAATAACAGACCTGGATAATGTATATTTTAGTGTGAAGAAAAGTGCCATTATTGATAAGAGAGTAAAGAAAATGGAAACCAAGACAAAGAATGTGGAAACCAAGGAGGATGATTATGAACTATGGATAACAGAGAAAACATTGGTCCAAGGAACTGATGCTGATCCCACATTCCAACCTCAATGCGTCGTGGCATGAGGTAAGGAAACTAAAGCTAATATTGATTTTTTGAAAGAAAAGATAAAGCATTACAGGGAACAGTGCCTTAAGATCAAAGATGATAGAAAGAGGGAAGTATTGGAAGCAAACAAACTGAAGGAGAAATACAATGCGTTGTTAGGAGAGCATCTGGTTCTCAATTCAGGAGTTCTCCAGCTCGAGAATGATAAGAACTCCTTAGAAATGCAGTTGGCTATCTCTGAAGGTGAGCTGGAGAATCTGAAGGCTCAGATAATAGAATTGGAGGAACTCGAAGCAAACAGGGCTCAACAAATCCAGCTCCACCAACAAGAATGTGAAGGGATGATTCAAGAAAAGGAACAACTAGCAAGACAACTCAAAGAGGCAGCGGAAGACCAACAAAATTTGTCCACTTTTCACAAACAAGCATGTGATATGTAGACTAAAATTCATCAGCTGCTAGTACTGATCTCGAAAGAGATTTGGAGCATGAAAGAGATGATTAAGAAGATGACAACAATTGAAACCAAATCCCTAAGGACTCAAGAAAGGTTTGCAGATCATGTAGAGAAGCTGAAACAACAATCTGAGTGGAAAAAGGGAAAATCTTAGCTCCCTTCACACTTACGCGCCCCTACAGGGGATGAATTGGACGTGGACATAGGAATTCTTGAATTCGCCAAAGATTGCGGTACCAAGCTAAGTTTGGAAATCAAAAGGATGGTCCACAAATGTTGTTCGATCTACTCCACACTCAGGGAATCGCTTAGCAAGTGTCATTTGGTTCTCCCCACCTCCATTTATGATTTCCCAAAAGAAGAAGATTGATTATTCGAGTTGCAGAATGAGCTGGACGAAGACTTGGCAGTATATCAAGAAGACAGAGGTATTGACTCAAGATGAATTTCAACAGTGCATTTGCCAACCTGCAATACATATTTACTTCTTAGAAGCAATGGAGAAAGAGGCCACAGAGGTGAAAGCGCTGATCAAATCGGACCTGCACAAGCATGAAATAGCGTCCCAAGCAACATTATCTTCCCGTAGCAAGCTCATTGTAAGAGATATCAACCAATGGACCTCATACATTCAAAGTATAGATGGCTCGGTAATTTCAAGCGAGCCGGTTGATGGAGGCGTGTCTTCAAGTCAGTAGGCAGAAGCCCCAGTGGAATAGACAGATTATTCTTATTTTGTTTTAATCAAGCGGAGAAACTGAAATTTTACCTTTGTATAATTGCTTTAAAAGACAGCTGGTCCCTAGTTTTGTCCTATTTGTAAAACCTTCCATGTAGTCGTAGGCTTTGTAAGGATTCGATGAAAGCCAAGGAAGGAGGTTTTTGAATTAGGGTACACTTGTCAGCCCAAGGGGCACTTTGTAAGGTTATAAATAGAAGGTTAGAAGAGGTAGAAAGGACCTTTTGGCAGGGAAAAGAAGCTTCTTAGCTCGTACGAACTATTTTGTAATTAGCTCCAGGGAGGCGATTATTTCCTATTAAAGAGTCTGAGGGAGACATTTGTTTTGCTTGGAAATGTGGCATCGATGCATGCTGGATTATTCTTATGACATTCTGACACTGCTGTGAGATCTTTCTTTGCTGTTCAGAATTGTTTTTGTCTGATGAATGATCTCACTATTTTCTGTGCAATGATGTTTTCCTAAATGAGTAATAGAATGCTTTTATATGAATTAAAGCTATTTTAATATCTTTAACCTTCTGCTGAAAATGTTTCTTTATGATTTAAATGGCTATCCATGCAATCTTTAGATATCTCTTTCAGCACATTGCTCATATTTATAGTTTTCTCCTTGCAAGGATAGATTAGATTTATTTCAGTCTTAGATATAGATTTGTTTCAAGCTCTGCATTTAGATTAAATTAGCTTAGGCACTTGCACATCATTTTAACAATAAAATCAAAAAAGAACGGTGGATCAGGCCATAACCGTTGTAAAAGAAAGAAAATCTAACGGTAGCCGGAACTGCTAACTGGATGGATTCCCCATACCAAACGATGGAAAATCTAATTGGGATAATTTACTGGGGAGGATCCCTTTCTGCTTAATGCTGCGATCTTTAGGGCATCAACAGGGTGTTGAACATGTGTGATAAGGAAAATTGATGTGTTCCCCCTAAAGGAACAGTAGAGGTTGGTTGGAGATATGGCAGTGTAAATACTGATGATGCAATGCCGGGAGAAACATTAAATTCTAACACTGATTGCTCAGGGAAAGACTGATCCATATCAATACTATCCAACAGTTCAGTGAAAGTCTTAGGATCTTTAGTGAATTCTTCTGTTACTGGCACCGGAGGAGGTGGGACCACTTCTTCATCACAGTCTATTATGTCAACTATAGAAACCTGTGAGGAAGAAGGCAGGATTTTCTGCCTCTTAGCAGGGCTAGCCTGAGTTATGATCATATCATCATCTTCTTGAGTTTCTTCAATAGAGATTTGAGCATTTGATGCAATTGGTGGATGAATGTCGACTGCAGGCTTTGGAGGTTCTAGCAATTGAGTCTTTAACATCGATGCCAATTGTACCATCTGCTGCTGGGATTCATGATATGACTGTAGCATCATTTTAGCTTCTTCACTAGCTTTCTCTTGAGAGGGTTCCTCTAGAGGAGCTTTACCTTTGTTTCCATCAGGGAATGTAATCATGAGAGAAGTATAGGCATTCTGAGATTCTTTCTCTTCTTTGTCTCTTCTTTCTTGTTCAATGATATTTAGCTGCATGGCCCTATAACTCAAAACTCTAGCCTTAAGTTCATTCTGGTCTTTTAAAATGTCCTGCTGTTCTTGTAAGTCTTTTGCCTTAGCTAGAACCTATGAGAATGTGTCCAACCCTTGGTATATGAAGTCATATGGAACTAACTCATGTGCATAATCTATTTTCATATGTACTTGCTTGAGGTGTGCATCCAAGAACTTCTTGGAGTCATGTTTCCTTTTCGGGGCAGTACCTAATCTCAAGGCAGCTATCTGGTCACCTAGAACTGTAGCCCAAGTTGAAGTTGGGATAACCAGTTGACCAATATTGAGAGGAAACATAGGCCAACCTTTCTTCCTGGGACCTGTGAGTTTCTTATACATGCCATCAATGACAGTTTGAAAAGAAACTTCCTGTATTACCATCCTGTCCAGAACAATCCTGGGGAGCAAGTGCACTGTGTCACTTCCCCAAATCTTGATGTATGAAAAATACTCACCTACATACAAATCACCCATGGTGTTGATGAAAGTCTTAGCATTTTCTGAGAATGCAGGTGGCTGTTGCTTGAAGATCTTGAAATAGATGGTGCCCATGAAGTGGTCACAAATGTCATATAACGAAGGTGAGAAATTCTCTTCCCACAGTGCCGAATGATAAATGTGTACATGATGGTCTGAAGGGGTCCAATTCCAACCCAAGTTAGGGTACTGGAACTCTAAACAAAAAACATCAAGGACATATGCAGATAGGAAAAATGGTGGTTTCTTATGAGCTGGAGCCTTTTGATATTCATGAATGGCATTCTTTAGTTAAGTCGACGGGATAGAGGCCCATGGGAAAGACTCACCAGTGAGTAGCACATGATGTGCTATAGGTGCCCATTCTGCTTTGAAAAGAGAACAATTCAGTAGACCAAAAAGCCTGCAGAGCATGGATGCTAGTAAAGAGTAGGGTTCCTTAAACCATATGATGGGATAAAGGTTATCAACCTTAGGCACAAAAGCGTTCGGCTTAAGCATCCATGACCTAATCATCTTGTTAAAATTAAAACGGGTTTTGGACGACTGTATAAAATCGGGGGAGAGGGTCTGTACGTGTGGTCTCAGAGAAAAAGCCCAAACAAAATCCTCTGGGCGAAAATGTGTTAATTGGCACCCCATGCTATCGTTAAAACAACGGTCTTTAACACTGGCATTCTCAATTATCCATTTTACAACATCCGTGTAAGGTAAGATAGTAGGGTGCACAACAATACCATGAATTTGGGAATCCCTAATTCTCTCATACACTGGTCTATCGTTCTCAATATGAGAAAGGTCGTCATTATAAAAAATGGCGTATATTTTCGACTAATCTATTTGGTATGTATCAGTGACTCACTCACTGGTGTCGGAGAGAAAACCAAAATTAGGGTCTTTGACCAGGGGATCTCTGAGTGGCGTTTAGAACGTGTACCTTTCAACATGGCGAAAGAACTTGCAATTTCTGATCAATAAGAAAATTAAAATCAAAATCAATCCAAAAATGAAAAAATTGCAGACTGGTAGTATAAGGATGATAGTGAGCTTACCCGAAATAGCAAACAAACATAAAAAAGGAACCTGCTACACAATCCACGGTAAAAATAACAGTGCGATGGAGTAATTCTTCGAAAGTAAAACGGTAAAAATAAAATAGAAAAACCCTATTTATTGAATTTACTAGGTTAAAAGATGACCATAGGATGAAAACAAAATGGACGGTCGAGATTAACCGAAGCGGGATACGGGATCTCACGAAAGTCTTATTCACAAAAATTATTAAGGGATCCCGAAAGCTACAACCCGACAATTGTGGGTTGCGGGTTGCGGGGTCGTGCAAATGGCAAAGGTGGAAAAGAGTTCCCAAAATATGAAATCCGCAATTGCGGGTTTCAAGTTTCGGGAATGGCCACAATCGAAAAATGAGAAAGGTGTTCCCGAAAGCCGCAACTCGACATTTGCGGGTTGCGGGTTTCAGGAACAACACACTTGTGAACCAAAAACAACTTCCCGAAAGTCGAAACCCGACAGTTGCGGGCTGCGGGTTTCGAGAACACGCAACAAAAATAAATAAAAAGGCAACGCCCGGAAGCCGAAAGCTGCAATTGCGGGTTTTCGAGTTTCGGGATGAAAATTTCCTGAAATTATTTACAAAGGAAAAAAAAATCCAAATCCCACAATTGTCAGGTTGCGGGTTTTGGGTTGATGAAAAACAAAAGCTTGAAAAGTGAAATCCCGCAACCTGCAACCGTCGGGTTGCGGGTTTTCTAAACTCAAAAACAAAACAAACAAATCCCGCAACCCGCAACTGCCGGGTTGCGGCTTTCGGGAACATAAATTCCAAAACTGCAAAACAAACACCCCACAACTCGAAATCGTCGAGTTGCGGGTTTTAGGTCTCCTAGCTTTCGGGTTTCGATTTGATGGAAGAAAAGGGTAAAATACTCAAAATTTGAGGATTTTGACAAACCAGACAGTTAGAGATCATCCAGAAAGAAGGAAACACACAAGACAAAAGTATGGGTGAGAGATCTAAACAAGTGAAAACCCAAATTCTCATATTTACAGAGTATACTCACCAAAATACCTTTGTGTTTTATTCAAAATGGGGTTCTCGTGCTTCAACTAAGCATGGGATCTGTTTTGGCCACAACAAATGGCGAGTGGCTCAGAAGAACCAATTATCTTTACAATGAAATTCAGCTAAATGGAACATGTTAGCCACATCATTTTTTTCAACCTGAATTTTTTCAAAAATTGATCACAAGAGAGACAGTTAACGAGCATGGAACATGAAATTAATAAATCCCCATATATGATCATGTTAAGAATAATGCAAATCTGATAAGGGGGTTGAAGAAACAACTGAGATCCTTCACCTTTATGTAATCATGGAAAAGCAGCTTGTGTTGAACCTAGGCACATACTTGAAAATACTCCTGGATATCCTAATTACACATCACCTTGATTTATTGAGATTTTATTTACATGCAACATTTCATGAGATTCTCCCTTTATATATATATATATATAGATTATATATATATATATATATTTAAAAAGAAGAGACTGTGTATATAAGATCACTGCGCTGACTTGGTGATCATATATAAGCAGTTCCATTCACAAGCATAATTCAGAAATTGATCAAGCGAGCTCGATAACGAGACTCCTTTCTTCCAGTTTCAATATTGAAAGAAACTACCATGGCTTGGTGACCATATTGTGATAGCTTCAGTCCAAATTAAACCCATGATCATGGCAGGTATGGCTTGCAATAAGACCCCCCTGTCCCTATATGCACGAGCATCTTTGAAAAGGATCAAACCACATTTTATTAGGTTGAAAATTACAAGGCACTACCATGGCTTGGTGACCATATATTGGTAGTGTTACTCACCGATGCTTTGTTGATCATGAATGGACCGACTTGTGATAGGATCTTCCAACTCCCAGTAGAAATGAAAGTCATCTTCCAAGTGTGGTGGCTTGATGTGAAGATGTCATTTTGCTTAGCACCTATGAGCCTAATGGGCTGGCTTGATAGCAAGACCTCCCACCTTGTAATTTACATTTATTAAGAGATTAATTACCAAGGTGATTGTAAAAGGATCCAGAGCAGAACAAGCTAGGTAGGTTATTATGATATGCAGCTTGAACCATGAAACATGAGACAATGGAGACTCTGCTATTCCCCAGACCTCAATTAAACAAATAAAACATGTGTAAGATAATGACCATTGTGGAGAAATATCAATTCAGGGTTCTGCAATCATTAGCTATATGCCCTTTGTTGAACAACCTCCTATACAGGATAAAATTATGGCTGGCAGGCAGTTATAAAGCCCAAGTTGAAATCATCACCAAGAGAGAAACTAATTAATGAGTATAACCAAATGTGTGGAGTTTAAAGCAAACAAACGAAAACAAAACAGACAATCCAATCTAGAAAAGAAATAGCAAAACAAACCTATGTACAAGTACATCATCCTGATCAAACAAAATACTTTTTGAGGAGTGAAATATTCACTGGATAAGTGTCCACAACTCCTTCCAGTGTCTGTAATCGAACAGTACCAGGACCCATCTTTTTTGTAACAATGAAACGTCCCAGCCAAAGGCGTTGAAACTTGGTATACTGGTTCTTATCTTTGTTTTGTTTGTCCCATTGTAAAACCAAGTCTCCAATAGAAAATTCCCTGTCAGATGAAGATTTTTCATCAAACCATCTTTTCACCATCTGCTGATGATGATATAACTTGTTTCTAGCCACTTCTCTATCTTCCTCCAGTTTAAGTAGGGTATCAATTCTCTGCTGGAGGGGAGAAGAATCATCTTCTTGGACAGATTGGGCTAGCTGTAGTGAAGGGATGGTAAGATTAGTAGGAAGAATGGATTCTTTGCCATACACTAGACAGTAAGTAGAATTTCCAATTGCTGCCTTTGGAGTAGTCCAATCTGCCCAAAGAGCATTATTGAGCTATGTATGCCAATCTCTATGGTGAGAGGCCACAGTCTTCTTCCGAATGTTGATCAAATTTTTGTTCGAAGACTCAACCAACCCATTACCTTGTGGGTAGTAATTGGCAGAAAATTTGAGTTTCATCCCCTTTTCAAAAGCATATTCAGTTATGTCAATCGAGGAAAAATAGGATGCATTATCAAAAACTAGGAATCTGGAGTACCAAATCGTGAGAGTATATGACTATCTAGGAAAGAAATGACTTAGCTGGCATTACATTGCTTAAGTGGGACTGCCTCCACCCATCTAGTGAAGTAATCAGTTGCTGTGAGAATGTATTTGTGATGGAGGGATGAGGTGGGATTTATGGGCCCGACAAAATCCACCCCCCATTACTGAAATGGAAACTAAACAGTGACTGGTTGCAAAGGGAAACCAAGTTTCTTGGACTTCCCTGTGCATTTATGGCATGGTTCACACCTCCTTACATAGCAATAAGCATCTTTAAACAACGTAGGCCAGTAGTATCCAGCTTTGAGAATCTTATGAGCTGTTGTCTCACTTGAAAAATGACCTCCAGCTGGTCCATTATGATGTCGGGGTATCAATAGCATTGATAGAACCTGTAGGAATATCTTCTTCTTGTTCCCATTCAACTTGCTACTGCAGGGGATCATTAGATTGAGCAGTAAGAAGGAAAAGGCCTTGTCCTTTGACAATTTCGGTTGGCCTTATTTCCAAATCATACTCTTGCAGAGTGGTCATCTAGTGGGCTCTTTTTTCGTCCAACTCCTTCTGGATCAGCACATTTCTAATAGCAGAATACAGGACAATGACCTTTGTTCGAGATTTTAACAAATAAGGCATGTAATGTTTGACAGACTTGTAAACTGTGTAGGCTTGTTTGTCAATTTGTGAATAATTGAGCTCTGCACCCTTGAAGGCTGAACTCATGAAGGAGATTGGGATCTCTGATATTGCTGTCCTGTTTCTGTGTCAAAACAGTTGCATAGGAGAAATCAGTGGTGAAAGTGTAGAGAATAAAATCTTTATCAAAATCCGAGGACATGAGAGCAGGAGCTTCTACAATAGCCTTACGAATTTCCACAAATGCATCTTTTTGTTCTTGTGACCAGGTGAACTGTACATCTTTCTTAACTAAATGTTGTAAAGGTTTAACTATCTGAGCGAAATTAGGAACAAACCTGTGTACAAAGTTGATCTTACCCAAGAAGGACTACATTGCTTTACACGAACTTGGTAAGCCGATTTTTGAAATCATGTCTGTGCATTCAGGGTCGATGATCATACCATCTTTTGAAACGATGAAGCCCAACAGCTTTCCTTCTGTGATTGAAAAAATTGATTTCTTGGGGTTTAAGGAAATGCGAAATTTCCTGCAACATTCAAAAACCTTCTTAAGAGCAAATAAGTGTTCATGTCATTTTTTTGAAAATATGGTAATATCATCTAAATAAACCAGAATTATGTGTTAAATCTCGGAAAGCTATATCCATAGCTCTCTGAAAAGTGGCTCCCGCATTAATTAAACCAAAAGGAATTCACCTGTAGGTGAAGGTGCCCCAAGGGGTTCTGAACGCTATCTTTAATTGGTCATCTGGAGCAACAATAACCTGGTTGTATCTTGAAAAGCCATCTAGGAGAGAAAACATTTCTGACCCCGCTACCTTTTGGAGAATTTGTTCGATGGGTGGAACATGGTAGTTATCTTTTTTCTGAGGCCCGGTTTAAATTTTTGAAATTGACACACAATTGGATTTCACCACTTTTCTTGTGTACATGCACCAAATTGGCTATCCACTGTGTATGCCTTACCTGAAAAATAATTCGAGCTGTGAGTAGCTTTTCCAGTTCTTTTTTAATAGAAGGCTCTAAATTGGGATGCATTTTCCGCAGTTTCTGTTGATACGGTTTAACTTCTGGCTTCATAGGTATATTATGGTAGATAACGGTAGTGTCAAACATTTTCAATTCGTCATAGGTCCAGGCGAAGACATCTTTATATTCTTTGAACAGTTTAATGATAGCTCGCCTTTCTTATGGGGTGAAATCAATTCCTAAATTGATGAAATGGGGTTCTTGCTCAGTCCCTAAATTGACTTGCTCATAATTAAGTGAAGAGCTCTGTGTTTTACAATTGGTTTTGTGTCTGAACTTGTCTTGCAAATCGTAAAACTTCTCCAAATTGATCACAGACTTTGGGATGACATTCGAGGAATTGGAGAGATACTTTTCATGCTCATCCTTGTCTATAGCCATATCCTGGAATGTGTCCTGGTTTAGTAGAAAATCAAGTATCTGCTGGTCATCATCAAATACCTTCCAGTTTGTCATGTTATCTGGTATGGAAGGTCTATACATCAGTTCTATTGAGAATGTTTGAGGAGATAGGCCCTCTAGTGGAATCAATATGGAAGCTGTATTTTCCAACAAGTCAACATCGAAATTCTAAGACCTAGGAACTGAATTAATATTGAATGCAATGAAGGAGATGGTAAGATCTCTTACCAATTTTTGATAATTCAATAGGTGGGGATACAAGCAGTGTGTCTTATTCCTCACCTGTTTCACAATGATTTCTGAATCTCCAAAACAATGAATGATCTGTACTTTCAAGTCAATAGCCTTTTTCAGTCCCTGTGTCAGGGCCTCATACTCAGCCACATTGTTAGTACAATCAAACTCTAATATACATGCAATCATAGTTTTTGTCCCTTTTGGATCTATGACAACACATCCTGCACCAGCTCCATCCTTAGATTTAGAGCCATAAAAAAAATGTCCAAGCAATGGGATCTAATCTAAAATTTGTATTTACATTAAAAACATTATGTACAATTTCCCATGAGAATGGTACAGAAGTGAGATGAGTTACCTGAGATTCGTTCTGTGCATTCTCCTATGGTGAAACATTAGCTGATAAATTCCTGAAAAAGGTATCAAAGGTAAAGTTTTCAATGTGCGTGTTGAAATAACCCACAGGCTCACTTGAGTCATTCAAGTCTGTGACTGTCTGTTTCATAAAAGGCTCCCTGCTTATCTTGATCTTGTTTGGCTGACCATTGTAGGGTAACCACAAATGGGACCAATCAGTAGCAAAATAACCTTTTAGCTTTTATGACCAGTCTCTACTAAGCCACATACCATATGCTTCTGGGATATCAGCAATTACTATGTCAATTGTTTGATGGATTTGGGGATCAACAGATAAAGTAATTAAGACATTTATGAGCCTTCCTACTACTCTGACTTTTGATCTGTCAAGTTGTATTATCTGAGTAGGGAAAGGTTCCCATGTGGCATTGAACTTTCTGCAGACAGAAAAATGCATCACATTTGATGAGGCACCAGAATCTATCATGCAGTTATGTACGTTTCGGTTGAAAATCTCAAAGGTAAGCAGAAAAGGAGGTGTCCTTCTGCTACCAGAATTTCGATCCTCTGGTTTAGTGAAAGAGTCAAGGTTATTATTCCGCAATTCTCTTGGCTGTTTGACCACCATGCTTTTGGGAAAAGTATCCCTCATCAAAGGGGATTTCAATAATTCAAACAAAGAGATGTTTTCTTTCACTCTTTTAAGATCCTCAACTAAATTGTACTCCATCTCAGGGATGACTGTATCTTTGTGAGGGACAGTCTTGCCTTTATTAAGAACTGGTGTGGAGGATGAAGGTTCGTGAGGGGGCTGAGGTTTAGACCTTGTGTTATAAGGATGCTGGACGTTAAACATAGTCTCAGGTTCTTCTTCTTCTTCACACATAGGAAGCTCTGAAAAGTAACTTATAGTGTTGATTTGTGGATCCTCATGCTCATCATCTTCTTCTTCATGTGGTTGTGGGTCTAGAGTAATCTGATCATTGGGAACTTTAGGGGTGTTTTTAGATTCTACTGCCAAGGCTCTAAAAATAAAATAAATTTCTTCATTCGTGAGGCCTTCTGTTGGATTAGGAGGCGGTGGATTCGGTGGAGGTTGATAAGGTCTCCTAAAAGGTGGCCTCACAAAACCTCTATTCTGGTTTTGATTTTCATTGTTAGTTCTTTTAAAATCTACCACCTCGTTTGACATTTTCTGGATGAGCTTTTTCATGTCAGTTATGTCAAATGGATCCTTGCTTTGTGCAGTGGGTTTAGGAACACTATCATTCCTTTTCCTGGAAGTTGAAGGCTGTTCTTTTGAGTTTTCCAGATTTTCCTTGAGACAAAAAATTTCCTTCTCAACTTGTATCGCTTCAGCAAACACTTCCAACAAAGTTCCCTTTTGTGCTCGTTTCACCCACATTGAAATTGAAGCAGGTAGGCCCTTTTCATAGTAGGCTATCAACAATTCTTCAGCAGGAAGAAGGTTGATAGGAATTCTGTTCTTTAAGTATGAGAAACTTTGCTTGAAATCTTTAACCCTTTATTTCCCTTTGATTTTCATGGAGGATAATTCCAAAACAAGATCCTGTGGTGTTTTTTCATCTCCAAACTTTTGGATGAATAATTTCTCAAACTCATCCCAAGAAATAATAGACCTTGGTGGCAGGGCAAAATACCACATAGCTACCTTTCCTTCAAAATTATAAGGAAAGAGTCTGTAGACCACATCCTCATGAATGCCACTTCTAAGCCTAATAGCCTGCATGAAGGTTTTAACATGATCTAGGGTAGGTGATTTATCATTTGGGTTAAACTTGGGTAACCACTTCTCAGGGTTTTTGGGTAACCTATGTTGGTCTCCAAGTACCCATACTGCATCTTGGTCGAGCCATGGTCTGTTTTGGCCTTCTGCAGCCATCAATGGTTCTTCTTCTTCTTCTTCTGACGAAGAGCTTAAAGAATGTTCACTATCTGAGGAAGAGGATGAGGATGAAGGAGGAGATGGTGGTGGTCCACCGGTTTCAAGTTTTGGCTGATCTTGTTTTTCCTGAAAAAATTGACTAAGGTTATATTTAGGGGAACCTGATTGACCAACAAGTTCTTGATTTTCAGGTTGTGGATTAACTATTTGCTGATGTTCAATATTTTGATTAGTTTCCAGTTGGATGATTGGATCACTGATCCATGGAACAATGTCTTGCCGAGGTTCTTGATTATTGGCATGCATAAAATTTTGTAAATTGATTGCTGCAAGACCACGTCCTCATTGATCGGTAAGTATTTGTTCTTCCCTAGCGACCCTATCGGCTGATGTTTTCAATATCTTCTCTAGTGAGACGGTTCCTCTGGTAGGTGATATAATAAAGATATTCTCTCTATTTTCCTATTGTGCTGCAGATACAACAGGTACAACAATTTGTTGAGCAGGTGTATCAGGGACAACCGTGGGTTGAGCAGGTGTAACATGGATAACTGCTAGTTGTAACTCTATTGATTTTTCAGATGTTGAATCCCTTGATTGGCTTTGAGTTTGAACCGTTGAAGTACTTGCTGGGGAGATTTCAGGTCGGAGTTGTGTACCCGTAACATCCTGAGATGCTCTTTCGAGGTTTTGTGGTGGGGTCACATGTAATAGCGCCCTGGGAGATCCTACAGGTCGGAGTTGTGTACCCGTAACATCCTGGGATGCTCTTTAGAGGTTTTGTGACGCACGTAATAAGTCCTGAGGATTCCACAGTATGGCCAGTGATGATGAAGACCTGCAGGTGGTGGGCCTACATCCAGTATGAAAAGGGACTGGCTCTGTAGAACTTCCTATGACGAGTAGATTCAGAGATTGATTGAGATAGCAGCAGCAGTAACGATGATGATGACTCGATGACGATTATCTAGTGACGATGATCCAGAGAAGATGACTTGTGCTAGAAGAACTGTGCTGAGAAATACCTTCCTAGTTAAGAGGGAGTGTTGATGTATATGTAACTTCGGAATGTATTTCACATATATGTATATTGTATTCCTATAGAGATGGTATTATTCCTCTATAAGGAAGTGTCGTCATTTATATTGTAAGTGTCGTAACTTATACTTGATGGGTTATTAGACCACCTTATTTGGGGTCGGCCTTGTATAAGTCATGTGGGTCAAAGGGTTATTAGACCACCCTATTGGGGGTCAGCCATGTGGGTCAAAGGGTTATTAGACCACCCTATTGGGGGTCGGCCCACTCAGCATTATGTTATGTGGTAAAGTTCGAGCCTACATGAGTTAGGTAAAAAGGCAAGTCAAGTCAAGTATAAATAGAGTGCGGGAGGCACTCTATTTGCTCACTCACTTCTCACACATGCACTCAAGGAGGAGTGGCGCACTTATGGAGGAGGAGGATCTACTGCTAGGTTATGGCTATCTCTCTTGGTTGGTTGTATCATTGCTCTATCTATCTCTGAGGAAGTTATTGGGGTTTTTCACCTTTATGGTTTTCCCCAAGTAAATCTTTGTGTCTCTTGTGTGCTTGCATTATTGTCTCCATGATTGATATGCTGTAGATATGCTGTACATGTTGTTCTCTCAGTTAAGATCCTAGATCATATTGAAGTAAATTCAGAAAATTTAACATGGTATCAGAGCTAGCCTGAAAGAAGGCATGATATGGCATGTATGACACTTGTTGCACTTACGATGCTAGGGCTTGATATAGCAAAAACCAGTCATCGTATCACTTTCGCTATAAATCCGTTTTGGAGAATTTTTCGGATCTGAAATTGTTACAAGACGAAGCTAAGATCTCCAGGTACCTTGTGTCCAAAGGAAAACCTCTAATTCGTTGTACTTTGTGATTTATGATCTGTGCAATATAGGGTTTCTGCCTCTTCCAGATCTGAGTCAAAATCAGGTGACCTTGGGAAAAAGGTCATATCTTGGGCTAGAAAGCTCCAAATGAAATTTAATAAAATGTGACAGGTAGTACACAGTCTGTACTATCTCAGAAAACTTTTTCAGAGGCAGAAGGTGAACCTGTGACACGTGGAACTCCGTACAAGTGCGCTCTCCTGTATTATCCCATAAACAGGTCATGTTGCGACATTTGGCATAACTCTCTCTCAGAGAGTCCAATTGAGGCCAGACCTATCAGGATGGAAAGGTAACAGGCCGATCTATCTCAGGAAACGTTTTCAGAGGCCGAAGTTAAAACAGTGACACGTGGCACACCGTACAAGTTCGCTCTCTTGTTTTATCCCAAAACAGGTCACGTTGCGACATTTGGCATATCTCTCTCTCAGAGAATCCAATGGAGGTCAAACCTGTCAGGATGGAAAGATAACAGGTTAGGCTATCTCAGGAAACTTTTTCAGACCCTGTGGATCAAAAATTTTAGAGTTACACCAGAAACAATCAGGTACATATTTCTGTCAAAACAGAATTATTTTTGAGTACCTTCATTCATGGCTTCCGAAATTTAGGGCTTCGTAGAAAGTTGGAATTTTTGTAATCCGAGACCACGGATGGATGCTACTCATCAAAATAGAAATTTAGAGACCAATATCAGAATTTTTGGTTGGGCAGAAGACCGGGCTTGATTAGACCCTAGTTCGGGACTTTGATAAGAAAAGTAGAAAATTAGGGCTTTTGTAAAAATGGGAATTTTTGAAATCTGTGACCACGGCTAGAAGCTCCTCAGAAAAATAGAAGCTTGGAGCTTTGGATCAAACATTTTGATTGGGTAGAAGAGTGGGCTTCATCAAACCCCAGTTCAGGGTCACGTCCAGTGAATCCGGAAGTTTCAAAGGCAAAATTGAGGAGTGAAACTTTGCAGTTTTCAAATTCTGAATATACCAGTTTGATCAGCTCATCAAGGCGCATATTTCTATCCTTTCGGAAGTTTGAAATTCAAAGTTTGAATTTTTGGGGTTTCTCTGACAAACCCATATCCAGCTCCAAGTCCAGTTCTTGCAAATCAAGTGGATTGGGTTAATCCTAGAAGAAGATGGATTGATCATCTACATGAGTGAAGAAGTTCCTGTTTCAGAGGGAGATGAGGCTAAGGCCTTACATTAGAAGATTACAAGCGATCTCGACAGGTATGACTCATCGAGGTATGTTTCGATATTTTTCCATGATTACGTTTATGGTATGTTTGTCTTCATGTTATTACTGTTAGTACAATTTTGATTTTAGATTTGTCGTATCACCTTAACAAAATTATGAATGCATGATAGAAGATATTCATTGGTTAGGGTGTTGACACTTATGATCATACTAATACATTATGGTGTTGTATGAGGTTTATGTTGTCTACTAACATGAAAGGTACACCAATAAAGACAAATCATGTTCCAGTTCAAGAACATATGATCATGATGACATGAGGATAAAGACTCATCCATTGTCATGGATCTCATAGAAGATCCATTTACGAGGTATCTATAACTTGGTTTTATAATGGCTAACCTATAAGATATACAGGTTACTAGCACAAGTCATTGAAGAAGAACAAGAAGACATCATGTGAGTAAGTTAGACATAACTAACTAGCATACTAATCCAGGTATGTTTTTCCTATATCAAGATAGAATCCTACATTGGGTTAGGATCTTATACTGTTGTTGATAATGATTATTCATGAAGTCATAGGTTTGAATAATCATGGTTGTATGCATATTATGTTTCTTACCATAATTGATGATATGACTAACCAGAAGAATCATGAAGGTATAGGATCGAATAATCACAGGTTTTATGCATATTATATCTCTTATCTTGTTTGATGATTCAACTAAAGAGTCATAGGTTTGAGTAATTATAGGTTTAGAAATGTTATGCTTCTTATGATTTGACTAACCATAAGAATCCTACATAAACCTTGAATGATAATGCTTATTATTTCTGTTTGAGATGATCATGACTATACATGCTTGAGATTATTGTGTTTTAATAGTATACTAATGAATGTATGATTTTATATTAGACCTAGAGGATAACACAATGATGATACTAACAAGCATGCATAGGGATCGAGAATGTATATAAGTTCAAGGACAGGTAATCCAGGAAGCAAAGATCAAGAGGGAGTACACTCTAGTGGTTTATGCAATGATGCAGATATTCAGAGGGAGTTGTCCATCTCTCTACATTCCACAACAGAAAGGTGTAGAAGAAGCTACTTCAGATTACGACTCCAGCAGCTCCTGCAAGGAACCGAAGACTCAGAGGGAGTCCACCCAACGAACAAACAAAGATAAGTATTTTAATTATCATTTCTTACATATTTGTTTGTTTAAATAAAATTGTTCAATGATGTATATGCTCATGGTCTTAGACTTAGGATATGTATTGTTCATATTAGAATAATTACATTAATGAACAGTATACTACTAATATGCATGGGTAAGTAGCCTATGGCACTGTACAACATTCCATTGCTACTTATCTAGAATGAAACCTCTTTACTGACATGTTGGGAGTTGTGCACACTCTTAACAATGTTCTGGTGCAGATTGGAAGGCATCTAGAAAGTTACGGGATATGGATAAATGTTGTATTGAAGCATTGGCTAAGATAATTGCATGACTGTATGACATATTTATTTATGTGTAAGAATTTGTTCTGAAAACTATGAGATGTTTTCTAATCATGCAATTTAACTTGTTGTGTAGGAAAGATCGTATGCCATCTCCTACAAAAGAAGAACTACAACATTTGTTCAGCAACAAATTTATTTATTGAAGATATTGAAGTTCCCAGGATCTGGGATGAAGAAATGGAATGCCATGATCCGTCGATCATGAAGAATGATGTTTGGGATGTAGTCCCAAGACGTGAAGGAAAGTTTGTTATGAATTCCAAATGGAACTATCAGATCAAGCATGTTGCAGATGGCAGCATTGAGAAATATAAAAGTGATGAAATAGAAGATGCACCAGATGGATCTCAAGACAGCATGGTGTAGTCATATATGTGTGCAGAACTTGGTATGGTAGGATAGACAGCTCTCTATCCAGTTTGGGCTTTACCAAGAGTAAAGCGGATTCCAACCTTTACTACAAGGTTGAGGAAGGAAATCCAGTGATACTACTTTTGTATGCAGATAACCTGTTTGTTACACGTGAAAATAGTTTGATTGCCGACACGCAGCAGAAGCTTACTACCAAGTTCGAGATGAAGAACTTGGGGATGATGCACTATTTTTTTTTGGCATAGAGGTGTGGCAGAGTGGTGGAATCTTCCTTGGACAAGGGAAGTATGCAATAGAGATCCTGAAGAGGTTCGGGATGATGGACTGCAAGGCTATGGCCACACCTATGGCATTGAATCTAAAGCTTCTATGTGATGCTTCATCTGAGCCGGTTGATGTCTCCATGTACCATCAGATGATTGGGTACTTGATGTACCTGACGAACATGAGACCAGACATTTGCTTTGCTGTGAACACATTGAGCCAGTTCCTGACGGATCCGAGGAGTGTTCACCTGGTTGCTGTAAAGCATGTTCTGAGGTACCTGAAGGGTACAGTGGATTATGGGCTCAGGTATGAGGTGAATCAAAAGTTTAACCTGCAGGGTTATGTTGATTCAGATTGGGCTGGCAGTGCTGCAGATAGGAAGAGCACATCTGGGTGTTGCTTCAGTATGGGATCAGGTGTGATCTCTTGGTTTAGCAGGAAGCAGTCCTGCGTAGCACTGAGTACAGCTGAGGCAGAGTATGTTGCAGCCTGTTTAGCTAGTTGTGAGGCAGTATGGCTACGGAAGCTACTGTCTGAGTTATTTGATCTCCCGTTGGAGGCTACTGGTATCTTCTGTGATAACCAGAGTTGTGTGAAGCTGTCCGAGAACCCAATGTTTCATGATAGGTCGAAACACATAGAGATCAAATATCACTATATCAGGGATATGGTGCAGAGAGGAGCTGTGAAGCTCCTGTATGTTGTGACGGACGAGCAGATTGCAGATGTGCTGATGAAGCCACTAGCCAGGGTGAAGTTCGAGTACTTCAGAGAGAGGCTTGGCGTTCTTCAGATCGAGGACACTTCGAGGAAGAAGTGATGGACACATTTGCTGAAGCCATTCCAAGCATGTTGGAAGGAGTATCCTTCACATGGCTGTGGATGTAAGCGCTGGATGATGAGCATCAGGATGATGTTCTGGTTTCTGCTTGGATATGATCAGTTGGATCATTTTTATGTATGTATGTACGCATCATGTGGATGCTGGATATGATCAGTTGGATCATTTTATGTATGTATGTATGCATCATGTTGGATGCTTGGACCATGTATCTGTATATGTATCAGGTGGATACATTGTGTGATCAGGTGGATCATGTATGGTGATATGTAGCATGTATTTGTATTTGTATCAGGTGGATACATTGATGATCAGGAGGATCATGTATGATGATATGTATCAGGTAGATACTTGGTATGCATCAGGTAGATGCAGTGATGATCAGGATGATCATAGATGACGAGCTTCAGGATGTTGCTCCAGATGACATGCAGCAGGATGTTGCAGTGATGATCAGGATGATCATAGATGACGAGCTTCAGGATGTTGCTCCAGATTACATGCAGCAGGACGTTGCAGTGATGATGATCAGGATGATCATGGATACATCAGGATGATGTATGGTGAGTATCAGGTTGATACTCTATGGCCGTGGATCAGGTTGTGCAGATGAGCATGTAATTCCTTGCCCTGGGAGATTTGCAGATGGTATTTCGAGGTTTTGCTTATGGCATGTAATTCGGTGCCCTGGGACATCTGGAAAATGCTCTTTCGAGGTTTTGCTCTGGGAGGACATGTAATTCGGTGCCTTGGGAGATCTGCAGATAGTCTTTCGAGGTTTTGCCTATGGCATGTAATTCAGTTCCCTGGGATATCTGGCAGATGCTCTTTCGAGGTTTTGTCCTATGGCATGTAATTCGGTTCCCTGGGAGATCTGATAGGTTGGGTTGTGTGCCCGTAATCAGTCCTGGGATGCTCTTGCGAGGTTTTGCCATGAACACATGTAATTCATTGCCCTGGGAGATCCTATAGGTAGAGCTGTGTGCTCGTAACAGCCTGGGATGCTCTTGCGAGGTTTTGTGGTGGACCACATGTAATTTGTGCCCTGGGAGATTTCAGGTCGGAGTTGTGTACCCGTAACATCCTGAGATGCTCTTTCGAGGTTTTGTGGTGGGGTCACATGTAATAGCGCCCTGGGAGATCCTACAGGTCGGAGTTGTGTACCCGTAACATCCTGGGATGCTCTTTAGAGGTTTTGTGACGCACGTAATAAGTCCTGAGGATTCCACAGTATGGCCAGTGATGATGAAGACCTGCAGGTGGTGGGCCTACATCCAGTATGAAAAGGGACTGGCTCTGTAGAACTTCCTATGACGAGTAGATTCAGAGATTGATTGAGATAGCAGCAGCAGTAACGATGATGATGACTCGATGACGATTATCTAGTGACGATGATCCAGAGAAGATGACTTGTGCTAGAAGAACTGTGCTGAGAAATACCTTCCTAGTTAAGAGGGAGTGTTGATGTATATGTAACTTCGGAATGTATTTCACATATATGTATATTGTATTCCTATAGAGATGGTATTATTCCTCTATAAGGAAGTGTCGTCATTTATATTGTAAGTGTCGTAACTTATACTTGATGGGTTATTAGACCACCTTATTTGGGGTCGGCCTTGTATAAGTCATGTGGGTCAAAGGGTTATTAGACCACCCTATTGGGGGTCGGCCATGTGGGTCAAAGGGTTATTAGACCACCCTATTGGGGGTCGGCCCACTCAGCATTATGTTATGTGGTAAAGTTCGAGCCTACATGAGTTAGGTAAAAAGGCAAGTCAAGTCAAGTATAAATAGAGTGCGGGAGGCACTCTATTTGCTCACTCACTTCTCACACATGCACTCAAGGAGGAGTGGCGCACTTATGGAGGAGGAGGATCTACTGCTAGGTTATGGCTATCTCTCTTGGTTGGTTGTATCATTGCTCTATCTATCTCTGAGGAAGTTATTGGGGTTTTTCACCTTTATGGTTTTCCCCAAGTAAATCTTTGTGTCTCTTGTGTGCTTGCATTATTGTCTCCATGATTGATATGCTGTAGATATTCTGTACATGTTGTTCTCTCAGTTAAGATCCTAGATCATATTGAAGTAAATTCAGAAAATTTAACAATCATCCACGTCCTGAATGCTGACTTGTTCAAGATCCCGAATTCTCTGTGCGAACTCCTCACGCCTGCTCTCGAGCTCTTCAAGTCTGAATTTTGGTGGCAAAGCTTCTAGGATAGGGGTCATTAATGGTAATCCTATAACATGCATAATGTTGTCAATTGCATACCATCGCCTGGTGCAGATATATTTTGATTTAATTATAGTTTCTTCAGCTGTTTCATTATAATAAAGCCAAGTATTTAGAGAGGCTTTGATCTTCTTAATCTGGAAACTGCTGAGGATTGGGATATCTTTTGGCACATTCTTAATATACCCCTGCCATTCACTAATTTCCTCCTGAGCCTTAGAAGCTTGCAGTCTCTTCTCCTTTTGTTTTTCAAGGGTGGAGGACATCTTGGAAAAATCAATGAAATTTTCCCTGATTTCATCCAAAGCAATGTAAACTTTCTCCAACAGTTTATGATGAGATTGATTAACTTCGAGGGCCATATTCTTAAAATCATAGGGTGTAAAATTGAGAAAACTTGAGGAGGCTACACTTGCAGTTGCGTCCTCAATATGCTTTTTCAAGGAAGCTATTTTTTCAACGTCAATGGAATGTTGAGATTGTGAGAGACTGAGTTCAGTGAGAAGAGTGGAATTCTTTTTCTCTAGTTCTTGCAACTTACTTGCCCAAGTGTTCCCAAGGTCATCCATATCAGCAGAATGTTGTTTTTTAGCTTCATCCAATTCCTCTTTCAAGTTTTTGATTTCTTCATCCACGAGGTCAACTTCCTTATCCAAACCCAGGACCGAATCCCAATTAGCATTGGCAAAGGCTCCTAAGGCTGTTGCTACTTCAATTGCTTCAATTCTTGGATTATTGGTCCTGGGAGCCCATATTACTTGAACTGGTCTAGGTGCTTCCAAACCATCTTGACCTTGACCTCTTTTCCTGGTCTTTCTTATCACTGTCTTATCATCCTTGCTATAGAAGTAATTCCCAAGGGGAACTATATCTTCATCTATGTATTCAACCATTGAATGTGTGGAAGTAGAAGTGACACTAACTGTTGAGATCAATGAAGGTGTTTGGGTAGTAACAGGGGTAGGAATAGGTATGGTGACTTGAGTAGTAACTGAAGATGTAATGATAGCTTGAGGAACTGACAATGCTGGATCTAGGGAAGGGATTGAGACAAAGGCTTCAGATAATGGAACCTGAGTATCAACATTAGCTTCTGGAAGTGGAAGTTGACTAAGAGATTCGGTGGGTGAAGATGGTGAGGAAATATTAGAAGATACATCAATAGTGGTTGTTGATAAATTGACTATGGGTGACTACAGAGGGACAACCGAACGTTGGACTTCTGCAGCAATAGACAATGGAATTGATAAAGGGACTGAGTTTTTAGGTGATGGGATAGTAGTGTCATTGAGGGTGTTGAACATGTGTGATAAGGAAAATGGAAGTGTTCCCCCTAAAGGCATAGTAGAGGATGGTTGGACAGATGGCATCATAAATACTGATGATGCAATGCCGGGAGAAGCATTAAATTCTAACACTGATTTCTCAAGGAAAGAATGATCCATATCAATACTATCCAATAGTTCAGTGACAGATTTAGGATCTTCAGTGACTTCTTCTATTAGTGGCACCGGAGGAGGTGGGACCACTTCTTCATCACAGTCTATTATGTCAACTGTAGAAACCTATGAGGAAGAAGGCAGGACTTTCTGCCTCCTAGCAGGGCTAGCCTGAGTTATGACCAGATCATCATCTTGTTGAGTTTCTTCAATAGAGATTTGAGCATTTGATGCAATTGGTGGCTGAATGTCGACTGCAGGATTTGGAGGTTCTAGCAATTGAATCTTTAAAATCGATCTCAATTGTACCATCTGTTGTTGGGATTCACGGGCCGATTATAGCATCATTTTAGCTTCTTCACTAGCTTTCTCTTAAAAGGGTTCCCCTAGAGGAGCTTTACATTTGTTTCCATCATGGAATGTAATCATGAGAGGAGTATTGGCCTTCTAAGCTTCTTTCTCTTCTTTTTCTCTTTTTGCTTGTTCAATGATATTTAGCTACATGGCCCTATAACTCAGAATTCTAGCCTTAAGTTCATTCTGGTCTTTTAAAATCTCCTGTTGTTCTTGTAAGTCTTTTTCCTTAGCTAGAACCTGTAAGAATGTGTCCACCCCTTGGTATATGAAGTCATTTAGAACTAACTCATGTGCATAATATATTTTCATATGTACTTGCTTGAGGTGTGCATCCAGGAACTTCTTGGAGTCATGTTTCCTTTTCGGGGCAGTACCTATTCTCAAGTCAACTATCTGGTCACCTAGAACTGCAACCCATAACCAGTTGACCAAGATTGAGAGGAAACTTAGGCCAACCTTTCTTCCTGGGACCTGTGAGTTTCTTATACATGCCATCAGTGATAGTTTGAAAAGAAACTTCCTATATTACCATCCTGTCCGGGGCAATCCTGGGGAGGAGGTGCACTGTGTCACTTCCCCAAATCTTGATGTATGAAAAATACTCACCTACATACCAATCACCCATGGTGTTGATGAAAGTCTTAGCATTTTATGAGAATGCATGTGGCTGTTTCCTGAAGATCTTGAAATAGATGGTGCCCATGAAGTGGTCACAAATGTCATATAAGAAAGGTGAGAAATTCTCTTCCCACAGTGCCGAATGATAAATGTGTACAGGAGGGTCTGAAGGGGTCCAATTCCAACCCAAGTTAGGATACTGGAACTTTGAACAAAAAACATTAAGGACATATGCAGATAGGAAAAAGGGTGGTTTCTTATGAGCTGGAGCCTTTTGATATTCCTGAATGGCATTCTTTAGTTCAGCCGACAGGATAGAGGCCCATGGGAAAGACTCACCAGTGAGTAGCACATGATGTGCTATAGGTGCCCATTCTGCTTTGAAAAGAGAACAATTCGGTAGACCAAAAATGCCTGCAGAGCATGGCTTCCAGTAAAGAGGGGTTCCTTAAACTAGATGATGGGATAAAGGTTATCAGCCTTAAGCACAAAAGGGTTCAGCTTAAGCATCCATGACCTAATCATCTCGTTAAAGTTAAAACGGGTTTTGGACGACTATATAAAATCGGCTGAGAGGGTCTGCACATGTGGTTTTAGAGTAAAATCCCGTACAAAAGCCTCCGGGTGAAAATGTGTTAATTGGCACCCCCTGCTATCGTTAAAACAACGGTCTTTAACACTGGCATTCTCAATTATCCATTTTACAGCATCAGTGTAAGGCAAGATAGCAGGGCGCACAACAATAGCATGAATTTGGGAAGCCCCAATTCTCTTGTACACTGGTCTATTGTTCTCAATATGAGAAAGGTCGTCATTACAAAAAATGGCATATATTTTCGACCAATCTATCTAGTATGTCTTTGTGACTCACTCATTGGTGTCGGAGAGCAAACCAAAATTAGGGTCTTTGACCAGGGGATCTCTGAGTGGCGTTTTAGAACGTGTTCCTTTCGACATGGCGAAAGAACTTGTAATTTCTTATCAATAAGAAAATTAAATTCAAAATCAATCCAAAAACAACAAAAATTGTAGACTAGTAGTATAAGGATGATAGTGAGCTTACCCGAAATAGAAAACAAACGGAAAAACAACACCTGCTACACAATCCACGGTAAAAACAATAGTGCGACGGAGTAATTCTTTGAAAGTAAAACGGTAAAAATAAAATAGAAAAACCCTATTTATTGAATTTACCAGATTAAAAGATGACCATAGGATGAAAACAAAATGGACAGTCGAGATTAACTGAAGTGGGATGCGGGGTCGCGTGAAAGTCTTATTCACAAAAATTATTAAGGGATCTCGAAATCCACAACCTGACAATTGTGGGTTGCGGGTTGCGGGGTCGCGCAAACGGAAAAGGTGGAAAAGAGTTCCCAAAAGACGAAAGCCGCAATTGCGGGTTTCGGGAATGACCACAATCGAAAAATGAGAAACATATTCCCGAAATCCGCAACCCGACACTTGCGGGTTGCGGTTTTTGGGAACGACACAGTCATGAACCGAAAACAACTTCCCGAAAGCCGAAACCTGACAGTTGCGGGTTACGGGTTTCGGGAACACGCAACAAAAATAAATAAAAAGGCAGAGCTCGAAATCCGAAAGCCGCAATTGCAGGTTTTCGGGTTTTGGGATGAAAATTTCCGGAAATTATTTACAAAGGAAACAAAAAATCCAAAGCCCGCAACTGTCGGGTTGCGGGTTGATGAAAACCAAAAGCTCGAAAAGTGAAATCCTGCAACCCGCAATCGTCAGGTTGCAGGTTTCGGGTTTTATAAACTCAAAAACAAAACAAACAAATCCCGCAATCCGCAACTGTCGGGTTGCGGGTTTCGGGAACGTAAATTCCAAAACTGCAAAACAAACACCCCGCAATCCAAAATCGTCAGGTTGCGGGTTTCGGGTCTCCTAGCTATCGGGTTTCGGGTTGATGGAAGAAAAGGGTAAAATACTCAAAATTTGAGGATTTTGACAAACCAGACAGTTAGAGATCATCCGGAAAGAAGGAAACATGTAGGACAAAAGTATGGGTGAGAGATCTAAACAAGTGAAAACCCAAATTCTCAGATTTACAGAGTATACTCACCAAAATACCTTTGTGTTTTATTCAAAATGGGGTTCCCGTGCTTTAGCTAAGCATGGGATCTGTTGTGGCCACAACAGTACCATGCATTTATCATAGACATTGTTTTGAAGACAAGCATTAAGCTTAGCCCTTTTAACATTCCTAAAACTTTGGGTATTTAATATAAATACCATTGATCTAGATTATAAGGATAGGTTGAGCCATTCGTAACACCTATAAGAGTTAAACAACAATGAAAAGTTATCTATTACGCTAAGTAAGACTCAAGACACTTACGGGACATAATTTCACCTATAAAGTAACTGATTCATAAAGAAGCAAATACAATTGATACAACAAACATGGTCAAAAGATGAGCTAATTCATAACTGGTAGAGCGAATAGTCTATAAGATCATAGTATTTATTGATCGAATCAATTAGATATAAATGGCATACATAGACCAATACATAGGACAAATCATCTATTGCAGGCTTAACAAAAATCATACATATATAGGAATGTAAGGCTTTAAAATAACTAGATTCTTGCTTGAAGACAAATACAAGTAGAGTAAAAGATGACACTTCAATCTTAACAATGGCTACAAAAGAGTATGTAAATATTAAATATGCAAACAAGTAAATTGTCATTAACCTATAGGTAATACTTATCAGTGACAAAGTTAATTTAATTAGACATATGTTTTTACGACAGTTTCGAAGGCCCCTAAAAACAAATAGGGCGTATTTTGAGGGACATTGCAAGATCTGTTCATTTCTTCTTCTCCTGCAATGATTGGAGTTTTAGGTTCCTCTTATTTTGGCTTCTTTGGCGTAGGAATTGGAGGAAGAAGGGGAACATCATCAACTATGGGATCCAAGTCTACATGTTGTTCAGTGAATTTTGGTAGATTTTCAAGTATATCGAGGGACTTTGCATGGTGGCCAGAGGATGCTGAACTAGTAGCTGATGGTATGGGTTGATTATGTTCAACGTTTCCCCATCTAGTTTCTTTAGCTCGGAGAAGGAGAAGTACATCCCAACCAGAATTATGGACAAAGTAGTGATGAGGTAATTTAGTAGAATTGGGGAGAGGTAGAGGAGCTTGGGACACATGTTGAGGGACTCAATGATGTGAAGGTGGAGCATGTCTAGGTCCAAGGTAAATATGGCCGATTCTTTCAAACTGAGTGAATTAATTGGGATTGGCATAAAAATGCATAGAAAATGTACTTTTTTATCTCCCCCTTGTTGCAACAAATATTGTCCTCTCACACCTCTTCTTCTTACTGATTGCCTAGAACCTTTGGTGTGGAAACTCGACAATTGCTTAGCTCTCCTTAATATCTATCCATGCAACATTGATATCATGTCATGCGAGTACTGCTATAGCATATGAGCAGGTAAAGTATGAAACCGAGTTGCGAATGATGGATTGAATGTTGTTATTACGCAGAATCTATTCTCTAAGATTGAATATACATCCCAAAACCATAGCCACCTTATTATCTTCATTCAATATTATCGAAGATATCTTGCATCATAACCATTATTTAATTCTTGAAACAAAAGAATATCCAACCACAACTTGTGCTCTGTGTAAATAAAGAATTGTTTCTTAATAGCAATATTGGAACTCCATGAAGTTGATTTGGTTAAACCAATAGATATATAATCCCATATATATATATATATTAAAAATTCTAGTAATAATAAATGAAAAAGATAATCCATTTGCTTAGCAAGTAACAATTATATTCACTGATACCATTTAATTCTATACAAACTATTTGCTTCGACTTATTTTCAGTTCATAGAGGATTATCATACTTCAACATAGATCAAAGGAGAAAGTCTAGATCATGGGTAGATTGATGTTCATAATATCCACGCAAAATACCCTTTAAAAAGGAGCGGAAGGGAATTGATGTTGGACTGGTTTGAACGACTATCAAATATATATATATATTAAAAAATGTTGTGGTAAAACAAGAAAGGGAATGTATTGTACATGAGGAAGGCATGCAAAGAAGGATGAATTTTAAAATGGGGAAGGGTGAAATGGAGACAGAAACGTGAGAGGAACTGAGCAAGACAATATTTTCGATGAAGACAACAGCTTATTCATATGAATGTGATGTGAACCGACTCACCATTTGAATAATTAATCAAAATTATAACTTCCACAACTCTCATTCATCAATGATAGCTTGGTTCTTGAACTCTCCATGGTTTAGATATACTTTGTTAGAATCTCCCATAAAATTCATACTTGAAAATTGAAATGATGGCTACTCATACAACATTCAAATGGTCAACTGAAAGTCTAGAATTTGCAGTCAAATTTCGCCTTACATATTTACAACTTGGGGTTTTGGAGTGAAAATTATTTGAGGCCCAGCCGAAAAGAAAGTCTTCAAAGCTTATAATAAATTACATATCAAAGGTTCTAAACAACTGATAAACCCTAAGTCTTCCTTTCATTTGATTAATTCCATACATATGCCTCCATGAAAAAACCTACCACCATGT
The DNA here is from genome assembly GCA_027924585.1 of Larix kaempferi. Lineage (NCBI taxonomy): Eukaryota > Viridiplantae > Streptophyta > Pinopsida > Pinales > Pinaceae > Larix > Larix kaempferi. The sequence goes on from BSBM01000259.1 coordinate 2,464,714, forward strand.
CAATATTGAATGCAAAATATTTCTTCTATCACATTTCCACTTAACAATGTATCACTCCAATTACTTACAATTATGAGAGAATGAAGGGTGGCGAATTGAAGAAGAGGGGGGTTCGGATTTTGGGGGTTCATGTTTCCATGGAATTTAGGGTGATGAGATTAAAATCAAACATGATAAGTCCAAAATAGACTTGCCATGGAATTTGGATTTCGACAGGCCGAGGATATGGACACATAAGGGAGACACAATGCAATTAACAACACATGCAATTGACCCTATCAAAATGCATAGTATATAAACCAGGTGTCACTTGTCACTTTACATACATGTCACAAGGAGAAATTTAATATGATAATTTACCCAAACTAATCTAGATGTTGGTTCCCAAATGAGTTGTTCTTTCCTTGATCAAACAACTGTTAATAAGAAAGGTAACAAAACACTGTTGTGGTAAAAAAAAGTTTAATATGTAAGCCTGAGATAACCATTCAGTGAATTTAACACATTTACTGCAACTCACGTCACACTACATAGAATTAAATTCCATTGAAACTGGGTTAGTTTAGAGGGAATCTCAAGAATTGGGCATGCAAATATGACCATGCATCAAACTTTGTTTTGTTTCAAATCAACGGTAAGGAAGTGAATACAATAAATAACTTGTTCAACCAATCTACCACTATATCCACTATAATTTTGGTTGATAAATGTGCCTTGATTCAAACAAATGAGTTGGAAAAAGCGCATATCACTGAAAATCGAATGTTTCCACTTCATATTAACCAAGCAAAAAACCTATGAATGCAAGCCAGGTTATCGAGAATAGCATGAAGTTTCACATTGAGCCATTCCATGTAAGAAGAGATAAAATATATGAAAAGCCTCGATATATGCATATTGTTATCATAGGATACAAATGACCGTCAACTCCATATCATTTAAAATAAATGTGTGCTATTGCAAAACTGGTGTTTTCCCATGAAATATTTGTCTACATGATGCCAACCATTTGTTAATAAACGTGACCATTCTTTTAATTTAAAGTCATATCATAATTAGATCAAAATCCTTTCAAAAGGTGCATCTATAACAAAATTATTATACAATGATTCATACGCAAAATAAAAATAAGCCAATGAATTTGTTATTCATATCAAACAATAGTCTTTCCCTTTGAAGCATCCTTAATTTGACCTTTCTTATATATTCATTAGTACATCCCCTGTTTGAGGATTAAATGGCTTAACTGTAAGATTTTTATAAAATAAAATATGTAATGGAGTTAAGTTCAAGGACAAGTATCATCATCTAGGGTAGTGTGATGAACAAATGAAAATTGGAAGTATTCACAACTTTTTGCAAAAAAATTGAAGAGGATGCATAATTAAACATCAACACATACAATTATAGATTGATATTTTTATTTTATTTTCTCCTATTTGAACTGAAAAGGATCATAAAAGATAGAATGGACAAAGTTTAAGATTTCCATGATGAATTCCCTTTGAGTATGTAACATTCTAATCACTTCAGCAATAAACATCATAACTAATGTTGTTGCTTCAATTTGCTTAAGTTCACTTCAGTTCTATGATTCCATCATTCCAAAAATATTGAGGATGAAGCCCACAAAACTATTGAACATACTTGACCAATTCTCAGGTAATGAATATACACAAAATGTGAAACTTTACACCATAAATTATGTAACCAAGTAAGGAGTATGCATGCCTTCATTGACTCTCATAGCCATATGTTTGTTATATGACATCCATATCACTCCAACAAATTTACTACAAGTACGTACATAACAAGAATAAATGTTTCTTCTTTTAAACAGGTAGTAATTTTAACTTTAAAGAAAATGAAAGTTGTCTTCTTGGACGAGAAGTATGGAGGAGTGCTATGAATATTTAATAATATTTATTGTGTTATTTTATCCCTAACCCTAACTCTTATCCTGATTCCAAGATTGGGCCCAAATATTCACCTCCCCAAACCAGATCAAGAACCATGGCGGAACTAAAAGAGCAAATCGAAAAAATGGAGAAGGACATCAAATCCCTCGTCGCTAACCAAAAAAATTTGAAGGAAGAGATGAAAAATAACAATACAGTGCTTAAAAAAGAAAGCAAAGACGAAGTTGTTCTGGTACTAGAAAGAAAGCTGGATGAAAAATTTGACATCCTGAACGAAAAACAAAAAGACTTGGATGACAAAATGAGTACTATGACTCAAAACATAAACACCATAACCCAGAATTTGAGCACCATGACGCATAACCATAATATATTAATGGAGGTGTTACAAAGACTAATGCCTAAGATAGACCAAGTGAGCAGTCCAGACATGCTAGATGCCTCATTTCATATTTTCACACAAGAAGCACTTTCCAAGAATCAAGAAGAATTGCAAAAAGAAATAAAGATTAACAATGCGACGCTTAAGCAAGAGATAGAAACAAAAGTACTGCCAGATATGGAGGCACGATTAAAGAGCAAAATAGAAGTTATCAGTAAGATAGTAGAGAATAAAAAAGCTAAAAATCACCGCCAACAACGAAGCAGTTCAAATATGTCACTTACATCATCTAGTAGTTCCGATCCACCATCAAACTATAAAGTAAAAGGCAATCAATATCACCCTTACATAGTGTACCCACCTAAGGCAAAAATAGAGTTGTCGAAATACAATGGAAGTGAAGACCATTGCGTTGCTTGGCTAAACAAAGCAGAAGAATACTTCGACATTTACAATATTCAATATGACGAGGAGAAGGTGAAATATGCATCAATGTATATGGAAGGGTACACCTATAATTGGTACATATGGTGGAAGAGAGACAATTTTGCCTACACCTGGAACTTGTTCAAAAATGATTTTTTTAATAGGTTTCAAGGTATCAAAGAAGATGAATTTTTCAGTAAACTTACTAGACTACAACACGTTGGAAGCGTTGAGGAATTCACACATTAGTGGGAATCCTTATCGACACGAGTATTTGGGTTGTCTGACAAACAAAGACTCGAAACCTATTTAGGAGGTCTTAAACCGTACCTCCAAAAAGAGTTAAAGTTACATGACATACCTAACGTAGAGGTAGCAAGACATAAAGCAAAAGCCGCAGAATGCAAATTGGAAGGAATAAAAACAAGAGGTGATAACCATTATCGACAAGAAAAAGAGACACAATGTAGGTACTGTGCAGATAATTGGTCACCTGGCCATCAATGCCACAAACCTCAATGATATGCCTATGAAATGGAAAATAGATCAAAGTCATCTAACAATTACTATGATAATAGAAAAAAGAAGAAAAACATATGTCGTCGATGCGGTGATGATTGGATCCCAGGCCATAAATGTAGGAACAATCAGACAATACAATGCAAAATCATCAATGGAAAGGAAGTGCAAGTCTCTACTCAAGAAATCACGTCCGATTCTAATACCGACACTGAATTTGAACGAAAGACGACATTAGGAAAATACTCAAGATTTGAGGACAAAGCTTTCCAAAAGGGGAAGGCAATGCTATGAATATTTAATTAATATTGTTATTTATATATTAGGTTAATAAGCGAAAGCGTGTAACCCTTCGCTATTCTTTCTCAAGCCCTATAAAGGTGAGCTTATTGTAACTTTATCACCACCAATCAATATATTATTATCATTTATCTCAAATATGGAAGACGGTCTCACTTCTTAACCCTTAACCGGACATGGTTAACTTAGTGAACGGATACGTTCACCCCAAGGAGGAGGTGTAATTGGTGGATTATTCAGAGGATAGTCTATCAAAGGATCAATTTATTTGTTCATCACCATGTTCTTCCTATATGGTTGAACATATGTCTAGGTCAATTGTGGTCAATGAGGTTATCTCACCAATCTCAAGCCTTCCATCAAGTGATGGGATAGCTGCATTGATGGAGAATGGTATGTATGATCAAGTCCCTATAACATGCCCACTTTTTGGGTCTGTTCCTTGTATGGTTCTACACATCCCACATCATCCAAAGAAGGTGCAAGGGTGAAAATGAGAAGATGGGTAACAATTTTTGGAGTGAGGCATGATAAAGGATTGTAAATTTCATTTTTTCAGCAAAAAACATTAACCAATTTCTCTGCAAATTTTGTTATAATCTATTGATCAAGAATTGTTTTGAATTTAACCATAGGTACAAGTTTTCAATGCCATTTTTTTATAAATTTTCTTGACCAAAATTTTATTTTCTTGAATGAGAAACTTAGCTATATGGTATATTTCATGCCCACATTCAAGACATATGCCTTTGTCATTGTATTCGCCTCTATATAAAAGACAATCATTGTGACAAGCTGTCAAAACCCGAAATTTCCGAAAAATTTAAAATTTTTGTGATAGCAATAAATGTTATTAATTTGCATTCCTTAATCTGTTTGTTTTAATTAACTAATCATGATCTTGTCTAAATTATTCTGTCATAATACTAATGTGAGTTTTGATTGCAGTTATTGATTGTCTTTGTTCTCAAACCTCAAAGGGAGAACTAGCCATAGCTGACTGGCTTACTTAGCTTTCAAGCTAATGCATAATCCGTCTTTTGTCCACAGGTATACAGATAAATTATAGATCGCTGTCAAGGTTTTTAATAAGCATAAAAATTCTTTTTATTGAACCATAAAGCTCGATAAAGACTTCAATATTCTTACAGGTATGAAATGTGATAGCTATTGTTCTGGATAAAATGAGCTAAGCACTCCTATGAAGTAATATCCATGGTATTATCATTGCGCTGTAACAATGTCTCTTATTTAATGTTGTACAAGGTTACTGGTTCGTGTTATTCATATCATTTATAATTGTCTTAATAATTCTGTATCTTTTAAATTTTCCTCCTATAAGGATTTGAAATACTTCATCGTAGCATTTCTTAATACTAGCATTGTTTACTGTTTTATCAGTTATATATATTCTATAGACAGATGTTATTTTTTTTGTTTTTTTTTGTTTGTCTCTTCTATGAGACTGAGGTTATGATACACTATTGATACATTATTCTGACCAATTATAGTTTACATTACACCATTCCTCAATGACTTCTATCATGCTAATTACCGTTCCATATGTGATATTCGGAACAAACCATAAACTTGTTTAAAGCTAGTCCTTTGTTTCCAATAAAAGATTGAACTCATTATGTATTATTAGTAGAAGGGACTTCAAGTTTTCGTTGAACATGATACAAAATGTTGAGACATCATCCTAGATTTTGATTGTTAAAATTTATATTATTCATTGTGAGGATCCTACCCCAATGTTTTAAATATATATGTTATGAGTGTTTGACTTTCAACAATGATAAGGATATCATTGAGATCATAAATCATTGAAATTATTATTACCAATACTTTGTTTGTAGGTCCAATGGCGTGCCAAAACCAACTCGAGGTATATGTTTAACATGGAAGGGTTGACAAGTTTGTAATTATGGTTTATCATCCTATTTGGGCATCGTTGATATGATTTTTATTTCGTTTAACAAGTTGAAAAGAGACTATGGAGTCTCGACCCATAGCAGGAAGAAAATTTAGACTGCTACGTGGATATCTCTCGTCCTTGTGTTTGATGATATAAATGGCTTGTTCGAAACCCTACCTGGTCATTCCCTCTGCCTGTGGGCTTGGTTACAAGAGGAAACCCTTCTGGTCTGAGTTTGCTCCTTATGGCACTGTAGGTTGTAGCTTCTCCTATGGCGATAGTCATGGAGTATATTCCTTGTGTGGTTTGTAGTCTATAGGTTCTGCTAAAGGCGTCCCTTAAGTTTGTTGGGCATCTTGGTTATTGTTTTGCTGTTACTGAAGTTATCAGTCGCATGTTGCTCTCGGCCCTCATACTTATTACCTGAATTGTTTTACAGTCAGGGTTCTCAAATGTTGTTTTCTGTGAAGTGGTTATGTCCTGAGGTTCGTATCTCCCATACTGGTTTATCCCTGGAGTGAGGGTATTGTTTTGTATGTTACCTGGTCACGGCTATCATTGGAGAAAGAAAACTTGGAGTTTTTCTGGCCCATCCTTCTGGTGATCAAAATGAGGTTTTTCGTGGTTACCAGGTTGTTCACTGGATTTGCTTCCTCCAACAATTGCTGGTAAGAGTTATCAATAGTTTCGTTATTTTCAGTTTTGAAAAATATTGTTTATATTAAAAATAGAAGTTGACCACTAACTCGTCAACTTGTAATGTGCAGGCTTTGACCTCTCCAGAAGGTGTACGAGGCTCAACCTCTAGCGCTGGGATTCTACTGGGTAAGCCTGGTTATACCATGGCTATTTCTCCCTTTTGTGGTTAGGATGTTTAGAGCTTGCAAGTGCTAAGACCACCTTTGTGGCTAACTCCGTGCTGTTGGTCTTACGGCTTGGATAATATCACTTTCATGGTCATTGCTGACCCTGTGATGTATGTAGTATAGGATGGTTACTTTTGTATTCATTTTTCTTGTAAGATTAGGGTTTTTGAAAGAACTTAATGTGTAAAAGAACCAAGCCGTGACTCGTTCTGACGTTACAGTCTTGGGGTTTTATTATCTACTGTATTTCGTGAAGAGTTAGGGTATCCACCCGGTTTTGGGTAGTTAAAAAAAATAAAGAAAAGTGACTTTGTAAATTAGCTTGTATTTTGTCTGCGTTTCCTACAAATTGATACAATGTACAGTGCTAGAATGTTTTAAGTTTCAAAAACCCGTTCTGAGAAGAGGATAAATCGACTGTAGGTGTTGGTATGGTTTCATTGTTCAATGGATTTGTTTTTGTATGTTAAAAGTTGATAGTAGGGTTCAATAAATTTCACAGTTGCAGGCTAATAATGTAATGATAACTCGGTTTAAAATGGGGAAATCGTACCCAGGTTAGATTATCATAACATAATAAAAGGGTTGGAATGGAATGCATTATAAGATTTCTATATTTATTTACTGTTTCTGTTTGATAAAAATTAGGGCTACGGCCATAGGTGGATTGTTGTAAATTATCATTTCTATTTCTTTTGTATTAAAACAAAATCAGAAGGGATAGAAATAAATTAAAAGAAACTACGACGATGATTTATTTTTAATTGTTGATTTTATGGTTTTCATTTGTTGATAAATGTGGAACCAACGTAATGTAATGTAATGTAATGAAAAGATAGCTCGATGATGAGAAAAAACAACTGTGCTGTAAGTTTTAGTTTCGTTGAGGATTCAAATACTATGTTTGCCCTTACTGGAACTTATTATTATGTAGAAACTTGGGATAATGTGGTTTGAGTGAACACGCATTCGTATTTTGGTTTAGTTACCTATCTGGTTATTGTAAAACTCTTCAATATTTACATGCTTTCGTGTAACTTCTAGCACCCTGTGGTCTAATCCGAAAGCACAGTAATGAATTTAGTCATATTATGACTCTGTAGTTAAAAACGATTTACTGTTGGTAGTTAAGGGAACAGAAGAAAGATTTTATAATGGAACTCGATAGTGAACTGTAAGTTGTTCTGTCGGTTTTGTTTTTATGGATTTAACAGCTAGGTTATTAACTGAAGAACAACTCTAAAAGTTGAGAACTGGAGTAATAGGGTTTAATAAATCCTATAGTTGTACTGTCTTTCTATTACTGTACTCGATAGATGAATTAGAATTTTATTCTGCTGCTGTTGGGTTCGGCAACAGGGTTCTAATTTCTTTAAATTGTCTTAATATTCCAACTATAATATTTTCTGCTAGGGTTTAGACCTGTTAAACTATCTATAAAAAAAGTTCACTGTGATTATAAAATTGTCTATGATTCTATTCCTATAATTGTTTTAAATGAGTATGTTTCCAGAATATCTACGGCATCATTAATCTATACTGTCTATTTAACTAATGAAAATAAATAAAGAAAACAAATCGCAATAATATTCTATTATTTATAATAATAACAAAACATATTATGCATACAACTTTTACTAGACTGTAGTTTATAATGACGATAGGATATTTCTAAAACATAATAGCTCTGCAGATTCTATCTATTGACAATACAAATATGCTAACTTTACTGAATGAAGTTCTGTTCTGTTCAGACATATATAAGATAGCCATATCCTATATTGAAATTTACTCAAATAACAGCAGGAATAAGTGGCAGAACCTGTATCAATAGTAGACAACAACAGCAATGGGAGGATGTTCCTCCCTACCAACTCCTGGAGAGTGCCCAAACAGCACTTCTCAGGACCCTCGAGCTTGCTCTGGTCTAACTGGCTGGAACTAGGTACAGCCAACAATTCCCTCAGCCAAAACAGCTACACTGGAACCAAGTTACTGCAACTTCCTGACTCAAAACACTTCCTTACTGTTTTTCCCACTTCCTCAATGGGACTCCTGAATAGCATTCACCTGAATGTATTCTCCCTCCAGAACTTTCATGAACCCCCAGCTCAGTTCATTGAGTACTATTTAAAAGATTGCCTAGGTCTTAGTTGGGTTAACTGTCATTAATGAGCCACCTGCTTAGATTCCACTTTCTTGGGGAATCATGACCCCAAAATATAGGGAAGTTTCCACCTGCAACTTAGGAAGTGTTTGAGGATGATGCCACTTGTCTTTTGTCTTTACACCTAGTTCCACCCACCAGTTAGACCAGTAACCTCTTTTAACAGCTCTGCCATGCTGTTGTCTCCATAATTTATTTATTAATAATAAATTATTCAGAATTTACATTCCATTTCTGGTGACTCTGCTGAGTCATCAATTCCTACTTAGCATTAAATTTAACATAATGTCTTAGGAATATTAATAAAATAATTACATTATTTTTGAAAAATTGGGGTATGTGACATACACACCCCCTTAAAATGTAACATCGTCCTCGATGTTACTTATTCTGCATCTTCAGCCACCTGCTGGAATAGATGTGGGTATGCTTCCCGCATCTTACTTTCCAGTTCCCAGGTAGCTTCTTCAGGACTAAGGTGCTTCCATTGCACCTTCAGCTGTCCAATTATGCGGTTCCGCAGAGTAATTTCCCTCCTCCCGAGGATACAATCCGGTTCCACCAGAACTTCCCCTTCTGGTTATACCTGTACAATGTTCCAGTCAATAACATGAGTAGCATCATGAACATACTTTTTCAAAACAGAGATATGAAAAACATCGTGTACTTTTAAATTTGGTGGTAATGCTAACTGATAAGCAACTTGACCGATTCTAGATAAAATTTCAAACGGACCACAGTAACGTGGCGCTAATTTTGCACAACTTCCTAATCTTAGGGAGCTCTTCTTTGGCATTACCTTGATGAACACATGTTCACCTACCTGGAACTCTTTAGGAGTTCTTTTCAAATCTGCTTGACTCTTTTGCCGATCCTGGGCAATCTTCAAATTTTACTGCACTTGTTTCACAATCTGTTCCATTTCTTTCAATAAATCAGGTCCTAACACTAATCTATCTACTGGATTACTCCAAGAGATAGGAGTGTTACATTTTCGTCCATACAGAATTTCAAAAGGACTAAACTTAGCTGACGATTGATAGCTGTTATTGTATGCAAATTCTGCTAAGTGTAAATAATCCTCCCACTTACCTGGTTGATCTTTAACATACATCCTTAACGGATCTTCTAATACCTGATTAACCCTTTCAGTTTGTCCGTCCGTTTGAGGATGGAAGGAGGTGCTGAAATTCAGAGTTGTGTTTAATCCTTTAAACAAAGATCTCCAAAAATTCCCTGTGAATTTAGGATCCCTGTCTGATATAATAACTTTTGGAATACCGTGTAACCGAAAAATCTGTTTTAGAAAGATATCTGCTATGTTTGCAGCCTTGTATGTGGTTTTAACAGGAATAAAGTGTGCTGATTTACTTAATTTATCTACTAACACCATAATTGAATCATTCTGATGCTGATTTTTAGGTAATCCCGTAATGAAATCTAAACTAATTATCTCCCACTTCCAGTTGGGAATAGGTAAAGGTTGCAGCAATCCAGCTGGATGCTGGTGTTCTGTTTTTACTTATTGGCAGTCCAAACATCTAGCTATATACTCGGCTGTTTCAGATTTCATATTGGGCCAGAAATATTCTTTTCTCAACATGGTGACAGTTTTCTGGTAGCCTGGATGCCCTGAGTAAGGGGTTTTATGAACTTCGTCTAAAATTAACAGTTTAACTTTAGGTGCATTTGGAACATACAACCTGTCTTTAAACAATAAAAATCCGTCTTCATTTAAACTATATCCTTTTATCACACTTTCTGTAGGTTGTTCTTTGGTTGCAGCTTGTAAATGCTGATAATTTTCGTCTGATTTTATCCCTTCAGCCAACTGTTCATTTAAATCAGAGGTGTAAGTGCTGCCAGCTGATACAAAATTTAACTTTGCATTGCTGCTCAAGGCATCAGCCACCTTATTTTCCTTTCCTTTTATGTGTTGAATTTCAAAATCGTATTCACTTAAGAATGCCAACCACCTGGCTTGTCTTGCATTTAAATTAGGCTGATCCAAAAGGTATTTCAGACCTTTATATTCAGTCAGTAAAGTGAATTTTCTGCCTATTAAGTGGTGTCGCCACATCTTTAAAGCATGGATTACAGCAGCTAATTCTAGGTCATAAGTGGCATAATTCTTTTCATGAATTTTCAGCTTCCTAGATTCGTAAGCAATGACATGTCCCTCTTGAGTCAGCACTCCGCCTAAACCATCATTACAAGCGTCGATGCAAACCACAAAATCTTTATTTGGATCCGCTATTCTGAGAATAGGCGCAGTTGTCAATAAAGTCTTAAGTTTCTTAAAGCTTTCTTCACACTTCGCGTTCCAATCAAACTTCTTGCCTTTCTTTTGCAAGGAAGTGATTGGGTTGGCTATTTTTGAAAAGCCTTCAATAAATCTCCGATAGTAACCGGTAATTCCCATGAAGGATCTAACATCTGTTACATCTTTTGGTACCGGCCATTCTTCAATTGCCCGAATCTTTTCAGGATCAACTGAAATCCCTTCCTTGGTGACTACATGTCCTAAGTACTGGATTTCATCTTTAAAGAAGTCACACTTACTGAATTTCGCAAAGAGATGCTGCTCTCTTAGTTCTTGTAAGACTATACGTAAGTGTTCTTTATGCTCCTCCTCATTCTTAGAATAAACTAAAATGTCATCGATGAATACGACAACAAATTTATCTAAGTACTTATGCATTATGTTGTTCATTAAGCACATAAAGACAGCTGGGGCATTAGTAAGCCCAAATGGCATTACGACAAATTCATAATGTCTGTACCTTGTTCTAAAAGCTGTTTTGAAAATGTCTTCTTCTTTAATCCTCATCTGATGATAACCCGATCTCAGGTCGATCTTAGAGAACACCGTAGCTCCACGTAGTTGATCAAACAGGTCATCTATGCGAGGCAACGGATATCTATTTTTAATCGTCATTTTGTTCAGCTGACAGTAATCTATGCAAAGTCGCATAGTTCCGTCCTTCTTTTTAACAAAAATTACTGGTGCTCCCCAAGGGGATACACTGGGTTGAATGTAATTCTTGTCTATTAACTCCTTTAACTGAGTTTTCAATTCGTTAAGCTCCAAAATATTCATGCCATACAGGGCTTTTGAACTGGGTACAACACCTGGTACCAGCTCAATTGTAAAGTCTAGCTCCCTCTTGGGAGGTAATTCTGGGATTTCCTCAGGAAAAACATCAATAAATTCATTAACTACAGGGATATTCTCTACTGTCATCTTGCTGCTTTCAGACTTATCTGTCTTATCTGTAATAGTTACAGCATAGGTCTTGCACCCTTTTCTGACTGCCCTTTTAAGTTGTAAGGCAGAAATCTGCCTAACTACTGTTTTCCTAGGAATACCCCTGACAGTTACAGGCTGTCCATTACTGTTTACACATCTAAAAGTTTTGTCAAAACAGTTTAAAACTACCCTATGTTGTTCCAACCAGTCCATTCCGATAAGTATGTCATAAGAGCCAAGTGGCAAGACATTTAATTTAACTGTAGTTCTAAAATCATTCATATTTAAGGTACATTCTTTGACATAACAGTTTACTTTCCTTTTTGCCCCAGTAGCTAGTTGTACAGACAAGGAATTATCAAATCTTTCAACAGTCAACTTACATTTTTCTACTAGCTGGGGTGAAATATAACTAAGACTAGCACCCAGATCTATTAAAATAGTTACAGGGGTTTTGTTAATCATACCTCCTACTTCCACCATGGAAGTTTGATAGTCAGCTTGGCGGTTTTCCAATGCTGCATTGATTTGGGGCATAGTCCCTGCAAAGTCTCCAACAGTCATTTCATCTTGAACAGTATGAATATTGCTGATTTGTTTCTTTCTATTTGGGCAAACTGAAGCGTAATGTGGGCCATTACACTCCCAGCACTTGACAGGTTCCTTTCGCTCAAAATTTTTAGTGTAATTTCCATGATTGTTAGGAGCCTCCTTGCTGCTTTTGAAATTGTTGGAGTGACTGGCAGCTCCATTTTTGTTTCCCTGGAAGCTTTTACCATTAAAGTGGTTTCCGTTTTTGCTATTCTTGAAACTTTTAGGAGGGACAAACTCCTTTTTCCTGTACTCAAGCTGATCACTGTTCTTTTTCGCTTTCCAGCTGGCTATCCCTTCTTTCTTTTTATTCTGTTCGTAACAGAAATTAGCTTTTCGCATAGCTTCTTCCAGTGTTTTGGGGTTGTCATATTCAATTCTGTCCTTGATATGATTTGGCAGACAGCTAAGAAACCGCTGTATCTTTGGTTTTTCTTCGACAAAATACGGCACATATCGTAACAGGCTTAAGAACTTACTGTTTAAGTCCTTCATCGTCATAGAACCTAGCTTCAGTTCATAAAATTCCTTGGCCCTCTCTTCATAGTACTGTTCAGACAGAAATTTCTTCTTGAAGTATCTTTTAAAAGTACTCCAATTAACTTCTTTTTCTTTAATCCCCTTGACCCTTTTCAGATCTTGCCACCATATGTCCACCTTTCCAGAAAGGTTGTAGATGGCCATTCGTGCCTTCAGCTGATTTGAATAGTTATAAATCTAGAAATATTTTCTCATCCCGGATAACCAGGATTCTGCTTCTTCTCCTGTTTCAGATTCTCCATTGAAAGTTGGGGGTTTTATCTTCTTAAACTCCCTGGAAATCTCTTCATAAGGCCTGTACTTTTTCCTTCTGTTGTGCAGCTTAGCTTCACTGCTGTCACTAGTAGTGCGGTAACTATCTTGTTCCCTTCTTTCTTCAGATGATGATCTGCTGTCAGATTTAGCTGGTTTAATCCTTTTAGGCCCTCTCTGATGACTAACTTCTTCTGAGTCAGCTCGTTTGCTCCTTCTTTCTGTCTGAAATTTCTCTATCAATAGCTGATTTAACTGCTCTTGAGTTTTCAGAATCCTTTCATTATCCTTCTTGACTGTTTCTATCTCTGTCTTTAAACCTTTTATGGTCTGCATCAGTTCAGTGGTGTGAGAAATTACCTCCTCTGTCTCAGGTTCTCTTGACATCTGTCTTGTCACAGTGTTTGGAGATTCTTGCTCAGCATATTCTCCTAGTTTTTCCATACCTGCCTGTAAAATTCAGAAAAAGGAAATTTTCTGCTCTGTGTCATGAAACATAAATATAAGTTAGTACTTTATATATATGTAAATTTTCTTTTATGGTCACTGTTTTTTTGCGGAAGCTAGTGGAGTCACATCCAAGCCTAGTGTCTGAACCATGCTCTGATACCACATGTCAAAACCCGAAATTTCCGAAAAATTTAAAATTTTTGTGATAGCAATAAATGTTATTAATTTGCATTCCTTAATCTGTTTGTTTTAATTAACTGATCATGATCTTGTCTAAATTATTCTATCATAATACTAATGTGAGTTTTGATTGCAGTTATTGATTGTCTTTGTTCTCAAACCTCAAAGGGAGAACTAGCCATAGCTGACTGGCTTACTTAGCTTTCAAGCTAATGCATAATCCGTCTTTTGTCCACAGGTATACAAATAAAGTATAGATCATTGTCAAGGTTTTTAATAAGCATAAAAATTCTTTTTATTGAACCATAAAGCTCGATAAAGACTTAAATATTCTTACAGGTATGAAATGTGATAGCTATTGTTCCGGATAAAATGAGCTAAGCACTCCTATGAAGTAATATCCCTGGTATTATCATTGCGCTGTAACAACGTCTCTTATTTAATGTTGTACAAGGTTACTGGTTCATGTTATTCATATCATTTATAATTGTCTTAATAATCCTGTATCTTTTAAATTTTCCTCCTATAAGGATTTGAAATACTTCATCGTACCATTTCTTAATACTAGCATTGTTTACTGTTTTATCAGTTATATATATTCTATAGACAGATGTTATTATTTGTTTTGTTTTGTTTGTCTCTTCTATGAGACTGAGGTTATGATACACTATTGATACATTATTCTGACCAATTATAGTTTACATTACACCATTCCTCAATGACTTCTATCATGCTAATTACCGTTCCATATGTGATATTCGGAACAAACCATAAACTTGTTTAAAGCTAGTCCTTTGTTTCCAATAAAAGATTGAACTCATTATGTATTATTAGTAGAAGGGACTTCAAGTTTTCGTTGAACATGATACAAAATGTTGAGACATCATCCTAGATTTTGATTGTTAAAATTTATATTATTCATTGTGAGGATCCTACCCCAATGTTTTAAATATATATGTTATGAGTGTTTGACTTTCAACAATGATAAGGATATCATTGAGATCATAAATCATTGAAATTATTATTACCAATACTTTGTTTGTAGGTCCAATGGCGTGCCAAAACCAACTCGAGGTATATGTTTAACATGGAAGGGTTGACAAGTTTGTAATTATGGTTTATCATCCTATTTGGGCATCGTTGATATGATTTTTATTTCGTTTAACAAGTTGAAAAGAGACTATGGAGTCTCGACCCATAGCATGAAGAAAATTTAGACTGCTACGTGGATAGCTCTCGTCCTTGTGTTTGATGATATAAATGGCTTGTTCGAAACCCTACCTGGTCATTCCCTCTGCCTGCGGGCTTGGTTACAAGAGGAAACCCTTCTGGTCCGAGTTTGCTCCTTATGGCACTGTAGGTTGTAGCTTCTCCTATGGCGATAGTCATGGAGTATATTCCTCGTGTGGTTTGTAGTCTATAGTTTCTGCTAAAGGCGTCCCTTAAGTTCGTTGGGCATCTTGGTTATTGTTTTGCTGTTACTGAAGTTATCAGTCGCATGTTGCTCTCGGCCCTCATACTTATTACCTGAATTGTTTTACAGTCAGGGTTCTCAAATGTTGTTTTCTGTGAAGTGGTTATGTCCTGAGGTTCGTATCTCCCATAATGGTTTATCCCTGGAGTGAGGGTATTGTTTTGTATGTTACCTGGTCACGGCTATCATTGGAGAAAGAAAACTTGGAGTTTTTCTGGCCCATCCTTCTGGTGATCAAAATGAGGTTTTTCGTGGTTACCAGGTTGTTCACTGGATTTGCTTCCTCCAACAATTGCTGGTAAGAGTTATCAATAGTTTCGTTATTTTCAGTTTTGAAAAAGATTGTTTATATTAAAAATAGAAGTTGACCACTAAATCGTCAACTTGTAATGTGCAGGCTTTGACCTCTCCAGAAGGTGTACGAGGCTCAACCTCTAGCGCTGGGCTTCTACCGGGTAAGCCTGGTTATACCATGGCTATTTCTCCCTTTTGTGGTTAGGATGTTTAGAGTTTGCAAGTGCTAAGACCACCTTTGTGGATAACTATGTGCTGTTGGTCTTACGGCTTGGATAATATCACTTTCATGGTCATTGATGACCCTGTGATGTATGTAGTATAGGATGGTTACTTTTGTATTCCTTTTTCTTGTAAGATTAGGGTTTTTGAAAGAACTTAATGTGTAAAAGAACCAAGCCGTGACTCGTTCTGACGTTACAGTCTTGGGGTTTTATTATCTACTGTATTTCATGAAGAGTTAGGGTATCCACCCGGTTTTGGGGAGTTAAAAAAAATAAAGAAAAGTGACTTTGTAAATTAGCTTGTATTTTGTCTGCGTTTCCTACAAATTGATACAATGTACAGTGCTAGAATGTTTTAAGTTTCAAAAACCCGTTCTGAGAAGAGGATAAATCGACTGTAGGTGTTGGTATGGTTTCATTGTTCAATCGATTTGTTTTTGTATGTTAAAAGTTGATAGTAGGGTTCAATAAATTTCACAGTTGTAGGCTAATAATGTAATGATAACTCGGTTTAAAATGGGGAAATCGTACCCAGGTTAGATTATCATAACATAATAAAAGGGTTGGAATGGAATGCATTATAAGATTTCTATATTTATTTACTGTTTCTGTTTGATAAAAATTAGGGCTACGGCCATAGGTGGATTGTTGTAAATTATCATTGCTATTTCTTTTGTATTAAAACAAAATCAGAAAGGATAGAAATAAATTAAAAGAAACTACGGTGATGATTTATTTTTAATTGTTGATTTTATGGTTTTCATTTGTTGATAAATGTGGAACCAACGTAATGTAATGTAATGTAATGAAAAGATAGCTCGATGATGAGCAAAAACAACTGTGCTGTAAGTTTTAGTTTCGTTGAGGATTTAAATACTATGTTTGCCCTTACTGGAACTTATTATTATGTAGAAACTTGGGATAATGTGGTTTGAGTGAACACGCATTCGTATTTTGGTTTAGTTACCTGTCTGGTTATTGTAAAACTCTTCAATGTTTACATGCTTGCCTGTAACTTCTAGCACCCTGTGGTCTAATCCGAAAGCACAGTAATGAATTTAGTCATATTATGAATCTGTAGTTAAAAAGGATTTACTGTTGGTAGTTAAGGGAACAGAAGAAAGATTTTATAATGGAACTCGATAGTGAACTGTAAGCTGTTCTGTCGGTTTCGTTTTTATGGATTTAACTGCTAGGTTATTAACTGAAGAACAACTCTAAAAGTTGAGAACTGGAGTAATAGGGTTTAATAAATCCTACAGTTGTACTGTCTTTCTATTACTGTACTCGATAGATGAATTAGACTTTTATTCTGCTGCTGTTGGGTTCGGCAACAGGGTTCTAATTTCTTTAAATTGTCTTAATATTCCAACTATAATATTTTCTGCTAGGGTTTAGACCTGTTAAACTATCTATAAAAAAAAGTTCACTGTGATTATAAAGTTGTCTATGATTCTATTCCTATAATTGTTTTAAATGAGTATGTTTCCAGAATATCTACGGTATCATTAATCTATACTGTCTATTTAACTAATGAAAATAAATAAAGAAAACAAATCGCAATAATATTCTATTATTTATAATAATAACAAAACATATTATGCATACAACTTTTACTAGACTGTAGTTGATAATGACGATAGGATATTTCTAAAACATAATAGCTCTGCAGATTCTATCTATTGACAATACAGATATGCTAACTTTACTGAATGAAGTTCTGTTCAGACATATATAAGATAGCCATATCCTATATTGAAATTTACTCAAATAACAGAAGGAATAAGTGGCAGAACCTGTATCAATAGTAGACAACAACAACAATGGGAGGCTGTTCCTCCCTACCAACTCCTGGAGAGTGCCCAAACAGCACTTCTCAGGACCCCCGAGCTTGTTCTAGTCTAACTGGCTGGAACTAGGTACAACCAACAATTCCCTCAGCCAAAACAACTACACTGGAACCAAGTTACTGCAACTTCCTGACTCAAAACACTTCCTTACTGTTTTTCCCACTTCCTCAATGGGACTCCTGAATAGCATTCACCTGAATGTATTCTCCCTCCAGAACTTTCATGAACCCCCAGCTCAGTTCATTGAGTACTATTTAAAAGATTGCCTAGGTCTTAGTTGGGTTAACTGTCATTAATGAGCCACCTGCTCAGATTCCACTTTCTTGGGGAATCATGACCCCAAAATATAGGGAAGTTGCCACCTGCAACTTAGGAAGTGTTTGAGGATGCTGCCACTTGTCTTTTGTCTTTCCACCTAGTTCCACCCACCAGTTAGACCAGTAACCTCTTTTAACAGCTCTCCCATGCTGTTGTCTCCATAATTTATTTATTAATAATAAATTATTCAGAATTTACATTCCATTTCTGGTGACTCTGCTGAGTCATCAATTCCTACTTAGCATTAAATTTAACATAATGTCTCAGGAATATTAATAAAATAATTACATTATTTTTGAAAAATTGGGGTATGTGACACAAGCTTGATATGATATGTACTCAACACCAAAATTTTTCCGCAATTTCTTTAACTCTTCATAATTGTTTAAGAGGATGTTATTGGGTGGAAGTACTTTTTATGGAAATATAAATGTTCTTTGTCACAAAGCATGCAACAAATCTCTTTTCTTTGTTGATTTAATGCGGATTTGATGATTAGTTACCTTAGTAATTCCAAGAAAAAGCTTTCTGACATACCATACATTTATTTCAGGTTGTACAACACCATTTTTTCCCCCGGTTGTGTAGACCTTCATCCATGCCCAAATAGAGGGGTGGTGGAAGTAGTTTCCATGCTTTAGAAGAAGGATCCAACAATCTTATTATCATTCCCAAGTCATCTTGTTGGAATGCATTTAACATTCCCTCCATGGCATGGGTATCGCGTAATAAATAATCCTTACCAACCTCTATATCATTTTTTTGATGATTCCCCAACACGTAAAGAACTAATGTTACTATAGATGTTCTGAATTGGTGTCTTGAGACGTAGTGGGAATTTAATAGGTTGTTGATTTGACCCATGATTTATATGATTCCTCTTTGATATGTTATCATTTAGTGGTCTTCTCTCAATTTGACATCATAATGGGGTGCAATGGTATATAGTATATATGTTGATCATTGTTGGAATCATGGTTGCGAAAATATTGAACATTCAATCGTTGATATTGGTATAAAGAGTGGATTTATCATGTTGAAACATTATGCCAACTTTTTTTTAATATCCTGAGACATGGAATACTTTATTTGTGTTGAGCATAGGCTCTGGATCACATGGAATACTTTTTTTTTCGTTGAGCATAAGATCTGGATCACATATTTTGTGTTGAGCATAATATCTGGATCACATGTACTACTTTATGTTGTGTTTAGCATAATATTTGGATCACATGGACTACTTTATTTTTTGTTGAGCATAAGCTCTAGATAACATCGACTATTCTATTTTGGTGTTGCACATAATATTTGGATCACCTAGACTTTGATCATTATCTCTAGGTGTTTCTTTGGCGACACCTAGATTAGTGTTGAGCATAAGATCTGGGAGAGAATTAGAAATATTCTACATAAGTGTTGATCATAATCTCTAGAAGAGCATTGGAACTATTGATTGAGTGAGTGTTGAGCAACAGAAGATCTGTAAGCACTTAGACTCATCGTGTTTACTGATGTTGAGATGGAGGCTTTGGATCATCAGTAATTGTTTTTACTATTGTTAAACTAAAATATGAATTATCTTCTTTTATTCTTTCTAAATTTATTGGGACTTCCACTCAAAGAGGGACTGAGCATGGAAGAGATTAGAATGACCAAGTAGTTGATACACTAAATATCAACTAGATGTTAGGATAAAGAAATCCTATATTATTTAATTAAAGCTATGAGAGTTTAAATATATATACATTGTGATTATTTAATTTAAAAGAAACTGTGAGAGTTTAAGTATGTATATTATGATTATTTAAATTCAAATTCAAATAAATTGTGAGAGATTTAAAATAAAACAAATGGTTAAAAAATGATAAAAACAAACATTCAGTCTATCTAGTAACTAAACTAAGTGATCTAAAAATAAATCCCTAGGATCCTTCTCCTCGTTGAAAACATATAAATAGGAGGGAATTGCAAGGGAAAATGATCTAAAGATAATTGGAGGATCCAATTCATAAATTTTTGAGTACTAGATATTTCAGATTGAGTTTTTGGATAAGTAAGAAAGATAACAATTTCCCCTAAGTCTTTTAGTCTCTTGCCATGCTCAGTTCGACTCGGGGGTGATCTGTAAAATGAACCAGGAACGGTTCGATATATACAGTTCGGAGGAACGTGGCAGTTCCTAAGTCAGTTAGAAAGTAGAAAAATGACCGATAAGTATTTTATATTGTTCTTATTAATTCAAAGCTTATCTCTATGGATATGATCTGATTGTTCTTAGATTCTAATTAACTTGTTCATGTAAGATTCTTATGGATAGGAAATATACATGCATGATTATTTTATGTTGATTCTATTTATTAAAAATATAATTTAGAAACTAATGGATAGATATATTTTTTCTGTGGAATTAATTGTTGATAGAGTTTATATTTCAAAGTTTGAAATAGAATCCTACCTTATATGTTGCAATAATGGTTTTGAATATGGTCATTGACACAATTATTTAGTCATGACTCATGGGTTTTAAATTTTCTTATTTTCATCATTATTTAGCATTAATTTCTTTTCCAAAATTATAAATTATTTATTATATCATAGGATGATTTTACTTGGAATAAATCTTCCATCATCCCTAAATAGGGAGAGGATCCTAGATATGGATCCTGGGACCAAGTGCCTAGACCGTAGGTAGATTATTTAATATATATTTAAAAATGATATTTATTAAATAAACAAAGTATTAAATATATTACAATTTACGATTATATAAAACAAATCCTATTATAAACCAAATCCATTATAAAAAACCATGTCACATCATATATAACAACTAGAGAGAAAGCACTCCAATCACCCGTGCAAAAGAGTAAATGTTAAACTTTCTAAAATTCAAACTCTATGCATAAAACACTTTCATGAGGAAAGTTAAGAAAAACAAAAAAAGGGTCCACGATTTTCGTGACTGCCTAACAAACACAGAATGGACATTTGTAAAACTTAATACATATGCTATATTTATATTTAACACCAATAAAGGACCGTAGTCATCCACCAAGGGTCGATTCTCTCAACATGATATTTGGACATAACGACTTATGGGAATCATAGTCTAACCACCGGTTCACTTTTAATGCACTCAAATACTGAAGTTTACATGATCATACGATAAACATTGACAGTGATCAAATCCCTCTAAACAAAAGCAACGCATAGGCTAAAGAAAACAACTCGCTTCCTAGAGTGGCTCTCTCTTTTTGAAAAATAATGAAAATACAGAGAAGACATGAGAAGGGATTGAATCCCGTAAAACAATAAAGACTTACAAAACATCAACTCCAACTTTCTCATGCAAATTCATTTAGACAGAGTTCATACGCATACATAGAAATCGAGCCACATTAGGGTATAGTTTGCACAGTCCACGATTTATCCATTAATGTGAAAGTTGAACAGAGAACATAATTGAAACCATGACTAGGTACAAGATGAAGACAATAACGATTTTCTCCTTTAAATAAAATCAAATAGTCATAAAAAATACAACGACATCTTTACAAAATGCCTTGACAGGATTAGAATCTTCATTTAAACTACATACATTGGTCTGAACCAGTAGATATAATTTATACATCAGCATCTAAATTACAAGCCCCAATGGGGAGAAACATTTACAAGACAAACATAAATAAGGTAAACCCTGTGAATAAAACCATGACTCGTAACTCCTTGTCTCTCCACTAAAAGCGTAGTCATGACAATGGTAAATACACCAAGCTATCAACAATTCACAAAACAAAGATGGAGACATATTCAAAGTTGTTTCTCAAATGGAGGAATTCAAATCCCATAGGGAGCCATGAGCTTAACTAGATAGCTATAATGTTTTCCATATGCAACCATGGAAGCCCCTAAGTTAAACATTACCTACACATAAACCTCACAACATAGAAACGAAAGTTAAATGTTAGTATGGTAACATAAAAACATGAATACCGATCTAGATTAAAGAATTAAACCCATCTTGAAGGAATTTGATACATCTGCATAAGATTGACCTTTTATATCATAGTGATGCCTCTCCCACTAACCATGTGATCGATTGACGAGCTGAGCTCTATGCAACATTTCTGAAATGACATAGAGAAGAATCCATTGGCTTCCCTCTCCCACAAAGAAATCGAATACACAAATGGAACCCTCCCTAAGAACTTGAAATGATGAAACCCTACGTAGGATTGAGCATAAATTACATGCCAACATGGATACTCACCACTTGCTCCATGATTGTCCACCACATGGGTTGTTTTAAATGGTCAACTACCTCCACTTTAAACGCTATGTCGTATGGTTCACAGATCAAACGTTTAAGCCTTGAGTCATACAACACTTTCATTATATGATGCAGGAGCATTGGGGCCTAGGCGAAATAGTCGAAGTTGATCAACAGAAGGAGGCTGACCAAGGGGAGTGTTGACAACTATTGGTGCGAGGTAGACTGGCAGTTGAATACAGGAAGTTGAGTGGAATCTTTCGAAGTGCGGTCCACAGGAGAAAGGTCAAGAGTCACATGTTTGATGTTGACAAACAGTAGGAAACATAAGAGAAGGAATCAAAGGTGGACATGTGGTCGAACGATGACACTGATGAAAGCGACAAAGGCCAAGCATGGAGGACGGGGCAGATTCAGAGTAGTGAAGACTAAGTGAAGCCGACAAGTACGGTTGAGGGATGACATAGCGCAGTATGGTCAAGACATGTGATGTGGCAAAAAACTATAGCAGAGTCAGAGAAGCGCAGTAGTCAAGGATACATACCTAGCAGTCATTCGTGGTTGTTGAGGAAGTTAACACAGTTATGAAGGTTGTTGGGATCATGCTAGATGTCACCACAGGTGGATGTTGTGCGGCACGGCCAAGGGCACTGACAACTGCAGGTCTACAGGATCAGGGAGAATTCTGAGGGCAGAGGAAGGAGATCTCAAGGAATGGAGTGGACCTTGGGAGAAGCAAAAGAGCAGAGTATAAGAGCAGTGCGAAGGCACACAAAAAGGGATTGATCATCAAAGGATCGGAAGATCATTCATCCATTGCTCATTGATTTCTTTCATTCAGCAAAGACCGTGAGAGGGAGGAAGATCGCACATAACCAAGAAACACATTGAGACACAGAAATTCATTTATGTATATTGTAACAAGATAACGCCAACATTTTTATGTGCTTTGTACCTAAACATTGTAACTGATTCAAGTAATAGAAGACATCTTCTGGAATTTAGTTCACACCTAGTCTTTGTGAGCACCCTGTGTGTTGTTCTGTCTTAATTGTTAAGAAAGAGGGTCCAACAGACCCGGACTTGCGCCAATTGGTATTAGAGATGGAGAGAATCAAGTGAATCCAATTGAAGCCAGAGAGCCGGAAGAGTCCATGAGTGTGTAGACAGCTCCAACTGCGGTTGGGTAGAGTTGTGCATGACTTGTGAAGTCCAGTTGCGATTGGACAAGTGTATTTTTCAGCTGTGGTTTAAAATGGCTCAAAGAGGAGTTAATGTTCGAGGTGTAGGATGAAGAGCATGTGGCACAGCAATCAAATTTGATTTTGAACTATTCGATGAGGGCATGCGAACAATGCAAAGCTTGACCAGTGGGGTCACAGTGATCAAAGAAATCCAGAAACATGGTTGCATTCCCGATGCACTAGACCATAGCGAAGAGGAAGTCGAATAGATGGAAGCATGGGAAGTTGTCGAAGAAGAACTAGAAGATAAATTCATCAAGCTGTTGTCAGATATGATGGGTGAGACAAAGACGGATGTGCCTACCTACTTAGGAATTTTGGACCCAGAAGACTTGATAGACTAGTTCAGAGAGATGGATAAATACTTCAACATAGAGAAGATAGAGGATCCTAAACGGGTTATGACTGCATGTATGAGCTTGAAGGGTCATGCCTCATTCTAGTGGGACAATGTACAAGTTGATAGAGTCAAGAAAGGCAAGGAGAAGAGCAAGTCTTGGGACATGATGGTTTCCAAGATGAAAGGGAAGTTCTTTCCTAATGACTATGTGATTTCCTTGTTCAGGAAGTTGCAAAACATTCGACGGAAAGAGATGACCATGAAGGAGTAGATAGAAGAGTTATATAGACTGTTGATTCAGTTGGGTCAAACTGACAAAGAAAAAGAAGTTGTTGCAAGATATGTAAATGGCTTGAAGTATGCCATACACGACGAGTTGAGCCTATTGAGGTTGATAGCGGTCGATGAATCTTACCAGTTAGGTATGAAGGCAGAAGAGAAATTGTTGAGGAAAACCACATCAACCAAAGGGAGGATGACTGGTCTAGGTGCGAATACTATTTCCATGAAAGGGAAAAGTAGCGAAACCAGGAGTGAAGTAGTCAAAGACAACCTACGTGCGGAAGAGACAATGACTAGAGAGAAAATGCAGGGAAACTGACGGGATGGTCGAGAGACCAACGGTCAGGGTGCGTATGGTCGAATTGGTCCGACATAAAAGAAAGGAGATGACATACCAGCTATAGTATGTTATAAGTGTCATAAAGTATGGAACAAATCTTATGAATGCCCAAAGAATCTACACGTGGCAGATGAGTCGAAACCCAGAGATAGACGAGATGACCAGGGCAACGAGAAGACAAATTCGACATCCGACAGTGGTGAGGATGTTCAAGGAAGGGTCAAAATATGACGGCCAGAAGAACGTTGGTGTAGAACGACCAACACGAGGAGAAGGAGATGAAACAATGAAAGGCTATATTTCATACTAGAGTGTTGATCGACGATAGGTATTGCAAGACCGTAGTTGATGCTAGAAATACAGAGAATTTAGTGTCGACAGAGGTCATCGAGAAGTTGGGTTTGAGATGTTAGCAACACCCAAATCCATACAAGATATTTTGGTTACAGAAGGGTCACCATGTGAAGGTAACCAGGCAGTTCCTAATAAAATTCAAGGTTGGGAAGCTTGAAGACAGTGTACTGTGCAATGTAATCCCAATGGATGCATGTCATCTATTGTTAGGAAGACCATGGAAATATTATCGGAAGATGATCTTTTATGGTCGAGGAAACACAATCATAGTGTGGAAAAATGGCATGTGGATAATGCTGAAGCCAAAGTAGGAGGATAGCGCCAATTGTAGGTAGGGAGAAAGAAACTATTGGGAGAAGTGAGTTTTGATGTGATTAGCTAAGGATTTCCTCACAGATGAGGAGAAACCTTTGGGATGTTTTGCCATCATTCCAAAAGGACCATGTCTCGAGAGGTTGACAATGGAGAAGATTTCGGTCGAAGTCAAAGAGATGTTCGATGATTTTTGGATCATAATAGTCGACGAGGCACCGACGAGATTTCCATCGACAAGAAGCATATCCCATCAGATTGACTTGATTCTAGGATCGAGTTTTCCAAACAAGGAACCACATAGAATGACTCCAACAAAGGGTTAGGAACTCAATCGAAAAGTCCAAGAGTTGTTAGACAGAGGATTGATGAGAGAGTGTCTGAGCCCATGTGTAGTACCAACTATACTAGCACCGAATAAGGGTGGAGAATTGAGGATGTGTACAGACTCCAGAGCCATCAACAAGATCAAAATCAAGTACCGATTTCCATATCCGAGGATGGATGACTTGATGTATTGTTTGAGTGGAGTGAGATACTTCACCAAGATCGACCTGAAAAGTGGTTGTCACTAGATCAGGGTTAGAGAGGGAAATGAATGGATGTTGGAATGGGATTAGTCTACATGAACTGTGAAAGCCAACAACTGCGAAGAGGGATAATCCGCGAATGAAGGGTCATTCATGGAGAAAGAGGAAGTGCAAGATTAGTTTAGGTTGTTAGAATTGGTCATGGGGACCATTTTGTAACCACTTAGTTTCATATAAATAGGAGCATGATTGTAAGCCTAAAGGAATCTATCTATCCAGTTTTGATCCATCTTTGATCTTTGATCTGTTTTGTATCCGTGTTATTATGTATTGAATGTTCTGCGAAGGTCATTCCGGAGGTTTTATTGAATGCATGAAGATGTTTGGTTATGGTTATATGCTTTGTCTTTGTTTCTGCTAGATGGTGAATACAAATGTTTTGAAATGTTTAATACTCTGTTGTTTGGTAATTTATGTTCATGCGAATGAGTAGTTTGATCATGTTGATGTGAATGTCCATTATGTATTATATCTGCGAATGGTGAATCTGCAAATGATGAATTGTTAGAATAATGCGAATGGTATAATCTCTGGTTTCTGCAAGTGTAATGTGTGTTTGATGCATGTCCTCAAATCCACTGTGGAAATTTGGTTCCTATATCCCCCTTAAACATCTCGAGTGAGACTTCACTCACTCTGCGAGTGTTGCTGGAAAGGGTGAAACCTTTATGAGCCAGTGTATAAGTGAGTTTTGTTGATGTTTGTTGATGACAGTGTGAAGTGAACCCATGTTGATAGACACTGTGTCAACAAATGGTTCCGTTGATAGGACATTAAAGAGGAAAAGAAGATGATATCTTATGGCACCCGATGAAACCGGAGATTCAAGAGTGCTTTGACAAGAAGACAGAGGAATTCACAGAAGGAGAAAATTGGAACCCTGGACAGACAGTGAGCAGTTGGTTGTAGAAGTATATTTATTCGGATATCCATGAAGTGTTCTTATGTGAATACCCAGTGCTGGTGCATGAGTGGCTAGCACAACTGATGCTTGAGAAAAATCATTGCCAAAAGACAAAGCCTGACCATTAGACTCCGGAACTAATTCAACAGTTGAAATGTGTCGATAATAAAGTATAAAGGGTTGTCGATTTCTTGGTGGATAGTATCCTAGAGGGATATATTATTGAGTTCGCAGTATACACAATCAAATCATATAACGATGCAGAAAGGAACTTCTTCAAGGGACCAAGGGGAATATTCTTACTGTTGCTAAAACTGTGGATTAAGATGCTCGTCTGCAAAAAGGGCATATTGAGGATGAATTTCGACGAGTATAATATCAGTGTGTGGAGGTTGCGGGTATCGTGTAAATGAAGATCAGATAGGAAGATGCACGGTAGATGGACATGAGCGACGATGAGTTTCTAAGGGAAGCTGAAGAAGAGTGTGGTACCTTGAGGATTGGGGTGATATTTCGGCATCCTGAGAATAAGAGGAGGGTTGAGAGAGAGTCTCTTGAGAGGACTAGAATGGAAGACTGCGAAACAGGACCACAAGGAAGGAAGCGACCTTATTGCGATGAAGATGGTGACTAGGCTACCCCAGAAGCAGAAGAGGGACGAATCGTAAGTTAAAACATACCTTCAACATGGGTGCACTACTCAGAATTTTATAGGAAGAAACAAAAGTTATTTGCAGAGTTTCCCTACGTGTAGTGGTAAAAGTAGTGCATCAGTAAACAATAACAGTAGGAACGTTAGAATGGAAGACGACACAAAAATGCCCACTTTCCAGCGAAACAGGACTGAGGATCACAAGTAGTATTGGTTTCTGTGCGAAGCAGTCTGAAATGTGAAGCAAGTCCAGGATGAAGATATTAAAATGGGACAGCCAATGACAACCCTCAGGGGCCATGCGCTAGATTGGTTTAGGAAGTTTACAAAGGTTCCAACGGGAACACCACGAAATACATTGGTGTAGATCAAAGCAAGAATGGTCGTTGAGTTTAGAAATCCAAATTCGGAGTCGCATTATGTCACCGAGCTCAAATAAATCAAACAATACCCAAATGAGTTGGTATGGGAATTTGATCAACGGTATAAAAATTGATAGCGAAGGTGAGTTTTAGAATAAATGATATGCAGAAAAAGGAGTGGTTTATCTTAGGATTGGTGCCACACATCCGCGGACCACTAATGCAACAGAAGGTAGAAACACAAGCCAAAGTGTTGGAGATTGCGATGAAGCTGGAGGCTTCACCAATCAATGAATTTGGTATAGGGATGGATAGGATACACACGCAGTTGGCCAATCTGACATTTCAATTGCAAGATATGAAGAAGGGGAAAGAAACCCGCGAAGGCGTATGGTTCACAAGGTGTAAAACAGAAGGACACCATAAGGATAATTGCCCATAGTTTCGAGAATATTTGCAATCAGGTGCACTGTATCCCCTCCGTCAGGGGGGAATTTCATGGTGTCCGGTTTGTCAGACCATAGGGAATCAAGCAAAAGAATGTGTGTACTTACAAAAGATGGTGTCGAAGCCAGTAAATCTATATCAAAAATTTTGTCATTCGGTTGGCCACAATGAAAAAGATTGCAGGGCCTATGACCTACTCCAGGACCGCACTGTCGATGCATACTTTATGAAAGGGGAAGAGCAACCAGTGGTACAACAACAACCATAGTATACCCAACAACAACCTCAGTTTAACCAATCTCAACAGTATGATCAAGGGAAGTATGGGAAACTGCAGTATGGTCATCCACAGTATCTGCCATCGCAGTATGGCCAGCCGCGGTATGAGCAGCCACTATTTCAATAGCTGTAGTATGGACAACCGCAGTACCCACCATATGGGCCACTGCATGGAGGTTTCATAGGAGGATTCTACGGAGGTCAAGGTGTTGGTGCAGGATGTGGAGGAGCTGTTGGACGAGGATGATTGTCGATTGTATGTTATAATTGTGGGAAACAAGGGAATTATTAGAGGGATTTCCTAAATACGGTGCCACAGTGCACTTATTACAGCGCTGTGGATCATGGTGTTGAAGATTGTCCACAGCTCATCGCAAAATGGCAGACCAAGCATATGCCACCACCTCCACAGAACCAGAATCAGAATATGCCACCAGATGTACAGAAGATATCAGTGGAGGTTTGAAGCCACACTGCAACTGTTAGGGTAGTGACATGAGGAGGAGTTGTGACAGGAGTTGATAGGTCACATGCTACTATCTACCCCACAGCACGAAAGCACATCACCTTTGAT
This sequence comes from Larix kaempferi, assembly GCA_027924585.1. Classification (NCBI taxonomy): domain Eukaryota; kingdom Viridiplantae; phylum Streptophyta; class Pinopsida; order Pinales; family Pinaceae; genus Larix; species Larix kaempferi. The sequence goes on from BSBM01000259.1 coordinate 2,493,584, forward strand.
GTGGAAGTCGAAAGGGAATTTTTCTTGAAAGTGCGGGAAGTGATGAGACAAAGGAGGTAGTTACCTCTTCAGGAAGAAATTATCTATGATATGCCACCGACGTTCGACATGACAAAGTCGAGGAGGAAGGATAACACCTTAAGAACCTTACTGGAAAGTTGGCTAGAGTTGGAAAAGGATCCAGACACATTGGAAGAGATATCAAATCTGTTGCATCGACGGGAGGGTGCACGCCAGGAGAAAAAGGTCAATTGCATACACAAAAGAAACACAGGGAGAGAGATGTGAATGTTGGCACAAATTGGAGCATTCGATGTCGGATCAATTATTTTGGACCTGGGGTCGGACATCAACATTCTGACCAAGCAGAAATGGGAAACAATGGGAAAACCACAGTTGGATTGGTCATCGGTACAGCTGCGCTTAGCAAATCAGAGTAAGGTTACCCCACTTGGTCGGGTGTGCCAGCTTCTAGTTGAAATTGAGGGACTCAAGACATACAATAACTTCGATGTAATAGAGATTGTTGACAAAACAAGCCCCTATCTGGTGCTTCTAGGGATAGACTAGGCGACACAAAATCAGGGCATCATCAACTTCAATAAGCAGACTATGTCATTTTAGAATCGTGAGATGAGGGTCGTTGCACCTCTTGATCCCGTGGAAGGGTAGTGATACGTTGAACCAACAAGAGATGAATTTAATGAGGGATGGGATAGTGCATACAACATATCTAAGGATTACATTAATCCCACCACAGATGGAGAATTGGGATGGCGCTGTCTCAGTTTGGCATTGTCAGATTCAGATGAGGCACTCGAGAATTGGCAAAACAGACTACATGATGTATCGTTCAAGAGGTGTGCACAGATCACATAGTCACTGCGATGGGTAGCCACAGAGGAGTGCATGCTACCAACATATGGCGGATTTCCCAATTTGAGTACCTTTCTCACTGAATATGAGGAAAAAGTGGCAAAGGCACAACATCTATTGGCCTTAGAGGAAGCCTTGAAGGCTACGCCCGTGTGCTGGTGGGTGGCACACAAGTCTAATATCACAAACTGGACACTATGTCGACACCTTATGGAGGTTCGATTTGGCGATGCTTCACGATACAATGGAAGGAAATATGACGGTAGAGGAGTTCTGAAGGAACATGTGAATGCATGTCAAAACCAATGGCGCTTATGGGAGAAACAAGAATGGTTCCATGCATTTTTTCACACATTTGATGAAGTACGAGGGATTTGGTATGTCGTAGCAGAACTGCGACGCGGGACGACCTCTTGGGAACAACTAACAATTGAATTTAGCCAAAGGTTTTGTTTCTCAGATGTGAACCCCTTCATCCATAGTGCACTCCAGGTGATCCGCGAGAATATATTTGAAGCAGTATTGATAGAGCAACCATTGGAACTTCGATGGACTGCGACACCACAAATGCAGATGGAGTGCTATAATATCATAGGAGAACCGGATGATGAGGATGATCCAAGGGCTAGATATGTGTCAGAATCAAATGGTAGTTGCAGTGTTGAGGCACAAGGAATACCTTCCGACAGGTTTCAACAACCACTGAAAATTAAGAAAGTAAACATTGGGTCAGAGGAGAACTCAAAGTTCGCAAGTATTGGGGATTACTGAGACGACTCGACTATTGTGAAGATGACTGATCTGCTACATGATTTTTAGGATATGTTCCCAATGAAATTCTCGGAGATGAAAGGATATTCAGGGGACTTCAGCAAAATGAAGATTCCCCTAAAACGCGATGCGAAGCCAGTCATGCAGCATCCCTAACAGTTGAATCCAAGGTACAAGGAATGAGTGCAAGTCGAGATTGAAAGAATGCTCTATGCAGGAAGTCTAGAACCAACGATGGATGAGTTCGATAAGTATATAATAGAGACCAAGAGAAACCAGAAGGAATCAACAACAATAGACCACTATGATAAATGTGAAAACAAACATCTATGGAGAAGCATTGACGTAGCATAGCTGGCCGCGTAGCTAATCGAATAACGCAGTAGTAAAAAAAATAAAAATTAATCGCAGATTACACCAAGATGTTGTACGCTTTGATGAGCCGAAAGCTGTCGAGGTGCGGAACAATCCAATTTGGCCATAAATGAAGCAGTTAAACCACAACAAACAACGGAAAAAATGAAAAACCGACAAAATTAATGCCCGATGCATGTGGCGGATTTGGGAAATCGGTGGTGGATTTAGAAATTACTACCCCAAATCGGACAGATGCGACACTTCACCACTATAAAAATGAGATAGGGAAGTTGCTCGACACATTGTGTGTTAAACAAGAATTTTTGGAGCAGTGCATGGAATTTTATATTTCGAGCGAAAGTACCAAACGACTAGAACCCACACCCATTACGGAGGAACAACCAGAAGTCATGTCTGGAATACCACTCAAGAAGAAGAGCGACGCCAATCGAACCCCAGAAACCGGCCAAGGACCAAAGAAAGGAACCCAAAACTCAACACGATTCACAGACGAAGACGTAGGTACTTCAGGCACCAAAGTATTACAAGAAGTTCACTATGGCCCAAGGATACCATTGTATGTGCCACCACACCCGAAAGGAGCACCAGTAATGCATACAAAAAGAATGAATGGTATAGTATTTCCATGCCATCAGTACTGCAAGGAGTTCCTCAAGTTGGGAACATTGTAGCAAAGTTGTAGAAACTATAGTATACCAACAACAACCTTTCGAATTTCCAAGAAAGCAAAGAAGGATATGTTGATGTCCCCCATGAAGGAGGCCCAATTACGAAGGAACCCACAGAATGGGCGATGGGATTGGAGCGTTTGAGGCTATTAGGCCTCACCCATATGCCGCACTTCGAGTGGCTAGCACAGGTCAATGCATGGGTCAAGCAATTGCTGGTGTGTTTTCATGGTGGTTATCTATGGCTACATGAGAATATTCCAATCACAGTTGATTTGATCACAAAAATCACCGAGTTTCCTAAATGTGAAATTAGGCACAACAAATCTAATTGAACAAGTAAATCAATTGCAACAGATGCATAAAGAATAATATGTGTAAACTGGGCAAGAGAATTCCAACAATGCTCTACTGAACTTAGAAGTAGAATGCAATACAATGTGTAGTCACAATGACTGAATAATTCCAATTAACTAAGGAGGTCATTCGATTATGCTGCATGGAATAGCTTGGATCCACTAGGAGTCCTCATCATCATATCAGTGAAGTCATCAATGCACTAGTAACGGTCAACCATGTGTCAAACTGAGTCTAGCTGAGTGTGGTAGGTGTAACTGGTGCATGGGAGCACTAATGTAGGGAAGGAGGCTCAGTGGAGGGCACATGGGGAGCTTACTGGAGTCAAAATAGGAAATATAGTCTCACTGGGGGTCCAATGGAGTGATATAGTCAGTTAAGGAATCAATCTAGCCTTAAATCAAGTAAAGATCCATAAATTACTCAACTAACTGAAGTGAACTGAGTGGTAGGTGAAGAAGTGTGCCTTTCTCAGGTGGTAGGTGAAAGATGGACACATTACTGACTAGGAGAGATAAAACTACATGGAAAGAAGCTCCCTGGGCTAGCAAAGTGGGGACTAGGTACTGGGTGACACCAAATTGATGAGTGAGATGCATGTAATTGCATGATATGCATGTAGAAATGCATGTTGCATGCAAAAATGCATGCAGATATAAAAATGAATGATTAATATATCCTAACACCCCCCCTCAAGCTATATTATGAAGTGTAAAATAAAATATAGGTCCCTGGTTACTGAGACCATAGGTCACCCCAATACAATAATAATCCAAAAATGCTAGAAAAAATATAAGTGAGGAAAGAGGGAAAAACCAATGGGAAGAAATACCCCCCTCAAGATGGTCATAGAAGGATCTAATATGTCTCCAACATGATGGAACTCACCCCCAATAGTGAACGGAGGTAAGAGAACTTCTTCTCAGTGAAGCTCTTGGTGAATATGTTTGCAATTTGCTTGTTGGTAGAGCAATATTGCAAAACAATGGTTCTGTCATGCACAAGCTCTCGGATGTAGTGCATGTGAATATCGATGTGCTTGGTCCTTTGTCTCCTAACTATATCCATCGAGATCTTGATATCACTTTGATTGTCACAAAATATTACAGTCGAAGTAGTACTACCAATATCAAACTCTGCCAAAATACCCTGCAACCAAACTGCCTGAATGCAAGCATCGACTGCTCCATGATACTCTGCCTCTACTGAAGATAAGGCAATGGCTGCCTAATTTTTGCTTAAACAGAAAATAGGCCCATTTCTAATCATGAAAACATAACCGGAAGTGGACTTCTGATCAATACTATCATCCGCCCAATCTAAATCAGTGTACCCAACCAAATCTAGCTCAGAATCTGTAGCATAATGTATACCAAAATGTCTAGTACCATGCACATAGTGCAAGATCCTTTTGGCTACCTCCAATGGAGCTCATGGGGCTGCTGCATATATCTTGATACCACACTCATGGCATAAGATATATCAGGCTTTGAGTGTGTCAAGTAGAGAAGGCTACCAATCAACTGTCGATACAATGTAGAATCTGCAAGCAGTGTAGAATTTCCCTCCTCAAGACTTATTCCTGATTGGAATGGGAATGGGGATGCCTTACAATATGACATATGGAATTTTTTTAGCAGGTATGAAAAATTATTTTGCTGAGATATGGTGATCCCATCAAAGTTTTGAGCAATCTCAAGCCCAAGGAATTGCTTCAGCAAGCCCAAATCGCTCATGTCAAAAGCTAGATTTAAAGCAGTCTTTAAGTTCTCGATTGAAGCAAGAGTGCTTCCAGTTATTAAAATATCATCAACATAAATAACTATAATCAGCATATTACCTTCAGTTTGTTGTAGGTACACATTTGGATCTGATTTGCACCTTTCGAGATTCTGTGAAAGAAGGAAGGAGTCCATCTTTGCGTACCAAGCTCTTGGGGCCTGTTTTAAGCCATACAATGACTTATTCAATCTGCACACTAATATTGGATTTGATATATATACTTTTGGCTGCTTCATGTAAATATCTTCTTTCAGATCTCCATGGAGAAATGCACTCTTCACATCTATATGGTGCACTTCCCAGTGCTTGGATGTGGAAACAGCCAAAACTAGGTGGATAGAATCCATCTTTGCAACCAGTGCAAAGGTCTCACTGTAGTCCACTCCTTGGACTTGGGAGAAGCCTTTTGCAACCAACCGATCTTTGTATTTGTAGGTTGATCCACTAGCAGCAACCTTTGTACGATATACCCATTTACATTGGACTAATTTCCTCCCAAGTGGAAGAGAAACTGACTCCCATGTAGCATTCTTTTGAAGAGAATTGTACTCTTCATCCATGGCGGTTTTCCATCTCGGATATAGGTGGGCATGATAATATGATTTAGGATCTGAACCTATCATCAAAAAACATTTCTAAGATTGTAGCTAGGGTTTTCACCCTAGATTGTGCAAATGAGCACCTACTAAGGAGAATGGACTCCTTAGTAGCAGTTCAATAAACAGTAAATTAAAATGTTAAGACAATATAAATTCTAAACTAGCATGAGCATTAAGAAACATAACAAAACATGGAATATAAATGGTTTTGCTTTTGTATTAAAATTTTACCTCAAGTGTAGAGGTTGGTGAAGTTTTTGCAATGATCCAAGAGGGTTGCTCCAAACTCCAACTTTGCTCCTTCTCTTTCTCCAATGGTGGAAATGGGCCAAAAGGGGCACTCAATGGTGAAAGTAGCTCAAGGGTGAGTTAGGGTTTCAAGAGTGATTTTGGCAGAGTAAGGGTGTATTTGATTGTGGATATGAAATGAGGGGTCTCCATCACCTATTTATAGGTTTTTGGTGGTAGAGTGCTGACCCATGGTTTTCGGAACCATATGGTTTGGGTCAGTTGTATAGGGTTTTTTCCTCCTTTTTCCTCTTTTTCCTCCTTTTTTTATATTTTTTATTCCCCTTTTAGAGGGTTTTTTCTATTTTGGAGGAATTTTGGATAATTTTGGGGGGAAAAGGGGTTTTTTAGCCTTTTCGAGGCTTTTTTGATGGTTTTGTGGCGTTTTGGAGGCTTTTTAGGCCTTTTGGGAGCTTTGTTCATGGTATTTTAGGGTTCTGAAGGTAAATATGGTAGGAAATATGGACAAATGAGTCATGTGATGGGTAGATGAGGTAGTGAGCACTTTTTGGGTGTTAACAGATTGCCCCCTGATGTGTGAGGGCAGGAGCTCATCGTATGGCCGATAGACATCATAAGTCCTGTATGGTTTTCCTAGGGTGTGGAGAACAGAAGAAACAAACTGGAGCTCGGAACAATGGTCCCGAACAAACTGAAAAAACTAAAAGTACATAACCTCAATAATGGATGAGGAATAATTTGATCATATGAACGAGGCGGGCATTCCCATGCTTGTATCAAGATATAGAATAATAATAACAATGGGGTCCAAAATATGGGGACCTGACAGATACATGACCTCAAATAATGAATGAGGAAGAACCTCAATACATGGACGAGGCGGGAATACCCATGCTCGTATCAAGATACATAAAAATAAATTGTGAGGCCCGAAAAGGGGGACCTGTAGGATACATAGAGAACCACTGTGTACATCATAAGGATCCAGAGGGGACACAAATCTGGGACATACTGCTGGGATGACCATGTCTGAGTTGAAGAAGTGATACACTGGAATGACAACATTGCTACTGAGTGTGGTATCAGAGGAACTGATGAGCTTCTGGATCATAGTGACAAGGAGTCATACTCGCAATGGTACACTGAACTGGAACTGAACTGGGTACTCAAGGAAGCATATAACTAGATGGCTTCCGAATACAATCGCCAACACAACCCGGACATCCACGGGAACATAGAAATGGGTGTTCCGAAGTGACTCACCAATGTGCTAGAGTCAGGGGAGATCCGGGGTCTTCGACCAATAACTGAAGGGATATAAACCCTGCACGATTCTCAATGATGCGATCAAGGTGTTGAAGTCGAGCATGTGAGAAACAACCACTCGGAGAGGCAATGGTGACTCCTCTCAAAATGGTTCGTAGGAACTCACCATAGATGGTGATGGGTCCAAGGCGTAGGGACCTCTGGGTCTATCCTCTGGAATAGAGGGGCTATCGTCGATAGAGGGAGACTTGCAACGATCAAGGAAAGGATGTTTCCTTGACAGAAGCGTGAGGTGGAGAACCGAAGTGTGAGAGTACTGATGGTAGGACTGACATACTGTGGGGGATAACTAGGCATGTAGAGTGGGTGGAATCAAACTTCCTTTGTTTAGAGTATGATAGCGGGGATGATCGGGCAGCATATGAAACTGACTGATGGGAAAGGGATCATAGCTGTAATGGATCAAGGATAGTGACTGGGATGAGGGATACTGAAGCTGGTGTAAAATGGCAGGAGACTACAGAATACTCTAAACAAAGGCGACCTGATTGGGGGTGCTGCCGAGATGATCGATCATAGTGCCAAGGGGCACGGGGGGACTTCTTCACGGCTTAAGGAACTAGAAGAAGTGTGTTTAAAATGGTACTGTCGTGTGGATTTATACGATCCCAAGACAGTTCATGCTTGTGATTGCTTTCAATTTTAAGGAGTCTGAAAGCGATAAGAAGACTCTAAAATGATGGAATGGTACCGTCGTGTGGATTTGTACGAGCCCAGGACGGTGCATGCTCGTGGTTGCTTTCAAATTTAGAGAGTTTGAAAGCAATAAGAAGACTCCAGGGGGTTGCTTTTTTGTGTGTTAGTCTCCAAGGCCCAAAGAAGCATAAAAGGATGCAATGAAGAACTCTTCTAGTCGGTGTGACTAGAGTATTCCTTTTTCGTAATTAGTCTACCAGGTCCGGAAAAGGTTTAAACTTATACCAGATAGACGCCCTTTCAGGTATTTTAACGAGCATGAAAGGAAGAAAGATTGCTCGGTGATCTTTTCATTATTTTAGGAGTCAGAAAAGAGCTGAACAGAAGCTCCCTAAGTGCCTTTTTCATAAAGGACTTGTCCGGCTCGAAAAAGGGATAAAATTATACCGAACAAAAGGAATTTCCAGGCAAGGAGGAAGTGCTCAATCAAGGAACATTAATGATGACCAAGAACAAGGGTGGGGGGGAACACTGATGGGCCTCCTTGTGGGATAATGAATGGTGGAAAAATAATGAAATAATTGCAGTATGACAGGAGTGAATGACTCATGTAAAAATGTGGAACAATCCGATGGCAGCCGATGTGGCATGCAAACCGAGGCAGCAAGGTGTCGGGACACAATTTTGAAACTATACCAAGTGAGAGCGAGAAATGATCTCAAGCAGCATCACGAGCTTGGAAAAATGAATCTGGCGATATAAAAAGTGTCAAAAATGGATAACGACTGATGTGGCACGCAAATCGAGGTGACGAGGGGCGTTTTGGAAAAATACCCCAAAAATATGGTGGTGAGAGCGAGAAATGATCTCAAGCATCATCACGGGCTCAAAAAAATGAATCAGATGATATAAAATATACCAAAAATGGAGAGCAGTCGAAGTAGCACGCAAACCGAGGCGACGAGTGGTGTCTAAAAAATGCTCAAAAATTGATGTGGAAAAAATAAGAAAACAAGAGGACCATCATGATGGTCTCGTCGTGCTAATTTCGATGGTGGAAATGGTTCGAAAAATGGACTCCTTATGAGTTCAGAATGGCCAAAACAAGAAAAAGTCAACGGACTATAAATAGTGAGTGGGTCCAACATGACAAGTGTCATTTGTACTATTTGACTTTGACTAGTGATCAGAGTGGACCAGAGCTAAGGTGGCATTTCTGGACGATCCGACCGACCGTTTTCAAATCCGAGAGTTACAAGTATTCCATCAAACTCGTACCTACAATTTCATTGGGTGCAGGGGGGGATAGTGGGTCCCAGGGGAGTATTTGTACGGTCCACGTGGGGTGGACAGTGGGTTTGGGGGATGGAACCGTGGTCGAAGACCGTGGGTTCCAGGGTGGATCATGCGGTTGCAGACCGCGAGGTTCAGGTCAAAAAATGCGGTCTAGTACCGCACATTCCGAGGCTGAACACGCGGTTTGGGACCGCGAGTTTGGCTCCTACAGGCATGGTTTTCTTGATAGCCGCGGTCGGAAACCATGGAAAGGGGCCCTAAAGCTGCGATTGGGATCGAGCTGTTAGGGTTCCCCCGGGGGGGGCAGGGTTACTTACTTTTTTGACATGAGTCTGATGAGTTTGCCTTGCGTGATTGACAGGATGCCGCTGGTGCTGTGGAGAGAGTGGGAGGTCCCGGACAAGATAGTAGAGGTGATCCGGAGGGATCGCCATGTGCGGTCGGTGTTGGGATTGTGCGGATTGCTAAAGTTCGCGAGGTACCTATGATGCGGTCAGCAGCGTTGCTGCTGAATAGACTAGTGAGTTTCTAGGAGCCGGATATTCAAGCGTTTAGGGTGCAGGGTGAGAGGGTGGACCTCACCCTGGCAGATGTATACTTCTTGACGGGGTTTCCATGTCGGGGTAGAGTGGCGGATACGCAGCCGCGAGTATCCGCGGATGTCGATATGGAGGATATGCTAGAGCGGTACTGTGTTCCAGAGGCGAGGGTGCAGAGGAATGCACTCCGGGTGGTGGACCTATAGGATCCATCAGTACAGGCCATTGCGGCATACGTAGTTCGTGTGTTGGGGTCCCAGTCACCGGAAAAGGTGTCTGGGGGCCAGATGTAGCTAGTAGAGCGCGTACTGGATGGTGTCTACTATGTGTGGGGCCAGATGTTCCTCACCTGTGTGCAGCGGTAGCTGACATTGGTGAAGGAATCTGGCAAAGGATTATGTTATGGATCCTTTCTATGTGCATTCGTTATGGAGCGAGTACCGACACTGCGGCCACGGGTGCCGATTAGGGCAGGAGGACTGAGGGAGCCATGCATGGTGCGATGGGGGGAGATGATGCGCCGCCGGGGTGGCGGCGAGGTTGGTAGATACTTCATGCAGGAGTTGTACCTGCAGTGGCTACAGATACCATTGACACTAGATGACTTTCCATACAGGGATATGGACTACACCGGGGATCCAGAGGCACCACGGGTGCTAGGACAGACATGGGGACCAGATGGTACGTATGGGTTTGCTTGCATGTTATGGATGTCAAGTTTTATGTATGATAGTGTTTTGATATACTGTTGCTGACTGATGGGTGATCTACAGATGTTGGCCCGAGATCACTGCCAGGGCATGTAGCACGCAGAGGGCATGTGGCGGTACCAGCCTTACCAAGCTGAGGGGAGGTACATCGGCGGGACACAGAGGGGACTTTGGAGTCCGTATGGATGCTGCTGGATCGGTTGCTGGTGGGAGTGATCGATTACGGGTGGTGGGACATGGATCCGGAGGTGATTCAGGACTGTCTGAGGGCACCACGGGAGTTCCGGTCGATCGCGATCTGGGTGGACATCTTAGCGGACAGGGGATGGGCACATGAGCCCACAGGGGATGAGGAGTTGCCGGAGGAGGAGCGAGGGGAGGACTCGGAGGCAGCCAATGCAGGCAGTGATGCAGGGTATGACTCTCATTAGGGAGTGCAGGGGAATCCCCCTGATTTTGTAGTTACGACATGTATTTTATGAGGCTTAGGGATGTATAGCTATGTTTTGTATAGCTGAGTACAGGGGTACTCAGGACATGTATAGCAGATGGACATGTTTTTTTGATATATATATGTGCACATGGATGCACCTTTTTTGCGATGATGATTTTGGTGTACGCACGTGGATGCGCTTATGGTGTGTTATATGTTTGTACTGCACGTGGATGCAAGTAGTATAGGATGTTGGGCACATGGATGCCCCTTGTGTATTTTATGTGATGTATTGTACATGGATGCAACATTATGTATGTAGGATTAGGCACGTGGATGCCCCTGTATATGAATGTGTTTTTATTTTTTATTGCACATGGATGCAAATGTTTATGTGATGATAGGCACGTGGATGGCCCTTGCAATCTTTTTGGGTTTTTTATATATTTTTATGAGATGTTATGGGATGATGATGCATGATGGAGGTTTTACAAGGTGTGATTGATGTGCCAATCTAGGATGTTGTTAGCCATTTGATCTGTGACACTATTTTGAGCTCTTGGGACATGGGTGAATGTTATGGATTCGAACTGTCGGCTGAGTTGTTTTGTGCGCAGGAATTTTCTAAAGAGGCAGGGATCACGCACCTGGTAGCAGTTGTTGAGCTGGGAGACAAGTAGCTGGGAGTCAAGGAACACATGAAGGTGACATATTCCCATCTGGAGGGTAGCAGTGAGGAGACCGGTCACAACATCATACTCCGCTTGGTTATTGGTAGCATCGCCTATACAGATTCCATCAAGGTGAATTATTTCATGTGAAGGAGAATATAAGACCCATGCTGCAGAAGCCAGGTTAGGAGACCATCGAATTGCTCCATCGGCGAAGCCAATGTAATGAGGTGGAATATGGTCCATCTGTGGTCATGCAAAAATGATGAATGTGAGATTGTGGTAAAAAAGGTGAAAAACAAAAAGAGAGCAAACTGTACAATACAGACCAATGGGGCCGCGAGTTATTTAGGGATAAAAGCGTTTAAGATACAACCCATTACGAGGGTTGCGCAAAGGGAAACCTTCTGATTCAGTTAAAATGTATGCCCCATTGCCGAGGCAGGTCTGCACGATGTAAGGGCCTTGCCACATGGATTCAAACTTTCCTTTACCGGTTTTTTCGTGGGCTTGGTCATAGGCGAGGACGAGGTCCCGTTCATGGAAAGCTCGAGGGTGTACATGTTTGTCGTAACCAACTTTGGAGCGGTTCTTGGTGGCTTCAATGTTCTAGAGAGTGGCACAATGGTCTTCATCAGCTTGTTCGAGGGATAGCAGACGTTGCTTAAGTGGTGAGGTATCGAGGAGAAGCTCGACGGTGATGTGTAAGGCAGGTATCTGACACTCGATGGGGAGGACAGACTCTACACCATGAACTAAATGAAAGGGGGTAAAACTAGTGGCGGTCTTGGTGGAGGTACGGTAATCCCATAAGGCAGGGAACAACATGTGGTGCCAATTGGACTTATGCCAGTCAACAATGCATTGAAGGATGGTTTTAAGAATCTTGTTAATAGCCTCAACTTGGTCGTTCCCTTGGGGGTAGTAAGCAGAGGAATACTGATGTTCGAACTTGAGAAGAGTGGATAACTCACGCCAAACAGAATCTTCGAAGTGTGAACCATGGTTTGAGACCAATTGTTTGGGATCCCCGAATTGAGTGATAACGTGGTTAAAAAAGAAACGGGAAGCGGTGTCAGCGGTACAATTGAAAGTGGGCATGGCTTCGGCCCATTTGGTGAAGTAATCGACGACGACAATGATGTATTTATGGTCGTTGGCGGATGGGGGTTTACATTCCATGAAGTCAATGGCCCACTTACAAAAGGGGCCGATGGTGATGACTGGGTGTAATGGAGCAGGTGGTGTCCGGGCCTTGGGGGCAAAAAGTTGGCAATTATGACAATGTTTGACTGCAGTGATGCAGTCAATAAAGAGTGTGGGCCAGAAGTATCCGGCGCGGACGACCTTTTGGGCGGTGGCCATCCCAGAGAAATGTCCACCGCAGGCACCGCTATGACAGTCATTGAGGACGTGTTTGGATTCCTCGTGTGTAAGGCAACGATGGAGGATCGTGTCAACCCCTCGCCGGTAAAGGACATCGCATAAGAGGAGATATCGAAAGGCCTAGTGACGGATACGACGGCGTCTATCATGACGTACGTTGGGTCTAAACTTTTGTGTGCGAAGGTATAACAAAATATCACCGTACCAAGGGTCATCAGACGAGATGGTGAACAAGTGATTGTCGGGTAACTCGTCAGAGATCTGAGGGGACGGTAGAAGGGATGGGAGATCGGTGATGAGCTGGGCAAGCGCGAGGGCTTTGGTGCTCTTAGGAGTTCTGAAAGTGAGGTCATATTCCTGGAGGATAATGACCCATTTAGCAACATGACCTTGTAGGAGCCGCCGGTTTAGGAGATAGACCATAGGGTTGGAGTCGGCGACAATTGTGGTATGACTGAGCAGAATGTAGTGTCGCAATTTTTGGACGGAAAAGACCATAGCTAGGGCTAATCTTTCCTCGTATGGGTAACGTAGGGGTGGGCCAGACAAGGTCTGGCTGACGTAATAAATGAAATGCTCTTAGTGAGAGGCATATTCTTGAACCAAGACTCCGAACACAGCATGTTCGGATGCCGAGACGTAAAGGATGAAGTCCTGAGAGAAATCCGGAGGGGAGATCAAGGGGGCTTGTGTGAGAGCTTTCTTGAGGGCTTCAAATGCAGCTTCTGCTTGCTCATCCCAAACAGAGGGTATGTGGGTACGAAGCAGGCGTAAGAAACCATGAACTTTGGTGGCGTAATCAGGAACGAAGCGACGTAGGAAATTGGACTGCCCCTGCAGACTCTAGAGTTGTCGAAGCGTGCGAGGAGAGGGAAGGTCTAAGATGGCTTGGAATTTTAGGGGATCGATGGCAATTCCTTTCTGGGAAACAATGAAACCTAACAAACGGCCTGCAGGAACGCAAAAGACACACTTGTGTGGGTTCAAGCGGATTTTATATTTGCGACAACGCAGGAAAACTTGCTGGAGGTCGTTAAGGTGGTTAGATCATTTCCGGGAACGAGCTGTAAGGTCATCGAGATATACAAGAAGGATATGGACCAAGTCATGAAAACAATAGGTCATGTCCCGCTGGAAGGTGGCACCAGCATTTTTGAGGTCGAAAGGCATGACACAATAGGAAAAGGTGCCCCATGGGGTGGTAAAGGCGGTCTTGTACTGATCCTCCTTACGGATCTGAATCTGGTTGTATCCAGAAAAATCGTCCATGAAAGAGAGGACTTCATGCCCCGCACACACATCGATGAGTTGGTCAATAAATGGCGTGGGAAGTTGTCCTTGGGACAAGATTGGTTTAAATCACGGAAGTCAGTGCATACTCTAATGGTGCCTTGCTTTTTGCTAATGGGAACGGGGTTTGAAACCCAAGTGGTGTAAGCAATAGGATAAATGAATCCTGCTTTGCGAAGTTTCTCAACCTCGGCTTTAACAACGGGGAGCTTGGAAGGATGAATGGGGCATTGTTTCTGACGAATGGGGGGTACATCAGGCCATGTGTCAATGTGGTGCTCTATAATGGCGGGGTCAAGACCAGGCATTTCGGTATAGGACCAGGCAAAGACATCATGAAATTCTTGGAAGCATTTTTTGTACTCTCCAATCTCATGCTCAGTGCAGGAGGTTCCTAAGGTAATGATTTCAAGAGCACCAGGTGGGTCAGAGATATCGATGCGGATGACGGGTGAGTTGTTAGCCATGTTACCTTCCTCAAAGGCCTCGGGAGCAGGAATGGGATCCTTAAACTAGTCAACTTTGGTGGGAAGGAAATATTTGGACTCAACCGCGAATTGGGTAGCGGTGGTAGAGGAGGATTCTTCTGGGAGGAAATAGGAACGATGGTGCATGTCATCCCAGGGATAATCCGGGGCAGTGAGAGTCTCGAGGATCTCCTCATCATTACAGAAAGTTTGAGTTGTCAAATCGGTTGACGAGGGAATGGCAGTCGAAGAGATCATATAAATGGTATTAATCTCTCTAGATGGGGATGATACCGGGGGGTGGATCTCCTCAATTGTGGGGGGTGCCATCTCAAGGTCCAAATTATTCGTCTTGTAGAGAGCTGCTCTGTAATCTGGGAGATCAGGACAGTGATGTGAGTAGTGGCCATAAATACCGCATATGGCACAAGGGTGGTTGCTACGCAGTGATTTATCACGAGGCTTAGGGGTTGGGTCGATTTCAACAACTAGGATGTTGGGGTCATCGTCAATCATTTGCATGTGTTCCAGTAATGCAGGTAATTGTGGACATTGATGAGTCGGATGGCCTAACTCATCACACAACGAGCATTTGGGATGAACACGAAACATGGGAGGGGGTTTAACTGTCTTGGGAGGGGGTACAGTAGTGTATGGTTGTGGGCCTCTGCCCCCAGTGAGCTTGATAAGAGGAGGGGGATTCATAGATGATGAAGGGGTAGTGACACCGGGAGGTGGTTGACTAGTAGTGACAATGGGTTGCACCGGTTGGAGGACGACATTTGGTGTCGGCGGGGGAATGCGAAGCGAAAGATACCACACAAGTAATCCTAAGGTTAACCTAGGGAGGCTGAGGGTAGCCATAACCGGGGCGCTTACTACTCCCGAGGGAGGGATTAGGAAGGGGATTGTGTGGATGGGTGTAACACCAATGTGACTAGGTACCAATGGTTGTTTAGGTAACAAGGGCGGTTGAATGTTGGGTGTTTGTGTATTGTGGGAAAGAGTATAGAGGTCAGATATGTCGGTTGCAGGTGACGAGGGTGGAATGGATTGGAATGTGGATGTCATCGGTGGATCTGAGTAAACTCCAGGTCCCATGGAGGAAAAAAATGAGGTAGCGGCACCACTTACAGGTTGTTCAACCATGGGGAGAACATTTTTGGGTGCAGCGGGGGCATTTGGATCGTAGTAGGTGAGTTGGTCGACCTTGAACATGCGTCCGTCATGGGGGAACATCATGGTATGAAAAACATATGAGCCAACCACCCGCATGGCATACATGTAGCTGCAGCCAAGTAAGAGGTTATAATCAAGTTGGGCATTGATGACCTCTATGTCAATGAGCACGTTTTTGCCAGCCAACTTGACGGGGACATTGGCTAATAGGCCTTGGGGTTGAGCCGAACGGCCATCGTAGGCTCTCAACGCAGTGGTGGACTACTGGAGAGTAGGGGATCCCAAATTATTCCAAATGAATGTGGACATAACGCATGTAGAGGCACCTTCATCGATAATGCACCGATGGATGACAAGATTCCAAACGGAAACAGAAACTTGGAATGCTAAAGTGGAAGGCAGGCATGGTTCGGACTGGTCCAAATCGAATGCCATCAATTGTGAATCATTTGGGTCAATAGCACCAATGGCAGAGAGCAAAGTCTTGCGCTATGAAGGACAGTTTTTTAAGACTTCTAACGCAGACATGGCTGCGGGAGATTGGGCTAAGTCATCTACAATGTTGTAATTTGACGCATCACGAGCATTGGGGTTATTGTTGATACAACGAAGTGGGAAACGAGGTGCTTTGGAGGCACCATCGAGTGGGGCCGGAGGTATACGTAACGTTTTATCGGTGGGATGAGTGTTAGTGTTTTTGTCGGTGGGAGGGGCTTCAGAGGTGGAGCCATATTGGTTCAGACGGGTTTGGAGGTTGACATTAGTAGACGACATCATCAACAAGTTATGAGTACCTGAGTCGAACATGGGTTGATCAAGAGCAGCATAAGTGATCTATTGTTGTGGTGGAACGTTTCCCTGAGGGGGAGCTAACGGCTGAGTGTTCACTATGCCTTGAGTTGGTACAGGGTTTTGCAGTACCAAAGGTGGCCGTTGAGGGGGTGGGGGATTGGGCGGCGCTTGAGGAGCTGCATGCCCTTGGCGATGGGCATCATCAACCCAGAGTTTTCGAGCTCGCTCTAAATGTGGGAAAGCATGTGTGTAGTGGCCATAGACCCCGCAAATAGAACAAGGATGGTTTGTTTGCAAATTAGGATTTTTAGCCTGCTTGGGTGGCCGATCAGGGTTTTGGTTGGCAGGTGCCACGTTATAGTTGTCTAGGGGATTAGGAGGTTTACCACCTTGGTATGGAGGAGGGTTTTTCCCATGGTTATGGCCTTTGCCATGGTTTTGCAAGCTCTGTTGGCGCTGGTTATTTTGGTTCTGCTGCGGATTCTGTTGGGCGTAAACTTGCCCTTGGGCAGCAGGTGGGTTCTGGGGTTGTGCAGGTGTAGGAGCAGGCTGTGGTGGATAATAAGTAGGTGGAGGCTACACAGGTGCTGAACCTTGTGGCAGTTGTTGATATGTTTGCGGAGCGGGTTGTGGGTTTGCCGCAGGGGCTGCCTATGGCGGGTAATAAGCAGGTTGGGCTTGCGAGGACATAGGAGCTGGGGTAGCCCGTGGATGGTAATAAGCCTGAGGTGCAACTGGGGGAGCATAAGCAGGGGACACGTGTCCAAAGCACTGAGGTGGACATGAGGGTCCGTGAGAATGGTGGTGATGTGTCACAGGAGCATACGAATTGGTTGCTCCGGATTGAGATGTAGCCCGCGAAAGGTCGGGGCTAGGGCTAGGACGTGCTATGGAAAAGGGTTGGGGATGCGAGGTAACACGACCAATGATGCCATCTGCGGCATGGGATGCCCCCGGTGCATCGTGTTGGGAGGAATCACCGCGAGGGACGTCAGGTATGATGGTATAGAGATAACCCGATTGGGCATATATGAGGTCAAATTGCTAGGCTTTGAGGATGGCCTCTTCTTCAGACTGGGGTCGTTCGGATGCCACATCCTTGGAAATGACAGGAAAAAGGGATTTTATAAACCAATCTAAGAATATACGGTCATCTAACTTGATTTTGTAGAGGCTGCGGTGTCGACGCCACTCATGAATGTGGTCAGTGATGTGGGTAGCCGTGTTCTGCCTGCAAGACAGTAGGATCTCAACTCCCACGTCGTAGCGGATAGGTAACTGAAAGAACTGCAGGAAGGTCTAGGCAAGGGAAGTAAAGGTGGCATGGGTTCCATGGGGTTGCTCGATGTACCACTTAGCTGCAGAGCTAGTGAAGGTGCGCTGTAATAGACGGAGGCAGACAGAGTCATCCACTATGGAGTTGGAGGAACACCATAGATGGAAGGACATAATATGGTTCTGGGGGTCCTCACCTGCCTTTCCCTCAAACTTAGGGATATCAGAGGGGAGCTTGGTGGGCATGTGAGGCCACGCAGGGTCGTGTCTGATAGGATCGTTAGTCAGTCTAGCTAGGTCAGGAAGGTTGAGGCTAGCCATGAATGGCAAACTAGTAGAAGGATGTGACATACTAGTGTGTTGGACCATGTTGGAACCAATGCCCCCAAGTGTAGGGGCAGGGTTTGGGAGGTTTCCCGCAAGTGTAGGGACGAACGTGGTATGGGATGGTTCTGCACTGCCAAGAGTAGTGTGAGTCATTGATGGAGTGGGAATAGGTATTCTAGCTACTGGAATGGGTGTAGTGATCGGAATGGTAGAGGTGGGCCCCATCGAGGGCATACCCAAAGCAAATGTGGTAGCTGGTGTGGTGGTGGATGCTCCACCAATGGTCCCTACAAAGAAAGGGGTGGAAGTCACGCCAGCCATGGGGCTAGTTGGTGCAGTGTAAATGGGGTTCTCGGACTTTGCCTCAGAATCAGAGGTAAAATAGGGGGCGTCTAGCTCGGGCGACAGAGATCTATGCCGTTGACGAGTGGAGTCAAGTGACAAGGCTTGAGATCTATGATGAGTGGTATCAAGTGATGAAGATCTATGTCTATGACGGGTGGTGTCAAGAGAACCGTGCTGCGGGGGCTCGCCTCGGAGGCGCCGAGAATGTCTTAGGGACTCAATGGTGACAAATGGTGTCAAATATCTGGGGGTTGTGTGGAGTGAAAAACAGCTCAAGAACCCTAATGCAACCGAGTGTGCAGAAGGAGAGCTCAAAAAATATGGCACTTAGGCCAACAACCAACTCAAAACACTTACTGCAACAGCTGTGCTACAATAAGCGGAGTATCAACAGAAATGGTCAGAATACCAACAAGCAGCAGGTTTCCTATAAAATAAAAATAGTGGACTCACTAGACCAAAAGGAGGTAAGGGAGCATGCAAACACCTAACTAAATAGTATTCTTGTTAACACCTAAAAAGTGCTCACTAGCTCATTCCCTTATTCACATGACCCATTTGTCCACTTTTCCACCATCTGAGCCTCTGAAACCAACAAAAGGTCACCAAAAGACCTTAGTACACCCCTTTTTCCATTAAAAAAGATTATTTTTCCTGAAAAGCATAAAAAACCCTCAAAAAGGGTCCAAATTCCCAAAAATATTAAAAAGGAAATTAAAATATTATTTTTATTCAAAAAAGGAAAAAGGAGGGAAAAGTACCTAAACCATGTTGGTCAATACCATTTGGTTTCCACAAAACCACAAATGGTATTCCCCACCACCAAAACCTATAAAAAGGTGGTAGGGGCTCCTCATTTCAGATCCATCCATATTCCTATCCTCATGCTGCCAAAATCTCCCTTGAGTATTTGGCCATTGTAGCAAGCCTTGGAGAAAGGACCCATTGGATATTGGAGCTGCTCACCATTGGAGCCATTCAACAAACCTTCATCACTTGGAGGTATTGTACTTGCAAGCATTTGCTTGTCCCATTGTCAATACAAAAATTCTTTAATATTTTCTTGTTCTTGTTTTTAAAATATTTCCATTATTTGCTTACATTCTTGCATAGATCCATGATTAGTTTAGTTTAGATTAGTTTCTTGTTTAATTCTATTTGAAACTGCTGCTACTAGTTAGCAGGTGCCCATAGCACTAAGCCTGGTTGCAAAACCGGGCCAACAGTTTTTGGCGACTCCGCTGGCTTTGAACAATAGATCTCAAATTTTGATTTTAATTTTAGTTTTTTATTAGTTTTTATTCTTTAGATCCATAGATCTTCCATCCTAGACAGCAGATCCATTGCTGCTCTAGTTTTTGGCCCCATCTATTGCCATTAACAGCCCGGAATTCTCAATTTTTGGGTTCATTTTTCGGCTTCCGTGCACGGCTTTCGCCTCGCGGTTTTTAGCCTGACAGTCGCGCGGTCCATCGCGACTTTTCGGCTTTTTTCCGCGCGGTTCACCGCGGTTTTGCGGCCTGTTTCCGCGCTGCACATTGCGGCTTCGCGGTCAAAACTCGCGCTGCCCATCGCGACTGTGCGACAGAAACCCGCGCGGTCCATCGCGACTTTTAGCCCAAAACCCGCGCGGTCCATCGCGACTTTTAGCCCAAAACCCACCCGGTCCATCGCGACTTTTGGCCCGAAACCCGCGATGTGATTTTTTGGCCGTGCGGCTCAATTTTCAAACGACCATATCTCCCTCTCCCGAACTCCGTTTGAAATGATTTTTTTTCTTTCAAATTGGGTGTTTTCGATCAAGGAATCCAAATATGCTATTAGATTTAAGAAATTTTTCATAGAAATTTATCTAATATTGTATTTTAGTGTTATTTATCACTTCAGTTCACCCATTTTGGCTCATATTTTACAGTACTAAGATTCCAACATTGTTTACAGCCATAGGAAAATTTTACTATTTAGAATGCACATGTGAAAAAGTCTTTTTAAATATTTTCAGAAATTGAAAGAAGGACTTGATTGCATTTTATCTAGATTAAAACTTTTTGCTGTTTACTTCTTTAATATTTTGCCCATAGCAATTATTGAAAACGAAATCCATTTATTTCGAAAAGAAGTTATATTATTTGCTTTCCTGTTTGAAAGATCCTTTATTTTTCGAATAGTCCTTGAAAAACATTTAAATTCCATTTATTGAAAAAGTCATAAAATTTGTTTTTGTTTTCAAAAAATCCTCTGTTTTTTGAATACTTAGCGTTTACTTTTTTCAATTTTTCAGTTTAAAATACCACACGTGCACCCAATCAAACACTAATTTTAAATTGAGCCTTAAAACGTACCCTAATTTCAACACACTTTTAACCCCACTTGGGGAACACTAAAAGAACTTTTGTAGCTAGGTAGTATTGGGGGGATAGGTGTTCCAATAACACCCCTCAGTTATTACATCTGAGACATAGAAGTTGTCCAATTAGGGAGCTAAAATCTCTTAGTACTTTTTGGCGCGGTCACAACCAGTTTGTGGGAAGGCCTCTCCCCTAGGAGGGTTGAAGTCGCGAGGATGGTTCCGGAAGCCTGAGTGGAATACCGAAATCCATTCAGTAACCGAAGGGCTACCATTCGCAGTTCTTGGGATATCCCTGTATTGGGATATTGCGATCAAAGGACCAAACGGCAGATTTACCTTTTCTCGACGCGTCATGAACGGAGTATCCTAGTAACCTTTCTTTAGGATTGATTACCCGGTGTCCCTCCCGGTAGGGGGATATCTAGCCGTTGTCTCAACACTCATATTGTCTGACTTGGATTTCATCACCTTGCAGAGGATATCGTTTGTTTGAGTCACAATACTTTTAGTTAGGTGTTTGCATGATTCAACCCACCTTTGGTCTAGTTACACCTATTTTTTCTAGAAGCAGTTTGCATGTTGGTACTCTGACCATTTGTTGCATTCCTCCACTTATTGTAGCACAGCTGCTAGAATAAGTGCCTTTTTTGAGGTTGATTTTTTGGCCTGAGAGCCTTCATTTTCACTCCCTTTCTTGCACCCTTGGTTGCATTAGGGTTTTGAGTTTTTTATACATTACCATTTTACACATACAGATTTTGACACAAAAACTTATTTTCTCACCATTGAGAATTTTAGACGCTATCGTCATCTACAGGGCGAACTCCCAGAGTTCAGTCTACTTGGCTTGCCACGTCACCGACGCCGAGCCTTATCCCTTGACTCGACACATCGTCGGTCAACTACGCAGTCATCCGATTCTGACACGCCTCACTTCACATTTGATTTAGAGGCAAAATCTGAAAACCCCACAGAGTTATTCCCAACCAACATTATGTCTGGAACACCATTTGATCCACTTTTTACTAGCACTATAGGAGAGACGTCTACTGACCCTTCCACTGCAATGCCATCCATGGCAACACCTACCCCCCTGGGTATGCCCAATATGGGCAACACTCCACATTTAGCAATGCCCAACACAGGGCCACCTCCTGTTATAGGAATTCCCAACATAGGGCCACCACCTGTTATGGGTATGCCCAACATAGGGGTCACACCCCATCTGGTTTCCACAAACCCTATCCCAGGAATCACCACTACTATTCCTAACCCTAGTGTAACCCATGTTTCACTAGGAAGCGCTGGCCCTTACCAGACCACACCTATTGGAGGACATATACCTTCAATACCTAGCATACCTTTAGGCGCTACTGGACCCTTACATCATACCACCATGACTAGGCATGTCCCAGTCCCCGTCACTACATCTGCTAGCTTATCGTACATGGCGAGTCTGAAATTACCAGACTTAGCCAGACTCACCAATGACCCTATCAGACATGATCCTGCGTGGCCTCACATGCCCACCAAAATCCCCTCCGACATCCCTAAGTTTGAGGGCAAGGCAGGTGAGGACCCCCAGAACCATATCATGTCCTTTCATCTATGGTGTTCCTCCAACTCCATAGTGGATGACTCTGTCCGCCTCCGTCTATTACAGCACACCTTCACTGGCTCTGCAGCCAAGTGGTATATCGAGCAGCCCCATGGGACGCATGCCACCTTTACCTCCCTTGCCTCGACCTTCCTGCAGTTCTTTCAGTTACCTGTCCGCTATGATGCGGGCGTCGAGATCCTACTGTCTTGCAGACAGAACACGGCCACCCACATCACTGACCACATTCATGAGTGGCGTCGACGCCGAAGCCTCTGCAAAATCAAGTTAAATGACCGTATCTTCCTAGATTGGTTTCTAAAAACCCTTCTCCCTCTCATTGCGAAGGATGTGGCATCCGAAAGACCCCAGTCTGAAGAAGAGGCCATCCTCAAAGCCCAACAGTTTGATCTCATTTACGCCCAATCGGGTTATCTGTATACCATTATTCCAGACGCCCCTCGGGGTGAGTCATCCCAACATGATGTGTCGGGGGCATCCCATGCGGCTGATGGCATCATTGGTCGTATGGCCGCACATCCCCAACCCTTTTCCATTACACATCCTAGCCATGGTCCCGACCTTTCGCGGGCTACATCTCAGTCTGGAGCAACCAGTTCATATGCTCCCATGGCACATCACCACCATAACCATGGACCTTCATTTCCACCTCAGTGTTTTGGTCATGCACCACCTACATACGCCCCCCCAGCTGTACCTCAACCATTGTACTATCCAATAGCTCAGGGTGACCAACAACCCCAGCAGGCAACTGGACCACCTCCAGCACCACAGGCTTATTATCCACCACAACCTCCTCCCACACCTGCGGCGAACCGAAATCCTCCCACTGCTCAAGGGCAAGTGTATACACAGCACAACCAGCCCCAGAACCAAAACAACCAGCGCAACCAAGGTGCGCAACAGAACCGTGGTAGAGATCGTAACCGCGGTAATAACCAACAACATCAGCAAGGTCCTCCACCTCCCAATCCTCTGTAGAATAACAATGTTGCTCCTCCCAACCGCAATCCGGATCGAAATCCTAAGCATCCTAGAAATAACAACCTCAGAACAAACCACCCTTGTTCTATCTGCGGGGTCTATGGTCATTACACGCATTCTTGCCCACATTTGGAGCGAGCTCGGCAACTATGGACCGACGATGCACATCGTCAAGGGCAAGCGGCTCCTCAGCCGCCACCCAACCCTCCACCACCTCAACATCAACCTTTGGTGCTGCAAAACCCCTTTCCAAACCAAGGTGTAGTGAACACTCAGCCATTAGCCCCCCCCTCAGGGCAACGTGCCACCACAGCAGATCACTTATGTAGCCCCTGATCAACCCATGTTCGATTCAGGTACTCACCATTTGTTGATGATGTCGACTGCCGATGCCAACCTCCAAACCCGAAGGAACCAATATGGCTCCACGTCTGAAGCCCCCCCCCACCGACAAGAACACTAACGTTAATCCCACAAATCAAACGTTACGTATACCTCCGTATCCACTTGATGGCGCTTCCAAAGCACCTAGCTTCCCACTTCGTCGCATCAACAGTAATCCCAATGCTCGCGCTGCGTCGAATTACAACATCGTAGACGACTTAGCCCAGTCTCCTGCAGCCATGTCTGCTTTAGAAGTTTTGAAGAACTGTCCTTCACAGCGCAAAACTTTGCTCTCTGCCATTGGTGCCATTGACCCCAATGATTCACAGCTGATCACATTCGATTCAGACCAGTTTGAACCACGCCTTCCTTCCTCTTTAGCGTTCCAAGTTTTCGTTTCTGTTCGGAATCTTGTTATCCATCGGTGCATTATCGATGAAGGGGCCTCCACATGCGTCATGTCTACATTCGTCTGGCAGAAGTTGGGATCCCCCATTCTCCAGCAGTCCACCACTGCATTATGAGCCTACGACGGCCGTTCGGCTCAACCCCAAGGTCTTTTAGCCAATGTCGCTGTCCAGCTGGAGGGTAAAACCATCCTCATTGACATTGAGGTCATTAATGCCCAACTAGACTATAACCTTTTACTTGGTTGCAGCTACATGTATGCCATGCGAGCTGTTGCCTCATCCGTATTTCGCACCATGCAGTTCCCCCATGAGGGACGCGTGGTCAAGGTCGACCAGCTCACCTATTACGATCCCAAGGCCCCCGCCACACCTGAAAATGTTCTCCCCATGGTTGAACAACCTGTTCATGGTGTGAATACCTCATTCATTTCCTCAATAGGACCCGGACTTTACTCCGAGGCGTCAATGACCTCTACTTTCTAGGCCATTCCACCACCGTCACCGGAGACCCACGTCGCGAACCTCTGTACTCTTTCACAGAATACACAACCACCCGGTAATCAACCACCTTTGTTCCCTAAACCACCATTGGTCCCTAGTCACATCGGTGTTACACCCATCCACACAATCCCCTTTCTATTTCCTCCTTCGGGTGTAGTAAGCGCTCCGGTTATGGCTACCCTTAGTCTCCCCGGGTTATCATTGGGATTACCTGTGTGGTATATTTCTCCTCTCGTTCCACCGCCGACACCAAATGTCATCCTGCAACCGGTGCAACCCATTGTTACTTCTACCCAACCACCTCCCGGTATCACTACTCCTTCGTCATCGACGAATCCCCCTCCACTCATTAGACCCACTTGGGGCAGAGGCCCGCAGCCATACACTGCGGTACCCCCACCCAAGGCAGTTAGACCTCCCCCCGTATTTCGTGCTCCTCCAAAATGCTCATTGTGTGATGAGTTAGGCCATCCAACTCATCAGTATCCACAGTTACCTGCATTGCAGGAACACATGCAAATGCTGGATGACAACCCCAACATCCCGGTTGTCAAACGCGATCCAAACCCCATGCCTCGTGATAAATCACTGCGTACCAACCACCCATGTGCGATATGCGGTATTTACGGCCACTACTCACATCACTGTCCTCACATCCCAGATTACAGAGCAGCTCTCTACGAGATGAACAATTTGGACCTTGAGACGGCACCCCCTACTATCGAGGAGATCTACCCTCCCCCATCATCCTCATCCGGAGAGATTAACACCATCTACATGATCTCTTCGACTACCACTACCTCATTACTTGATTTGACAACTCAAAGCTACCGCAATGATGAAGAAATTCTAGAGGCTCCCACTGCCCTTAATCATCCCTGGGAAGACATGCACCATCGTCCATACTTCCTCCCGGAAGAGACTTCATCCACCACCGCTACGCAATCCGCGGTTGAGTCCAAAGAGTCTTTCATACTAGAGTCGACTGGTTAAAGGATCCGATAGCCGATATTTCTCCCGTCATCCACATTGACATCTCTGACCCACTTGGTGCCCTTCATACCATTACATTAGGAGCCTCCCACAGTGAGCATGAGATCGGAGAATACCAACGACTGTTCCAAGAATTCACTGATGTCTTTACTTGGTTAGATACCGAAATGCCTGGCCTTGACCACACCATTTACACGGTTTCCACTGGATACCCCTCTGTCTGGTCGGCCCCTTCAATTGATACCTTAGACACACATGCTCAACCCTTTCAAATCGATGAGGAAACCACATTTCCACAACATGGGGGAAGGCCCAAAACCTTGCTTACTCGTCATCATCGTGATCCTCGTCGGAGATACTGGGGGCATCAACCCCACAAAGGGAATCCACGATCATCATATCATCACTTTAGTATGCCACCACGACCCACAGCCTCATGGTATAACACCCCGCCAGCAGTTGCTCAATGCCCTATTGATCTCTCTCTGAGACAACATCTGCACCACATTGACACCTCTGAGTTAGGGGGCATAATAGATTACCTCGACCCCGGGATAGGGGGCATGATCAATCATTTTGAACCTACCCCATCATCTCTATCTCAACACCTCAATGAGCCCATCGTTCAAACCAACACACATGTGATTCACAATCACAAACCCCATGCACATAGCATGGGGGAAGGTCATTAACCCTGCTCACTTTTTCATATTCGTGATCTCAACCTTTTTTGAGGTCACGTGTCACTTGTATATTTGAGTTGATACACATAGTGTTCCCCCCCCGCGGGTCATCATTTCTCCCCACCACTGCATCATTGGCTTGGTGGGCTCACCTTTATTGGTAGCCATTTTTTAACCTAGTTATTTCCTTTGACCATTCCGGAGTCCTTATGACCTCCGTTTTTCGCACCATTTGCACCGCCGGATTCATATTTCCGCGCTTGTGATGACACTTGAGATCATTTCTCGCTCTAACGCCTAGATTTTTCGGGCATTTTTTTCCATGCCCCCCTCGTCGCCTTGGTTTGCGTGCCACATCGGCCGTCGTTCATTTCTAGCGAGTCTTATATCGCCGGATTCAGTTTCCCACGCTTGTGATGATGCTTGAGATCATTTCTCACTCTCATGCCCATACTTTTCGGCCATTTTTTCAAAATGCCCTCTCATTGCCTCAGTTTGCGTGCCACAACGGCCGCAGCCCCCTTTTGACAACCTTTATGTCACCGGATCCAGTATCTAGCACTCATGATGATGCTTGAGACCTTTTCTTGCTCTCATCAATCCCTTTTTGTCCGGTATAATTTTATCCCTTTTTTGGGCCGAGCAATCCCTTTTTACGAAAAAGGCACTTCGGGAGTTTCTGTTAAGCTCTTTTCTGACTCCTAAAACAATGAAAAGATTGCCGAGCAACCTTGCTTCCTTTCATGCTCGTTAAACGTATCTGAAAGGGCGTCTACCTGGTATAAGTTTACCCCTTTTCCGGACCTTGTAGACTAATTACGAAAAAGGAATACTCTAGTCACATCGGCTAGAAGAGTTCTCCAACTGCATCATTTTATGCTTTTTCGGGCCTTGGAGACTAAACTACGAAAAAGAACACCAACAGTGTCCACTTACCGTTTTCAGACTCTCTAAACATGAAAGCAACCATGAGCATGAGCCGTCCTGGGCTCACAAAATCCACAGGACCGTACCATTTCCGAGCACACTTTTATACCTTCTTGGAGCTCATTAAAATTACGAAGAAGGACCCAATGGTGCTTCTCGGTGCCACAACAGATCACATCTACTCATATGGAAGCTTCCCCATTTGGTCGCCTTTGTTCAGAGTATTCTGCAATATGTCACCCTGAGAATCCCTCGACAGCACCCATCAGCTTGACCCCCCCATAGTCAATACAAACCCTTCAGTCCTTAAAAGCAATGATACCCACACCTACAAGTCAATTCCCTACGCTGCCAGGTCAACCATGTCATCATGCTCTGAACAAAGGAAGTTTGAGTCTACCCACTATATGACCCCAGTTACTTCCCATCCCCATAAGTAGGTGAGTCCTACCATCAGTACTACCACACTTCAGTTCTACACCTCGCACTCCTATCAAGGAAACACCATTTCCTTGTTAGTTGCTGGTCTCCCTCTGTCGACGACAACCACATTTATTCCAGAGGATAGACCTAGAGGTCCCTGTGTCTTGGACTCATCACCATTTATGATGAGTGCCTACGAATCATTTCGAGAAGACTCCTCAGTGCCTCTCCAAATGGTTGTTTCTCGCATGCTCGACTTCAACACCTTGATCGCATCATTGAGACTCGCACAGGGCATCGGTTCGTTCACTTATTAGTTGAAGACCCCGGATACCTTCTGACTCCTCCACATTTGAGAGTCTACCTATGGATACAACCAGTTACACTGTTCCTATAGATATCTGGGTTGCGTATGGCGACAGTATTCAGATGTACCCCAGTCTTATACTCCCTCGAGTATACAGTTACAGATACTTCCCAGAGATGGCTCACAATCATTACGTCCCTACAGATGTTGGACACCTTCAGTTCCAACAGTTCATCA
Source organism: Larix kaempferi (assembly GCA_027924585.1). Lineage (NCBI taxonomy): Eukaryota > Viridiplantae > Streptophyta > Pinopsida > Pinales > Pinaceae > Larix > Larix kaempferi. The sequence goes on from BSBM01000259.1 coordinate 2,521,753, forward strand.
GTTATTCCAGTGTATCAGTTATTGAGATCAGTTATGATCAGGAGTATATCCTAAAATAATGTCCCCCCTGGACCATTATGATGTACCAGTAGATTCTTTATGTATTAGATCCCCCTTCTTGGGACTAATTGTTATGTATATGTCTTGATACGAGCATGGGAATGCCCACCTCGTCCATTATCAGAGATTATACCTCATTCATATTGAGGCCATGTAACATTTTTTGTTTTTGCAGCTTCCAAGGGCCGTGGCTCCAGTCTCCAACCAGTCTCTTCTCTCCCTAAACCCCAGAAAAAAGACAAAAGAACTATGATGTCTATCGGCCATACGATGAGCTCCTGCCCTCACACATCAGGGGGCAATCTGTTAACACCTAAAAAGTGCTCACTAGCTCATTCCCTTATTCACATGACCCATTTGTCCACTTTTCCACCATCTGAGCCTCTGAAACCAACAAAAGGTCACCAAAAGACCTTAGTACACCCCTTTTTCCATTAAAAAAGATTATTTTTCCTGAAAAGCATAAAAAACCCTAAAAAAGGGTCCAAATTCCCAAAAATATTAAAAAGGGAATTAAAATATTATTTTTATTCAAAAAAGGAAAAAGGAGGGAAAAGTACCTAAACCATGTTGGTCAATACCATTTGGTTTCCACAAAACCACAAATGGTATTCCCCACCACCAAAACCTATAAAAAGGTGGTAGGGGCTCCTCATTTCAGATCCATCCATATTCCTATCCTCATGCTGCCAAAATCTCCCTTGAGTATTTGGCCATTGTAGCAAGCCTTGGAGAAAGGACCCATTGGAGATTGGAGCTGCTCACCATTGGAGCCATTCAACAAACCTTCATCACTTGGAGGTATTGTACTTGCAAGCATTTGCTTGCCCCATTGTCAATACAAAAATTCTTTAATATTTTCTTGTTCTTGTTGTTAAAATATTTCCATTATTTGCTTACATTCTTGCATAGATCCATGATTAGTTTAATTTAGATTAGTTTCTTGTTTAATTCTATTTGAAACTGCTGCTACTAGTTAGCAGGTGCCCATAGCACTAAGCCTGGTTGCAAAACCGGGCCAACAATTCTGACTCAACTAGACATATCCTCTGCAAGGTGATGAAATCCAAGTAAGACAATATGGATAGTAGAGCCAAGTGGCTAAAGATATCCCCCTACCGGGAGGGACATCAGGTAGTCAATCCTAGAAGAAAGGCAACTAAGATACCCTGTTCATGACACGTCCAGAAAAGGTGAATCTGTCGTTTGGTCCTTTTACCGCAGTACCCCTATACAGGAATACCCTGAGAACTGCAAAAGGTAGCCTTCGGTTACTGAATGGATTGTGGTATTCCACTCAGGCCTCTAGAACCAGTCTGGCGACTTCAACCCTCCTAAGGGAGGGGCCCTCTGATAAATTGGTTGTGAGCGTGCCAAAAAATACTAGGGGATTTTGGTTCCCTAATGGACAACAACTATGTCTCAAGTGTAAGAAACCGAGGGGTGTTATTTGGATGCTTATCCCCCCGATCCTACCTAACTACAAAAATTATTATGTGTTCCCCAGGTGGGGTTAGAGTGTTGGTTGTGTTAAGTAGTTTTTTAAGGCTCACTTGAAGTGATGAACCCAAATAAAAGTGCCACAAGGGGGGAAACATTCTAACAGAATGTAAACTTTTAAATGCAAGATTTTCTCTTTTTCAAGTAAAATGCTGAAATTTTAAAAAATGATTATGTAAATGGAATAGAACTAAAACTGCAGAAAATGCTGTAAGGAAGTATGGCTGCAGGTAGGACAGATGGCTGTGCAGGTGCAGAAAATAGTGCAGCAAAGTGCTAGGTTCAAAACAGGGAAAAAGTGCAGAAATCAGACCGCGGGTCTGTGGCAAATACCGGCGGTCGGACCGCGGGAAACAGAGCAATAGTCGCGGACACGTTGCGGGTTTTTTGGCCGAAAGAGGCAGTCGGACCGCAGGAAACAGGTAAAAAGCCGCAGGCGGGTTGCAGGAAAATGGTTGAAAGCCGCAGGCAGGACGTAGGAAAAAGGGCGACAGACGCAGTCGGGTTGGAGCAAAAGGGCTGAAAGCTGCAGTCGGGACGCGGGAAAAGGGCCGACAGACACAGGCGGGTTTGTAGAAAACTGGCTGAAAGCCGCAGGCGGGACGCCGGAAAATTTGTAACAGCCGCAGTTGGATTGCAACAAACAAGCGAATTAGCCGCGGTTGGATCGCAGGTAACAGACTTGAATCCGCCGGCAGGTCACCGGAAACAGTCTGAAAGCTGCGGTCGGGTCGCATGTAAATGCCTGAAAGATGCGGTCAGAATGCAACTGAGGGGGTAAAAGACGCGGTTTACGGCAGCCGAAAGGAAAATATTTAAAAATTATAACCAGAAATTCAAACCAAGGGGAGTCGCCAAAACTGTAGCTAGGGTTTTCACCCTAGCTTGTGCAAATGAGCACCTACTAAGGAGAATGGACTCCTTAGTAGCAGTTCAATAAACAGTAAATTAAAATGTTAAAACAATATAAATTCTAAACTAGCATGAGCATTAGTAAACATAACAAAACATGGAATATAAATGGTTTTTCTTTTGTATTAAAATTTTACCTCAAGTGTAGAGGTTGGTGAAGTTCTTGCAATGATCTAAGAGGGTTGCTCCAAACTCCAACTTTGCTCCTTCTCTTTCTCCAATGGTGGAAATGGGCCAAAAGGGGCACTCAATGGTGAAAGTAGATCAAGGGTGAGCTAGGGTTTCAAGAGCGATTTTGGCAAAGTAAGGGTGTATTTGACTGTGGATATGAAATGAGGGGTCTCCATCACCTATTTATAGGTTTTTGGTGGTGGAGTGCTGGCCCATGGTTTTGGGAACCATATGGTTTAGGTCAGCTATATAGGGTTTTTTCCTCCTTTTTCCTCCTTTTTCTCCTTTTTTTAATCTTTTTTATTCCCCTTTTAGAGGGTTTTTGCTATTTTTGAGGAATTTTGGATAATTTTGGGGGGAAAAGGGGTTTTTTAGCCTTTTTGAGGGTTTTTTGATGGTTTTGTGGCCTTTTGGAGGCTTTTTAGGCCTTTTGGGGGCTTTGTTCATGGTATTTTAGGGTTCTGAAGGTAAATATGATAGGAAATATGGACAAATGAGTCATGTGATGGGTAGATGAGGTAGTGAGCACTTTTTGGGTGTTAACAAAGATAACAAAGGATCAGAACATGAAAGAGCCATACCTGCTCCTTGAAAGTCTGCTCGAGTTCTACTTGGATCGACAGGATTTCGAATGTTTGAACCAACAGAATTGAGTGTATTTTGGGCCCACTTTGGCAAGTGTTGGGGCACATCTCGATCAACTTCTGAACCTGATATTTCATTTTCATCAAAGTATTATAAAATATTAGAAATATCAGAACCAAAACTTTCATCATCTTCTCCGAAATCGTCTTCTTGTAGAGGCGGTAAATGAATAGTTTCTTCCTCGACTAGCTCTAGATTTTGAAGCGGTTCTTCAAATCTGACACTTCTCTCAATGAATATATTTTTGGATCTGATATCCATGAGTTTGTATCCTTTTGATTCTTCAGCATATCCCAATAGGATGCATTCAACACTTTGCGGATTCAAACATTTTCTCTTCTCAGTCGGAATTCTAGCCCAAGCGGTTGAGCCAAAAACCCCGAAATTGGACACATCAGGTTTGTGACCAGTGTAGGCTTTGAAAGAAATAGTATCAGTCAAAGATGAACATGGAACTCTATTTTGAATTTATGTATAAAAATTCATGGCCTTATCCCAAATATTTTCATCCAAACCTTTTGACTCAATCATACAGGTTGCCATCTCTTTCAGTGATCGGTTCTTCCTTTCCGTTACACCGTTTTGCTGAGGTGTGTACGGAACTGTGTACTGGATCTGAATGTCGCTTTCAGCACAAAGTTGCAGCAGCTCTGATTTGATATATTCACCTCCATTATCATATCTTAGAGATTTGATATTTCTCTCGGTGGAAGTCTCAACAAAAGCTTTAAAAATCTTGAATTTTTCTAGCACTTCTGACTTGTTTTTGAGAAAGAAGACCCAAGTAAATATGGAGAAGTCATCGATAAATGTCAGAACACACCTTGATCCATTCATGGAGGTATGTGGTAGTGTACCACTTATGTAAGAATGTATCAGCCCCAAAATACATGAATCTCTGCTAGCTTTGCCTGGATCAAATTTGTGCTCAGGGTGCTTCCCAATGATGCAACCTTTGCATATTCCCTTCGAGGATTTGATCGTTAGAAGGCCATCAAACATGGAATTTTTATGTAGAAGTTGCAAATATTTATAATTTAAGTGTCTAAACCTCTCATGCCATAGCCTACTAACCTCATTTCCATGATTTAGAAGAGCAATGGGCTTGTCATGTGGCAAAAAGTGTAAAAATTCATATGCTTTTGAAGCATGATTGGCTTTTCCTACCGCAACAATTTTTCCACTTTGAATATTAGAAATTTAAACTTTGTTAGGCAAGAATAAAAATTTCTTTGGTGAACTAGAGTGTGTCATCTGATAAATGGAAAGAAGATTTGAAGCTAAGGAAGGAACATAGAGAACATTGTGAAAAATTCCATTCTCTAAATGGATGGTTCCTTTGCCCTTTGATGAAATTTGAGAGTCATATCCCATGTGGATGGAGATGGTGCTGTTGGTATCAAATGATGATAGAGAATATTTATTTGCATCCATGTGGTTCGAAGCTCTAGAATCAATGAGTAGAGTTGTGGAAGTCGAAATAGTTGCCATCAGTGCATGACCTCTCTTGGGGTGATCATTTTTGTCCTTCTTCCTTGCACCATTAGGAAGGTTTATGTTGTTTTCTCTAAGAGAAGGGCCATCTAATCTATGGTTTTATTCATGCATGAACTTTCAGGATGAAATCCATTGCTGCAATAAGAACATTTAAATTTCTCTTTTCCTTCTTTCCCTTTTTGCTTGTTTCTTGAACCAGATGGCTTATTCGATTGCTTTGTCTTCTCTCTTTGCTTGGAAGGATCAAAATTTGGCTTCTATTTCTTTTGCTTCCCTTTTCCATTCATAGATTTGGATCCTCCAGCAAATAAAGCTTGATCTTTGGAGCATATGGTCCCCATTTGAATGAGTTTATCATGCTCCTTCATCACGGATTCAATGAAGGCACTTAAGGTAGGCATTTTCCAATTGGGAATTGTGAGCTTTCCCATATTGAAAGACGAAACAAAAAATGAATAATCTTTCCCAAGTTTTGAAAGAATGCATAGGATCAATTTTCTTTTTCCACTCCACATTGCTTCAATAGCATAACCAAGCTCTTAAACTTAGTGAAGAAGTCTTTGATGGTCTCGAAATTTTTAGGATTGAGGGAAATCAACTCATTCTATAGCTGATAAGATCTCATATCATCCTGCTTTCCAAAGAGTGTGACAAGTTTCTCCCATAACTCTTTCAGAGTAGTCAATCCACTGAGATGGAAAAGAAGATCCTTAGAGAAGCTGAGACAAAGGAAACCATAACCTTCATCAAGCTTATTGAAATATTTTTCCTTCTCTACTGCTGATGTAGCTTCGACTTCTAGGCCCATGGTAACTCTATAGAAACCTATAGAGCATAGCAATATCTCAATATTAGCCTTCCACTGAAAATAGTTGAAAGGACTGAGGGGATTTGATGAAGAAGTGTCCATCTTTCAAGATGAGTGAATGAAATGGAGGAGAAGAATAACCCGCAAATCACAAGAAAACAAGAACCATAAGGTCAAACAATCCACACTTTTCAAGTTGCTTCACACCCGGCATAAGACAATCAAGCAAGCTTAAAGATCCAATGATTCAAATCCAGGAATTATGTGGAAAACTCTTTTCTTCTAGTGTGGATTGGAAGAGAATTTTTGGTACTGCATGCTAGATAGATAATGCACAAGAGAGAATGCATGCCACTGCTGCAATATTTTTGTGAGCAAATTCACTCAATCTTCATGAATAATCCCTGAAGAAAAGAATTCTTGTCCTTGCCATGTCTCTGATACCATGTGAAATTAAGCACAACATATTTAATTGAACAAGTAAATCAATTACAATGGATGCATAAAGAATAATACGTGTAATCTGTGCAAGAGAATTGCAGCAGTGCTCTATTGAACTCATAAATAGAATGCAATACAATGTGCAGTCACAATGAATGAATAATTCGAATTAACCAAGGAGGTCATTTGAATATGCTGCATGGAATAGATTGGCTCCACTAGGACTCCTCATCATCAGATTAGTGAAGTCATTAATGCACTAGTAACGGTCAACCAAGTGTCAAACCAAGTCTAACTAAGTATGGTAGGTGTAACTGGCGCATGGGAGAATGAATGTAGGGAAGGAGTCTCAGTGGAGGGCACATGGGAAGCTGACTGGAGTCAAAATAGGAAATCTAGTCTCATTGGGGGTCCAACGGAATGGTACAGTTAGTTGAGGATTCAATCTAGCCTTAAATCAAGGAAAGATCCATAAATTACTCAACTAACTGAAGTGAACTAAGTGGTAGGTGAAGAAGTGCACCTTTCTCAAGTGGTTGGTGAAAGGTGGGCGCCTTACTGACTAGGAGGGCTAAAACTGCATGGAAAGAATCTCTCGAGGCTAGCAAAGTGGGGACTAGGTACTGGGTGGCACCAAACTGATGACTGGGATGCATGGAATTGCATGACATGCATGCAGAAATGCATGCTGCATGCAAAAATGCATGCAGACATAAAATTGAATGATGAATATATCCTAACACTAAAGACGAAGGCAACCCTTTCAAATTTTTCCAGGCGAAGGATAATGACAAGAAGCTCACAGAAAGGTTGAATATGAAGTATAGCATGGAGAAGAATTCCAGAGGATACTTAATCCACACAATCAAGGGCCGGGTCATCAGGGTCAGGACCAGGATATTAGCAGTTAAGGTAACACAGAAGAACATGCCCAAGGAATGTAGCTTAGGAATCATTACTTTCACGAAACTGTGTGCCAAAGGAGAGCAGCTGAACTGGTCCAAATTCCTGCTGCATGAACTGGTCGAAGGTGCCTACGATGCGCAAGAGCATGGGAAGGTGTTTACATATTCATTGCTCATAATGATGGTCGCATTAGTAGTCTGGAGGGAACCATAGCACTATTAGGGTATGGACACAGTAGAATCCCTGGTACAAGAGACAACATTCTACAATTTTACTTTGTTTTTAGAAAGACTGCAGATGGATGCACAGGAGATATCGTGAATATCAGAGCAAGTTGCAACGAAGTATTGACTGATCACAAGGCTATCGGTCGAGTTCGGTCAAGTTCCAGACAATTTTCATTCAAGCTCAAGCAAATAAGGCGCATCAATGGCTACCGACGCAGTATAAGCTGACTGAGGAAGAATTGGATGCCATCATTGCAAAATGGCCGTCAGAGTGGAAAGTTCCAGCTGACGAGAAGGACCTCTCAAATGGGAAGGAAACAACTCGAATAAACCCGACTGAGGAAGACAAAGTTTCATCCAGTCGGAAGGAAGGTGCAGGAAAAGACGACCTTGTGAAAGATCAGTCGAAGGGGTCCAAACATGATGGAGCCTAAACAACAGCTACCCCGATCGATTTTGAGATAGATGCACAATACGAGGAACAAAGGACAAAGCATAGGATGGACCGATGCGAAGGAAGCACCAGTGGCGGTCTTCCGGAGGAGCAGGTTAATAGAGCCTGGAGAAATTAACCGAGGTCATAGAAGGAAATAATGTGAGAGTTACACAACATTCGAGAGAATACGTCCACCAGGTAAACCAACTACTATCCACGTTGTCTAATGCAGTTGTAGAGTACAGTGTACCGCATGAGGAAATTCGACTGAGTGCGTCGACACACATGATTGAAGTGAATGTTGGTACGAATCCAAGGTTAGTTCAAATATTTCCAAATGTGATGAAAACAGGAAATGACGACCTGGATGTGGAGCTAAGGAAGTTCGAGTCAATCATAGTATACTTCAATCTACTACCATTGCTGACACTACAGAGAATCCAAACTGCAGCAATGAAAGAACTCAGAGAATGCGAGGCCTCTATACATGACAATATGGTGCGGTACAAGAAGCAGGCGCAAGACCGCAAGGCAGAGGCACAATGCCTATAGGAATAGAAGGCCACACATTAGAGGAAAAAGAGAGGGCCCTCGCAAATAGGAAGCGGCTAGAAGAGGCACTATCCATAGTATGCGAGAATACCCCTAAGGTAGATTAGGAGGTGCTACCAGAGTTGAAGGAAATTATGTTAGGTGTACTGATCACCAACTTGCGAAAGGAGAATGCAGATTTGCAAGCAAGGGTGGTACCAAGCACACCACTGTAATAGATTCAGCATCGGTTGGTTACAATCAAAGAAGCCGTGAAAGAGATCTAAGAGATGGAGAAGGTAGTCCAGACAATTACTGAGGGAGTCACAACATTTTTGGGCAGTGTAGTCCAAGATGACCAATTAACTGCACTAAAGGCACAAGTCAACAAAGCGAAAGATCAGTTGGTGTCCTTCAAGGGGTCGATCAAAGTGATGTCCCCATTCATACAGATGATGAAAGATGCAAAATTAAAAGGCATGCAGCAGCGCGTAACCAAGGCACGCAACAGGAACCAGCGAAGGGCCACACATTTGGATGAGCTTTAGACAAAGGAAGAAGTTCTTGCAGTATGAGTAATGGCAGTAATGGAACAAGTCCAACAACAATTGAAGGAGACACAACAGAAAAATTGTGAGCATCCAACAGACCAACCGGTGGAATAATGTACACATTTGAGCGCATCACTGAAGGATGTGGTGGACCAAATCACAAACGCATACGATGATTTCAAGCAGCAGGTGAATGCACCAACGGTGTTCAGCTGAGGAGGCTTGAGGGAGACCCACAAGTTTGTGTTGGGGGATTATTGGAACGGGATTAGTCCACATGAAGTGCGGAACCCGACAAGTGTGAAGAGGGATAATCCACGAAAGAAGGGTCATTCACGGACAAAGAGGAAGCGCAAGATTAGTTTAGGTTGTTAGAATTGGTTATAGGGACCGTTTTTTAACCACTTACTTTCATATAAATAAGAGAATCATTGTAAGCCTAAGGGAATCTAGCTATCCAGTTTTGATCCATCTTTGATCTTTGATCTGGTTTTTATCCGCATTATGATGTATTGACTGTTCTGCGAAGGTCATTCCGCAGGTTTTAATGAATGCATGAAGATGTTCGATTATGGTTCTATCTTTTGTCTTTGTTTCTGCTAGATGGTGAATACAAATGTTTGTGAAATGTTTAATACTATGTGGTTTGGTAATTTATGTTGATGCAAATGAGTAGTTTGACCATGTTGATGTGAATGTCCATTATGTATTGTATCTGCGATGGTGAATCAACGAATGATGAATTGTTAGCATAATGCGAAAGGTATAATCTTTGGTTTCTATGAGTGTAATGTGTGTTTGATGCATGTCCTCAACTCCACTGCGGAAGCTTGGTTCTTGCAGCCCCCTTATCCATCTTGGGTGAGACTTCACTCACTATGCGAGTGTTGCTGGAAAGGGTGAAACCTTTCTTGGCCAGCGTATAAGGGAGTTTGGTTGAAGTTTGTTGATGACAGTGCAAATTGAACCCCTATTGATAGACATTGTGTCAACAATGGAAGAAAACTTTCAAGATGAAGGAAGGACTGTATGAGTGGTTAGTCATGCCATTCAGATTGACTAATTCACCCAGTACATTCATGAGGTTGATGAATGAAGTACTGAAACCATTATTGGGAAAGTTCGTAGTAGTGTATCTAGACAACATCCTGAGATTTATTCGAACCAAGGTCGAACACTTGGAGCACATTCGACAAGTATTGTGAAAGCTACAGGAGGAGAAGCTGACGGTGAGCCTGTAGAAATGTTTCTTCATGAAGGAAGAATTGGTGTACTTGGGATTTGTAATCTCAGGCAAAGGATTAGTGATAGACTCAAAGAAGGTAAAGGATATATTGGAGTGTCCAGAACCGACGAGCACGACATGAGTGTGAAGCTTCCATGGACTTGCTAGTTTTTACAGGAATTTCATCAGAGGATTCAGTCAGATATGTGCACTGACTGAGTGGATGATGAAAGGGGAGTTCAAGTGGAAAGAAGCTGTGCAAAAATACTTCGATAAGTTGAAGCTGAAGAAGATTGGACCATGTAATATCTTGAAGAATATTTTGGACAATGCTTATGTGTTGGAGTTCTTGAAGGAATTGAACATATCTCATATGTTTAATGTCTTAGATCTGTACAAGTTTGAGGAAGGTTCAAGAAGAAACAATATGGAATTGTGGATTATTGTCTGGACAATGCAAATTCCAGGATGACACGACAAGAAGGAAATCCCCGAAGTGTTGGAGGAATGCGAAGTTCGCAGAAGAAAGAATATTTAGTTCGATGGAGAGATGATGAATTGAAGGAGGCAACATGGATTTCAAGAGAAGAATATATGAGACTAACGAATTAGTCAAGTTATTTTTCACCTAGGGAGTCTGATGTTGGAGGATCGGGGCCTAGGAGAAATAGTTGAAGTTGATCGAAAGAAGGAGGTCGAACAGGGGGTGTGCCGACGATCATTGGTTCAAAGTAGACTAGAATTCAAAGCCAGGAAGTCAAGCAAAAGTTGTCGAAGTGCAGTCGATAGGAGAAAGGTCAAGTGTGTAAAAGTCTGATGTCAACAAACGACAGGGAACAGAAGTGAATGCGACGAAGTTCAACATGTGGTTGAATGGAGAGACCGACGAAAGTGGCAAAGGCAAGGCATGGAGGATGGGGCTGATTGGCAGCTGTGAAGACTAAGTGGAGCCGAAAAGTAAGGTTGAGGGATGACATAGCACATTATGCTCGAGACATGTGATGGGGCCGACAATTGTAACAGAGTTAAAGAAGTGCAAAAGTCAAGGCGATATACCTAGCAGTCGTTCGTGGTTGCTGAGGAAGTTAAGGCAGTTATGAAGGTGGCTGGGATCAACCCAGATGTCATCACCAGTGGAGGTTGTGCAGCATGGATAAGGGGCATTAACAACTGTAGGTCTGCAAGATCAGGGAAAATTCGATGGACATAGGAAAGACATATCATGGAACGGAGTGGACCTCAGGAGTAGCAACATAGAAGAGTAGAAGAGTAGTGTGAAGGAACAAAACAAGGGATTGATAATCAGATGATCATCGGATCATTCATCCATTACTCATTGAGTTCTTTCAGTTAGCAGAGACCGTGAGAGGGAGGAAGATTGCACACAGTCGAGAAACACACTGAGAGATAGAATTTCATTTTTGTATATTGTAACAGGCTAAGGCCGACTTGTTTATTTTATTTGTACCTAAACATTCTAATTGATTCAAGTATTAGAAGCCAGCTTCTAGCATTCAGTTCACAACCATTCTTTGTGAGCACCATATGTGTTGTTGCATGTTAATTGTTAAGCAAGAGGGTCTGACAAGCCCAGACTTGTGCCACTATAGGAAATACTTGACATGAAAAGCATTGTGCTTGGTCTTTCCATAAGGTTTATTTCAACAATGTTTTAATTATATAAAGTGTCCTTCGTTATACATAAGAACCACATGACCAATGCTAAGGCTTGGCCTTCACATAATGTCTTGTTGGTAAGTTTCATGCTTGACATTCATTTGGATAAGTTATGTTTTTTCTTTGAGTTTATGGACTCGGTATAAGCAAGTTCGTAGACTTGTGACCATAGTATAGGTAATACCATACCTATAAGAAAGAAAATAAATAAATACGTTATCTTGTGACAGCTAAGTAAAACTCATAATTTTACAGATCAAATCCTATCCATAGAGAAAGAAACCAAAGATAAATTCATTCATAACGTAAGCCAAAAAAGTCAAATAGAGTTTAAATTCATCATTGAAGTAAAACAATATGTGTTATTTATCATGGTAGAGCTCAAGATATAAGACCAGATCACATGATGACAATTAATTATCATAACTAAGACACTGAGTCTTCTTTTAAAGATATGACAAAACATCTTCTGAAAACAATCATACACAGCTCAGTCAATGCTATAAGACGAAAGTCTAGTGAAAGATGACATTCTAAAACCGTGCAAGGACAAACAATTTACTCATATTGCAAACAAGTAATTCTACTATCTCACTACTTAGTATTGAAGTTATTTTAATAGACATGTGTTGTTATGATAGTTCTGGGGACCCTTATAATTTTTTTTTGAGGGTGTATTTTGAGGGACATTACATATATATTAGAATCATAGAACTTTTTTTCCAATAGTAGACATGCAATCAACCACTTTATGAAACAAATTTTGAATCAAGCAATACCTTAACATTAATTCCATTGAAAATCCAAAAATATAATTACTCAATGATATTTTTATTACACTCCAAGGGGGCCTCTAAAGGAACAATATAATCGTTTTCATAAAAAAACTCTTTGTCATTGGATTGTTCCTCAAATGAACAACTTGCAATAAATAATGAGCACCTATATCTATTTATGAACCTAAGATGTTCCCAAGAGCGCATGGAATACCATCGATATAAATATGTTATTCGTATTAAAGTTTCTTAAAGCACGACAATTCATGCATATACTTTACATGGGAAATACTATGTTTGTATTTGAAAATATTAAAGTAATCAGATTGACTATAAAGAGGACCCCAAAATGGCATAAGTGCTACTAACTATTTGGGAGGAACAAATACATCTGATAGGTTAAAAAACCGAAGATTGTAGCATGTATTTTAGAATTGGTGATCGTGTATCTAATAACAAAATAGGATAATTCAGTCCCAACATCAGGACTACGTAAAGAAGATGGAAAAGCACCATACTAACAGGTTAATAACTCCCAAAGTCATGCTATTGATGAGTGTAATTATCTCATTTTTACAATATAAGCTATTGTTGGGTTTCACTTACCCACGGCTCTCTTGGATTCTTTCTAAGTCTATTCACATTCCTATCTATAATATTTACATTATTTACAACTATGGGTGCAATCATAATCCTTAAGGATTAGATTTCCAGCATTCCCCCCTTAACCCAAAGGGGTGTTTGTAAGTATGAGCATGGTTCTAAAATTTTAAATATTTTCTATTCCAAGCACTTTGGTGAAGATGTCTACAATTTGAACAATGTCATAGATAAACTGTCTTGGTCTCTACATGATGTCGAATCAAATGGTACTTTTTGTTGATGTCCTTGGTTCGATCTTGGAATCTAGGATTCATGGCCAATGTGACTGCATAAATGTTTTTGATCAATAAGAAAGTGGAGTTACCTTGCCTCTCCTACAAATATTCAAGTATCTTCTTGAGTGACACATTCTCTTTCGTTGCTTCTGCAGCAATCACATATTATGCCTCTGTTGTCAAATCTACTGGAACTAACTATTTGAGTGATCTCAAGGAGACAGTTGCTGATCCAAGAATCATTGTGTATCCATACGTAGACACTATTGTCTCTTTCTCACCACCAATGCCTGAATCAGAGTATCCAATGAGCTTGAATTCATCTACCTTAGAGTATTTGAGTCCAAAGCCTTGTCAGAGTCCCCTTCAAGTATATTAGAACTCTTTTTGCAGTATACCAATGTCCTTCACAAGATTTGTGCATGAACCTTGAAAGGATGCTGAAAACATATGAAATATCTAGTCTAGTGGTTGTTAGGTAAATGAGGATTCCTTCAAGTTGCTGGTACTTGGTTGCATTCTCGAATTCTTTCGTTCCAATTGATGTGACCTTCAAATTTTGTTCCATTGGAGTTGATAGAGGGTTGCATTCTGTCATGCAAAATATATTAAAAAATTATCGAGCATACTTCTTGTGGGAGTTAAATATGTACTTAGGATTTAGAGTGACTTAAATTCACAAGTAGCAGTGAAGGTGTACCAAGTCTGTTATTTCAAATCCCTTCTTCAAATATTTATTTATGGATGAAATGTAACTTTCATTGTTTCCTCTCATTAAAAGGTAATCTACATACACCATAAGAAACACAATATATCTTCCAACTTTCTTTACAAGTAATGTTGCGTCATCAAGATTATAGTGTTTGAAATTTAACTTTAGAAGATGCTCGGTTAGATTTTCATACCATGCTCAAGGTGCTTGTTTCAGTCCATACAAGGACTTGATGAGCTTACATACCTTTTGTTCTTGTCCCTTCACAATAAATCCCTCTAGTTGAGACACGAAGACATTTTCTTTCAAGTCTTTGTTAAAGAAAGTTGCTTTTATATCCATATCGTGGAATTTCCAACCATTTTGTGCAGCCAAAGATAATAAGGTGTGGATGGTAGCCCATTTTTCCGAGGGGGAGAACGTCTCTTCATAGTCAATTATTTATTTTTCTGCATAAAATTTCATCATGAGCCTCACTTTTTGTTTATCAAGTGAGCCATAGATCTATATTTATTTGTGTATATCCACTTGCAGCCAATTGGTTTGGTTCTGACTAAAGGGTCAACCAACTTCCAAGTTCCTTTCTTCATGAACACATCATACTCATTCTGGATGGCCTCTTTCCACTCATCACGAGTAGCAACCTCTTTAAAGGAAATTGGTTCAAAGTTAGCAGATAAATACAATTCACAATCAAATGAGACATCCATGTCATCACCTGAGTTATCTACTTCTCTTCCATGTTCTTGTCTAGTTGATCTTTGTGTTCCTGCCTTTCCAATCTCATCCTGATGGACACTTTCAAGTGTCTTTATGGACCATTTAGGAACATTTCGTGATGTTCTAGGTCGATCAATTTGTGGTGCTTCATTTTTTTCATGGTTTAGTCTTCCAATCCTCTCAATTGCATCATCCAATTTAACCTCATGTTCAAGTGAGGTGGCGAGAACTTATTCTTGATGAGATTCTTCATGATGCGGTGTTGGTGATTCGAAAGGAAATTCCACAAACTAATCATGATACAAGATAGGGATCCCCCTTCAAATGCGGAATTTCATTATAAACTTCATAATATCTCTATAGATGCACGAAATTATCCAAAAGATGAATTTGACTTTCAATAGTGTGAAATTTAGTTCACACCAAGATCTGATAAAAAAATTACACTCTCTCACAAGAAACCTCACACAACTAGTCAAGAACACTAAAAACCAGTCACATATGATGCAAACATAATTACTCTCATGAATAATAATACATCAGCCAACCTTGGGAAAGTAATAGGATGAAAATATATAAGATGACATCAGATATTTGAATGCATGAGGTTTCCATTCGAATCCTCACAAAAGCACAGTTACTAAAAATATGAAAAACCCTCCTAGGTGGAAAGTGTGCTTTCCAAGTCACCTCAAAAGGTCATGAATTTATGATTTAGTGATCAGATAGTGATGTAGGATTGAAAATCATTCCAAATACAGAATTTGGAAGGAATAAACATCATGGAGGATGAGTCCGCCAAAAAACAGAAAGACTAGTCAACTAGCTTGTCATCTTTCACCGAAAAGTGGTAAAAAGCAGTAAAAATCATTAAGGCACCTTCCTATTCCAAGATTAGATAAAATCAACCAGAATAAAATCAGAGCTTATTTAGAATATCCAGGAATGCACTCAATTGACTCTAGGAAGCTTGTGGTCCACACAATGATGACTTGTGGTCCACACAATATATAATTTAGTCAACTACCTAGTATAACACCTATGAGTTAATTAAAAATAACCAATAATCATATCATAAGGTATTAAATGACATGGATGGGTTTAAATATTCCAACACCCCCCCTTAAGCCTGAATTTATGTGCTAAAAATCAGAAATAAAAATAGGGCCCAGTAACAAGACATGGTCAGCCTTTAACATACTGCCTTGTCCACAAAACAAGGAAAGAAGGAAAACCTCATGAGAAAAACCTTCCCTAAAAAATGGGCATAGTCAAAATTGAACTATTATTGATGAATCCTTCACTCCACCACATGTTCAACCATCCCAAGCAGTGATCTAATATAGTTGAATATCTTCTCAGTAAAAGCTTTGGTGAAGATGTCTGATGTTTGCTCAGTTGTTGGGAAATACTGTAGATCAATGATGTGATCATGCACTAAGCTTCTGATGTAGTGCACATGGATCTATATATGTTTGGTCCTCTGCCTATGTATTGGATCACTTGAGACACTTATATCACTTTGATTTTCACAAAATATGACTGTGGGAGTGATAAAAGAAATGTCAAACTCTGAAAGAATACCTTGCAACCACACATGGTAGAAGCATTCATTTCTCCTCTGTACTCGGCTTCTGCTGAAGATAGTGCAATTGCACACTGTTTCTTACTGGACCAACAAACAGGACCACCACCAAGCATGAAAAAAAATACAGAAGTGGATTTTTGTCAAGGCTATCACCAACCCAATCTGAGTCAGTACAACCAAGAAGATCTAGCCTAGAATCTGCAACATAGTGAATCCCATCAGACTTGGTGCCTTGCACATAATGAAAAATTGTTTTTTGAGCCCTCCAATGAATCTAATGTGGTTGTTCCATGTATCTTGAGGCCACACTCACTGCATATGCAAGATCAGGTCGATTATGAGTCAAGTACAACAAGCTGCCAACTAGATGCCTATAGAAGGTGTTGTCCACCTATGGTGTAGAATCTGCTTCTTCAAGTCTGAATCGTGAAAGGAAGGGAGTCTTTGAAGGCTTGCAATCAGCCATTTTGAAATTATTTAGCAGGATAGATGCATATTTGGATTGAGATACCTTAGTTCCATTCTTAGTTTTAGAAATCTCAAGCCCCAAAAATTGTTTAAGAATTCCCAAGTCAGTCATGGAAAAAGCTTGATGCAAAGAAGTCTTTAATGAAGCTATTTGATAAATAGATCTACCTGTGAGTAGTAGATCATCAAAATATAACATAATAATCATAATCAAAACATCAATCAGCTTCATGTAAACATTAGGCTCATATTTTCATCTAGCAAAAGATTGTGACAAGAGAAAGTTGTCCGTTTTGGCATGCCAAGCCTTGGGGGCTTACTTAAGCCGATATAAGGACTTCCTCAAATTGCACACATAGTTAGGATCAGATGTATATCCTTCTGGATGCTCCATATATATCTATTCCTCAATATATCCATGGATGAAGGCACTCTTGACATCCATGTGATGTTCTTCCCAGCGCTTGGATGCATAAATTTCCAGAACTAGTCTTATCGAATCCTTCTGTGAAACTCGTGAAAAAGTATCAATGTAGTCAAGGCCATGGGATTGGTAGAAGCCCTTTTCCACCATCCTAGCCTTATATTTCACTTCTGCACCATCATCTTCACATTTAGTTTTAAATATCCACTTACACCTTACCAATTTTCTTCCTGGGGAGAGCTTGACTAGCTCCCATGTCTCATTCTTTTGTAGTGAATGAAACTCCTCATCCATGGAATCCTGCCATATTGGGTCATGTGAGGCGTCCTCATATGTATGAGGATCAGAATCCACTATCATATATCATCTCTCATATAAGTAAGGATCATTCACATTGAGAGCATTCTCAAATTGTGATCTAGTCTTCCTAGTATCCTGAGGGTTTCCCATCAGTTCACCAGCTGCTTGAAGAGTCTTAGCAGCCCACTTAGGACTTGTTGGTGAATTAGGATCTATAATAAAATTTTATTCATCATCAGAAATATCAGAATCAAATAATTCAAGAGGAGCATCACTTACATTCTCAGGTGGTGGTGTAGAGGGTTCTCCAATTTCAACACTTTGTGAGGGCTCTTCTTCAAATTGAACACTCCTCTCAATGAATGATTTTTGAGAGAGAGTGATAAGAAATTTGTAACCCTTGGAGTCTTATGAATATCCAACAAAAATATATGGCTAGCTTTGGGGCTGCATGTCCCTCCTCTTCTCAAGTGGTATTCTAGCCCAAGCCTTGGAGCCAAAAATCCTGAAATGAGAGACATCAGGTTTGTGCCCAGTCCAAGCTTCAAAATGAGTGAGTCATTTCAATGCTTTGTGAGGCACTCTATTCTGTATGTATGATGCACAATTTATTTACTCATCCCAAAGGCTTGGATACAAAAACTTGGCCTCAAGCATACATGTGGCCATCTCCTTGACATATCTGTTCTTCTTCTCAGCAACACCATTCTGCTGAGGTGTGTATGGAACAATGTGTTGCATCTGTATGCCTGAAGAAGCACAAAACTGTTGAAACTTAGATTTGATGTATTCCCCACCATTATGATATGTAAGGATATTGATATGTCTACCATACTGGCTCTCAACCGAGGCCTTGAAAATCTTGAACAAACTGAACACTTATGACTTTAACTTGAGGAAATAGATCAAACAATATCTGGAAAAGACATCTATGAAGGTGAGGATGTATTTGGCATGGTTCAAAGAATATTGTGGAAATGTACCTGATATGTCACTCTGAATAAGATCCAGGGGTGCTGAGGTTCGCTCAGTTTTGGCTATCTCAAACCTATGCTTAGGGTGCTTTCCTAGGATGCAGCTTTGACAAACACCTTTAGAGAACTTGATATTGGGCAGCCCTTTGACCATTTCTTTCTCATGGAGTTGGGAAATATATTTGTAGTTTATGTGACGAAACCTTTCATTCCACAGTTTGCTTGACTCATTGGCATGGGTAAGTAGAGACAAAGGTGAAGGGAAGGGCACAAAATGAGAGAATTTATAGATTTTTGAGCAGAACCTAAGGAAACAATTCATCCTGTTGACATTTCACAAATTTCAACATCATTGGGTGTGAAGATCACCTTTTTGGTTGATCTAGTGTGATTCACCTAGAATACTGAGAGGAGGTTAGCAGTAAGTCTTGTAACATACAACACATTTGTGAATGAATCAAAATCTAGATCAATATTGACTTTACCTTTACTTGAAGTTTTAGAATCATCACCGAACACAATGGTTGGACCACTGGATGAATAAAGAGAGGAGAAGCTCTCTCTTGTAGATACCATGTTCCTTGAAGCTCCAGAATCAATAATGAAAGAGGTAGGATTGGATGTGCTTTCCATCAAAGCATGCACTCGCTCCTTGTCTTCAGAATTATGTCCTCCATCCTTCCTTCTTGCGCTCTCCGGAAGAGGAATATTTTCTTTCTCCAGTAGTTGATCCATTTGATAAATGGTATTCTTCATGCAGGAGCTCTTAGGATGAAATACCCTATTGCAATAGGTTCTCTTTTCCTTCTCTTTCTTCTTATTTGCATTCTTCTTGAAGTTGGAGGAGTCTTCAAGAAATTTCTGCTTGTCTTTCTTCTGATTAGTGGATTTCTTGAAGTTTCCCTTCTTCTTTCCTTTTGAACTCTTTGAATATCCATCATTCAAACAATGACATTTTGATGGATTTTTTATTGCTCCCATAAAGACCAACCTGTCTTGTTCTTGTGTGAGATATTCCATGAATTCTGAGAGAGTAGGACTCTTCCAGTTTCGAACTACCTTTCTGGTTGAATGGAAGGTCAAAACAAAGACTAAGTAATCTAGGCCAAGCTTGGAGAGGATGGCCAAGATAAGCTACTCATATTTTTTATCAATCCCACATTGCTTCAATTCGAGAACAAGTGACTTGAATTTTGAGAAAAAATATTGGAGGTTCTCGAAATTTTGTGGACTCAATGAAACAAGTTCAATTGATGGCCTCTCAATTCATCTGTCTTACCAAACAAGTCTTGGAGCTTCGCCCAGACTTCATTGGGAGAGATAAGACCATCAATATGGAATAGGATGTCCCTAGATGTGGTGAGATGAAAGAGACCATAATATTCATCTCTTCGATTATGCCACTTTGACTTCTCAATTGCCGAGGTTAGCTGAATCTCAGTTGCCATAGTCACTCTATAAAGGCCTTTGCTCATCAACATGATCTCCATTTGTGCCTTCCAATCAAAATAGTTGAATGAAATGAGTATGATATGATGTGACCTATCCATAGAATCTCTAAAAAAACTTTTAGAGTGGTTTGGGTGCGCCCCTAAATGCTCAGTTGTGCCCTCTGGGTGAATGATTGCACCCTGTAGATGACTGAATGCACCATCCTTGAGACTGGTTGGATCCTACAAGACAATCAAAGGAGGAAATAATAGATTGATATCTATTATACCATGTGAAATTTATTTCACACCAAGATATGATCAAGAAATCATACTCTCTCACAAGAAATCTCACACAACTAGTCAAGAACACCGAAAATCAGTCACATATGATGCAAACATAATTACTTTCATGAATAATAATAAATAGGGAAACCTTGGGAAAGTAATAGGCTGAAAATATATAATATTACATCAGATATTTGAATGCATAAGTTTTCCATTCAAATCCTCACAAAAGAAGACTTACTAAAAATATGCAAAACCCCCCTATGTGGAAAGTATGCTTTCCAAGTCACCTCAAAGGCTCAAGAATTTCTGATTTAGTGATCAGATAGTGAGGTAGGATGGAAGATAATGCCAAATCCATAATTTGGAAGGAAGAAACATCATGGAGGATGCGTTGGCCAAAAAACAGTAAGACTAGTCAACTAGCTTTTCCCCTTTCACCAAAAAGTGGTAAAAAGCAATAAAAAGCACTAAAGTGCCTTCCCATTCCAGGATTAGATAAAATAAACCAGAATCATATCATATCTTATCCTGAATCTCCAAGAATGCGCTCAAGTTACTCTGGGAATATTGTGGTCCACACCATGTATAATTTAGCCAACTACCTAGTCTAACACCTAAGAATTAATTAAAAATTATCAATAATTCTATCCTAAGGTATTAAATTACATGGATGGGTTTAAATATTCCAACAAATAGACTCATCATTTTTATTAGTTTCAATAAAAATCACATCTCTAGAAATAAAACACTTATTGTTTACCTCATAATAAAGACTATATTTCTTGGAGGTGTCTCAATACCCCAAGAAAATTCATCTTCTACTTTGAGCACCAAGCTTGTCCCTTTGCTCCTTTGGTATGAAGATATAAAAGGTGGAACCATAAACCCTACGATACATCAAAGAACAAAGGTATCCCTACCACATTTCATGTGGAGTTTTTTTCTTCAAGAGCATGAGATGGAATTCTATTTTTCAAATAGGATACACACAATACTCCATCACCCTAAAACATCAACTTTGACATTTTTGAAAAACATCATTGAGCAAACCATATTCATGATGGATCTTTTCATTATTCCCGCCATGCCATTTTTTAGCATTATAAGGAATTGAAGTTTGATGTACAATCCAATGTTGAAAAATATAGACTTCAAAATCATTAGACGTGTATTATTTTCCATTATCAGTACGAAGTGTGCCAATATGAGATTGTGCTTGATTTTCTATCCATGCATGAAAATCATTGAATGTTTGAAATGCTTTAGAGTTTTTATTTAACAAGTATAACAAGCACATTTTGGTGTAGTCATAAAAAATTTTGATGAGATATCTATCACCATTGGCTGATGGAATAGGAATGGGGCTAGATAAGTCTGAGTGAATGAGCTCTAAATTTCTACATGCTCTGAATTTTGACTGTGGGAATGGCTGCTTAGTATTTTTTCCTATCATGCTTGCATCAAATTTGTTCATATTCCTAGGAATGGTGGAAAAACCAAAAACACTATTCTATGTTAACAAGCAAAAACCGTTATAGTTCAAATGACCATATCTAGCATGCTATAACAAACTAGATGACATGAACATGTGGATGAAATTACCTTGTCTCTATGATTCCATTGAACATGTGGATGAAATGACCTTGCTGCTGAATATACACTAAGGATCACAACCAAATTTGAATCCAAAATTCAATGATAAAATATGACGAAATTGAGCTTTTCATCGGATTTGAAATTTATAATTGTGAATTTTCCTTAGTTTTTTTAAAATTGACCTTGGGAGTTGTCGAATTTTCGATGACCATCAAATATCCGACTATTGTTGTCATATTTTCAGCTTCTACAGTCGAATATCCGACTACAATGGTAAATATATTAAAGTCTTCGAATATCCGGTGTTTCCAGGTTATAATGGTCACTATGTTAATGTTGTCGGATATCTGATGATAATTTATTTTTAGAAACTATAGATTATAGGAATGTTTCGACATGTTTGCTATACAAGCAACAATTTGCGGAAATTATAATCTTTGCATGAACTGTTTTCCATACAAAAAGACACAATGATTTCAATTGTTACCGTGATTAAAAATAGTGAAGTGTGGAGCTTTATTTTTTAATATCGATAATTGCAAGTCAAGCTTGGTATCAGAAAATGCCTCAGAACAATGATTCTTGATCCAGACGATCAAAATCGATAATTGCTTGCTAGATTGTGGGATGGACTGAAAAGAAAAGGTGATGGGAAATGTTATTTTCCATGTAGTCAATGTAGGGGATTTAAAAGGAGAAGAATAAAGATCACAATAGCTAAAAGACATTGTAGGGAACATGGACACATTGAGGAGGGACATGACTATCGTCCATTGGTAAATTTTTCATTATATATCTCTTTATATTGATCGTTTCTACAAATGTACATACAATTTTAATATTTCTTATATTTACTAATATATCTTGATGGTTTGTAATTGTAAGGGAAAGACTTCCTATGACATATCGCCTGGAGGATGTGCTTGTAGAACAAGCACCGGAGTAACATAGAGCTATGAATAATGAAGAGCAAGTAAACGATCATATTGAAGAATATGATCATATTGATAACATAGTTGAAGATGATGGTACAAATACATTGATCCATGATGACTTTAATGTTAGAATGGATAATGATGATGATAATGGTCATGAAAATGATGACTTTGATGTTGTTCATGATTTAACTCTTCTTGAGAAGGCATATGAACCCCTTTATGAAGGCTCGAACACAAATATTATCTCTGCTATATTGTTGATAATGAACTTGAAGGTTATGAATGGTATTTCAAACACATCAGTCACACAAATGTTAAGGTATGTAATATATTCCATCAGATATATATGATCATGATAAATGTTAATAATCTTTGTTCCTCTAATAATTTTATTACTAATTCATAATTAAAACTAATACAGATTAAATATGTTTCATTAATATTATTTATATATTATATTAACTAGTTTTTTATTTTAATTTTATATAGCTTGATAGCTGAATTTTTGTTACCACCGTCAAATATTTTACCTCGCACATATCGAGATTTATTTTCCATCATGAAAGAAATTGGAATGCATTATGAAGCAATTGATGCATGCCCCGATGAACATATTATATATTATAAATAGCATGAATTTGAAACGAATGTCTGGAATGTCATATCAATAGATATCGAACAGATCAAGTAACAAAAAAGGTGCCTCATAAGGTTTTTCTTTATATTCCCATTATTCCACATTAGCAATGACTATTCAGGTGCAAAAACAAAGCACAATTTATGGATTACAATGCACGGAACAAAATTCAAGATGACATTCTTTGAATTCCTGCAGATGGTATGGGAGGGTTTTGAGAATCAAACATGAATCACATAAACAATTCAACAATTAACAACAAACTTATAAATAAATGTGAAGGATATGAAATAGTTAAAAATGACAACAAATTTCCATATGAATCCTGATTCCTCTACAAATCGATATGATCAAATATTTGGTTATTTCATAACCCAAAAATAAGGTGTTCCAACTCATGTACTTGACCTCGCATATAAGTAACATGTGAATGGGGCAATGTTGAACTTTTTTCAATTTGTTCATGTATGGAATGAAATTTGACATGGTTAGAATAAACGCATGCATTGTTGGTATGGGAGGGTTTAGAGACTCAAGCATGACTCACACAAATAACTCAACTCACATAAACAATTTTTTTCCAAATTTGAGTGGTAAATCCACTCCATTCTTTCTCCTTGTTGTATCACAGTGCCACTTTTTGACCATCATTATACACAATGATCAAGAGGTATTTTTAGAACCCGTACATGCTACATAATCCCTACACACATATTTTAGGCCACAATATGATACTTTATATCTTTATATCCTTGTAATGGTAGACATAATGCACCTTTAAGCCAAAGATTCATTTTGTCAGGTATGGGCAATGATTCTACATTGTTTGTGAGCCCTTAAAACATTTTTTATACCTCAATAAACTAGTTTTCTTCCTCAAATCATGTCCATGACCATAAGAACCACATCTAGTGTTACAAAACCCAACAATGGCTTCCATATAACACTTAAAGACCGAATATTCCCTTTACAGGAAATCGGTAGTGGTTTTGGACCCTATGAATGGTCCATGATCCTAAAAGCACATTTTATGCCCTAAGATACTAGTTTTTCCTTCGACCACATTTAGGGCCCCAATCATATCTAGTCTACAAAAAATTGTAATGATTCATATAAGAAAAAGAATCCGTTTAAAAGGTATGTGAGGTGGCTTAAGACCATGTGCATGGTCCATTAGCCTTAAAATATTATTTTAGGCCCTACGATACTAGGATTTATCCTTAAACCATGCTTAATGCTCTAAGAAATATATATAGTGTCAAGAACTCCATAACCACATCCATGTGTAGAGAAGCTAATGCAGGAGTATCGGGGCCTTGGAAAAACGGTCGAAGTTGATTGACAGAAGGAGGCCAAACAAGGGGAGTGCCGATGACCACTGGTGTGAAGTAAACTGGTAGTCGAAGCCAAGCAGTCAAGAAGAATATGGCGATGTACGATCGCAAGTAGTGAAAGGTGGAGTGTCGACAAGTCTAATGTTAGAAAATGATAGGGTATAGAAGCGAAGACGTCGAAGGTCGACATATGGTCAAATGACGACACCGACGGGAGAAAAACGAGCCAATCCTGGAGGACGATTTGGAATGGAAACCATGTAAGTTAATTAAAGCTGACAAGTATGGACGATATATTTGATGGGGCCGACAACTGTAGAAGATTCAGAGAAGTACGAAAGTCAAGATGATGTACTCAACAACCGTTCATGGTTGTTGAGGAAGTTAAAGGTAGTTATGAAGGTTGTTGGGATCATGCCAGATGTCACCACAGGTGGAGGTTGTGTAGCATGACCAGGGGGCACTGATGACTATAGGTCTATAGGATTAGGGAGAATTCAGATGATAGAGGAAGGACGTCTTGGGGAATGGAGTGGACCTCGAGAAGAGCAATATAAGAGAAGAGTAGAAGAGCAGTGTGAAGGAACAAAAGAAGGGATCAATGATCAGAGGATCAGAGGATCGCACTCAACCGAGAAACACACTGAGAGACAGAGTTTTATTTCTGTATATTGTAACATGATTAGGCCGACTTGTTTATTTCCTTTGTAGTTAAAAATTGTAATTGATTCAAGTAATAGAAACTAGCTTCTGGCATATAGTTCACATCTAGTCTTTGTGATAACCCTATGTGGTGTTGTGTGTTATTGTTAAGAAAGAGGGTTCAACCAGACCTGCCTTGTTCCAGTTGGTATCAGAGCCTGCAGCAGAATTCGGTTGAGTAGTTGAATCTGAAGAGCCAAAACAGCTAGTGAGTGCGTAGACAACTCCAACTACGGTTGGGTAGATTTGTGCATGAGTTGCGAAGTCTGGTTGTGATTGGATGAGTGTAGTTTTCAACTAGGGTTGAAAATGGCTCAAAGAAGCGTTAATGTCCGAGGTGTAGGACGAAGAGTGCGTGGCACAACAGTCACAATTGATCATGAAATCTTCGCCGAGTGCATGTGAACAATGTGAATCTTAACCAGTGAGGTCGAAACGATAAAATAAAGTCAGAGATGTGGTTGCATTCCCGATGCACTACACCATAGCGACGAGGAAGTCGAAGATATGGAAGCACGGGAATCTATTGAGGAAATCCACATCGACCAGAGGGAGGATGAATGGTCGAGGTGCGAAGACTATTTTCGCGAAAGGGAAAAGTAGCGGAACCAGGAGAGAATTCATCGAAGACAACCAATGTGCAGAAGGGACAACAGATAGAGATAAAACACAGGGAAACCAACGTGATGGTTGAGAAACCCACGGTTGGGGTGTGTATGGTCGAACTGGTCTGACATAAAAGAAAGGATCTGAAAAACTAGTTGTAGTCTATTATAAGTGTTGTGGAGTAGGACACAAATATTATCTTGAAGAATCTACACGTGGCACACAAGTCGAAACCTAGAGGTCGACAATGGAGAAGATTTCGATTGAAGTCGAAGAAATGCTCGACGAGTTTCGGAGCATAGTAGTCGACGAGGCACCGACGAGAAGCATATCCCATCAGATTGAATTGATTCCAAGGTCGAGCCTTCCAAACAAGGAACCACATAGAATGACTCCAGTAGAGGGTCAGGAATTGAATTGACAAGTCTAGGAGTTGTTGGACAGATGAATGATCAGAGATAGTCTGAGCCTGTGTGCGATACCAGCTGTACTAGCATCGAAGAAGGGCGGAGAATGGAATATGTGTATAGACTCCAAAGCCATCAATAAGATCAAGAGAAAGTACCGATTTCCATTTTCGAGGATGGACGACTTGATGGATTGTTTGAGTGGAGCGAGATAATTCACCAAGATCGACTTGAAAAGTTGTTATCACCATATCATGGTCAGAGAGGGTGATGAATGGAAGACAACATTCAAGACAAAGGAAGGACTGTATGAGTGGTTAGTCATTCCATTCAGATTGACTAATGTACCTACTACGTTCATGAGGTTGATGAATGAAGTACTGAAACCATTCTTGGGAAAGTTTGGTGTAGTGTATCTAGATGACATCCAGATATTTAGTCGAACCAAGTTCGAACACTTGGTGCACATTCGACAAGTATTGCAGAAGCTACAGGAGGAGAAGTTGATGGTGAGCCTACCTAAATGTTTCTTCATGAAAGAAGAACTGGTGTACTTGGGATTTTTAATCTCGGGTAAAGGGTTAGTGATGGACCTGGAAAAGGTAAAGTCTATATTGGTGTGTCCAAAACTGACAAGCACGACAGGAGTGAGAAGTTTCCATGGACTTGCTAGTTTCTACATGAAGTTCATCAGAGGATTCAGTCAGATATGTGCACTGTTGACTGGGTGCATGAAGAAAGGGGAGTTCAAGTGGATGGAAGCTGCCCATAAATCCTTCGACAAGTTGAAGAAGAAGGTGATAGAGAGTCCAGTCTTAGCTCTCCTAGATTTCGACAAAGTTTTCCAAGTCAATTGCGACGCGAGTGGAGTGGAAATTGGAGTAGTGTTGAGTTAGTAGGGCCGACCAATTTCATTATTCAGTGAGAAGTTAGATGAAGCAAAGAAAAAATATTCAGTTTATAACCATGAATTCTATGCTCTTGTCCAAGCGTTGAAGTGGAGGAATTATTTGTTGCCCAAGGAATTTGTGCTGTACACATATCACCAAGAACTGAGGTATTTGAATATTCAGTTGAAGTTGAACCAACGACACATGAAGTGGGTTGAGTTCTTGAGAGATATACCTTCATGTTGCGACATAAGTCGGGAAATTCGAACAAGGTTGTCAATACGTTGAGTCGAAGAGTTGCATTTCTGAAAACGATGACAGTGCAGGCAACGAGAATATAGTTGGTGAAGATAGAGTATGAGACTGATGAGGATTTTGCAAAAGCATGGAAGGCGTAGCAAATCATGGAGTGTCGAAAAAACTCCATATTTGGATTATCTTATCCAAGAGGGATACCTCTTCAAGGCACAACAATTGTTTATTCCTAGAGGATCCGTAAGAGAGAACCTAATCTGAGAATTGCACAGTGGCAAATTAGCAAGTCATTTTGGCATTGACAAGACCAAGGCCTTGGTCGAAGAAAAGTATTATTGGCCAGGAATGACAACAACTATCAGTAAGTTGGTATGATAGTGTTGAGTTTTCCAGTTGGAAAAGAGAAGAAGTCAGAATACGGGGCTATATGCACCATTACCAGTGTCGAATACCCTATGGGAGCACCTAAGAATGGATTTTGTGTGAGGATTTCCAAAGATGCAGTAAGGAAACAAATCAAACTTTGTTGTAGTTGACAGATTTTTGAAGATGGCAATTTATTCTGTGTCGGAAGACAAGTGACGCCACAGGCATTGCTATACTATTCTTCAAGGATATAGTCATATTTCATGGGTTGCCGAAGAGTATAACGTCGAACAGAGATTCCAAGTTTATGGGTCATTTATAAAGAACCCTATGGAAGAAACTGGAGACGAGGTTGAAGTTTAGCTCGGCATATCATCTGTAGACAAATGGACAGAACGAGGTGGTGAACAGAAGTTTGGGAAACCTTCTGAGATGTTTGAGGATCAACAGACCCAAGAAGTGGGAGAACGTGTTGGCGCAAGCAGAATTCACGTATAACAACTCTGTGAATCGGTCGACAGGTCTAAACCCATTCGATATTGTTCAAGGATGAAGCCCACATGGAGTGGTAGATTTGGTTTCTATACAAACAAAGACAAGAAAGAATGCAGATGCATAATCATTTGTAGAGCATATGAAGGAAGTGCACGAATATGTATGCAAGTGCATTGAAAATAGAAACGCGACATACAAGTTGAGAGCCAACAAGAAGAAAAGGTTACAGTCGTTGAGCGAAGGAGACTTAGTCTATGCTCACTTGAGGAAGGAGAGGTTCTCAATAGGAATATATAACAAGTTGAAGTTGAAGAATATTGGACGATGTAAGATCTTGAAGAAGATTTCAGACAATGCTTATGTGTTGGAGCTGCCGAAGGAATTGAGCATATATCCTACATTCAATTTCTCAGACCTGTACGAGTTTGAGGAAGGTTAAACAAGAAACAATGTGGAAGTGTCAAACATCAACTAAATAGTGCATATTCTAGGTCAACACGAGAAGGAGGAAATTGTCGAAGTGTTGGAGGAACGCGAAGTTGGACGAACGTGAAGTTTGCGAAAGAAAGAATATTTGGTCCGATGGAGAGATGCTGAATTGAAGGAGGCGACATCGATTTCAGAAGAAGAATACAAGAGGCTAATGGAGAAGTTGAGTTATTTTTCACTTGGGGAGTATTATGTAGGAGCATCGGGGCCTAGGAAAAATAGTCCAAGTTGATCGACAGAAGGAGTCCGACCAGGGGGAGTGCTGATGACCATTAGTGTGAAGTAAACTGGTAGTCGAAGCAAGGAAGTCAAGCATAAGATATCGATGTGCAGTCGAAAGGAGTGAAAGGTCGAGATTCGACACGTTTGATGTTGACAAATGGAAGGGAATAGAAGCGAAGGCATTAAAATTCGAAATATCATCGAACAACGACACCGACGAGAGCGGAAAGAGCCAAGTGTGGAGGATGGGGAAGACTGGCAGCCGTTGAAGTTAATTAAATCTGATAAGTATGATCGAGACAGGTGATGGGGCCGACAAGTGTAGGAGAGTCAGAGAATTTAGAATTCAAGGCGACGTACTCAATAGTTGTTACGTACTCAATAGTTGTTAGTGGTGGTTGAGTAAGTTAAAGGCAGTTATGAAGGTGGTTGGGATCACACCATATGTCACCACATGTGGAGGTTGTGGAGCATGGAGAGAGGACTCTAACAACTACAAGTCTGTAGGATTAGGGAGAATTCAACGGACATAGGAAGGAATTCTCGGGGAACGGAGTGGACCTCGGGAAGAGAAGTACCAAAGCAGAGTAGAAGAGCAGTTCGAAGGAATAGAAGAAGGGATCGATGATCAAAGGATCAGAGGATTGCACACATCCGAGAAACACTTTGAGAGATATTTTTATTTTTGTATATTGTACAGGCTAAGGCCGACTTGTTTATTTTCTTTGTAGTTAAACATTGTAATTGATTCAAGTAATCGAAGCCAACTTCTAGCATCCAGTTCACATCTAGTATTTGTAGCACCCTATGTGTTGTTGTGTGTTATTTTTAAGCAAAAGGGTCCAACCAAACCTGCCTTGCGCTAGAAGTTCCCTTGTGTCACAAATGAATAAGTGTTTTTTTAACTTACAAGTTTAAATTTTGATTGGATAAGTTATGTAAATATTTATATATTAGTCCTTGATCCTAAAATAAAATTTTAGGCCCTAAACTTATCCTTCGCTGATTTGATGAAAGGTCTAAACCAAACTAACCTAGAGAATTTCAACAACTCATCTACTCCATGTTGACAAAATATAAAGATGATGAAGGGTATAAACCAAACTAACCTAGACAATTTCACCAACTCACCTTATCCATGCTGAAAAAATGTAAAGCTTAATGTTATAAGGAGATTATATTTAATATATCAGTGAAAAATAATGGAGATGGTGTGGTGAAAAAAGTTGTCATTGTGGATGCATTAATGATAATAGAAACTCTTGAAGACTCAGCTAAATAAGTGAAGAAAAACTTACATTGTAACTTTGAATGACAAACTTGGACATTATACATTGCTTGTGTCAAAATTAAGGCTGACACTTTCATTTTATGCAGTATGTAAAACACTTACTTCAATGGATTTATATTGTATATTGCAAGTTGTCATCTACATCCATGAAACTTACAATTAGTTGGGAGTTTTGATTATTTGACCAACAAAATAAGTAACTAGATGTGATCCCCTCTTAAGCATCAATAAGTTGAACTTTTATTATTTTGAATTCAAACATTATGCCCTCTAAGAAAATAGAGTAATTGATTTTTTAATGGCTATTTAATACATTGTTTTCTTTTACATGTAATATTCTTACTAACTTATGATATATATAATATATAATAAAAAAAAAAAATAAAAACAAAAAAATATATTATATATATAATAATGTAATATATCATATGCACAGATATAATAAGAAACAAATAAGAAAAGGAAACCTTGCACGCCCTTTCGATCAACATTGTGCCATTTGATCCAGTACACTGACGTCTAGTGCTCTTGACCTCTCTGATAGAGAATACCATGCCATATAGTAGATCATATTGAACCCGCGTATTGATCTCAACCCCACAGGAAGAGGAGACTGACGCCATATAGCATATATCGACCTGTCCACCGATAGAAGAGACCTCGATGATGTCTTCAGTATGTGGATTTTCAAACCATTGTTTATTTCCTTCAATTTATTTAATTTATGGGTAAAAATATTGCCTTTTCCTTTTGAATTGAGGAATGAAATATTGTTGAAATATAGAATGGATCTAAAAACTCCATTCATATTGGTATGCGTTAGGGTTCCTTTCCACTGAAACGAGGCTCTAAAAACTAGGGTTCATGTTAGTGGGAGTTCATTTTCATTCCCAAAGCTCACAAATGGTGATTGATTGCATACCAAACAAGGGTTATTAGTCTCTTTCTTAGTAGCTACGATATTTCTTAAAAATAAGTGATTCCTATTCCCTATTTAATGGCTTCTCGATTTGATGTCCAGAGTTCAAATAGATACTAAAACCCTCTTTCTTTTGTGCATGATTTCCAATTATTCAAACAATAGGATTGGATTAAAATTACACATACTCAGACATGATAACTAACTACCACACTATCCTCATCATTAGTGTTACCTTATCTTTGTTCCCATAGTGTGTTGGGGGTATGGATTACCAACTACTCAATCAGAGTTTTGACTTCATATCTATGGATACATAGTCTCCTTAATCTATTTATTTCATTGAATCACTAGCATAGGATTTACTCTCCTTTAATGAAATAATTCCTTTATATACATCATATATTCTGAATTGACATATTCATATTTCGAGTTATACAATCCAGATAAAGGCAATCACAAAATGAAACTTCCTTTCATTAATAAACTTTTACATACATATGCTCAAAAACATTCTTTTGATGTACCTTCTCTTCTCAATATGGCATGTTTTCTCATGCAGTTGGCCATTCTAATAGAACCCCTAATTCCCATAGTCTTACAATTAAATAGAAAAGGATATTACTTCTAGCTCACAAAAACAAAATTCCTACAAACATGTAACTAATTTCTAATAATAGAACTTCAGTATTATCTCTAATAACTCACAAATTGGATTCTCGTCAAATTATTCCTCTAAGTGCAAATTCGTTAAATGACTCATCATCTATTTGACATTCATCAATTACCTAGAACCTCGTAGAACTTCCTAAATAGATTTACGATAGTTTTACAAAGAAACACACTCTTCGGGAAAATATCAACACCCTAGGTCCAATAAACATTACAAGTGTTGATGAGAGAAAATGCTCTTGCATCAATTTTGCACTTCCTCCAATCATCGCCAAAAGGTTCACTTAGGAAATTTGATGTAGAAAATTGCAAAATGACTTCTACACTTGTAGAATCAAGTTTATGGTCAATTGTCGATGATGGATCGTATTTGGTTCATAGTGCATTTTATAAACAATTGATGGGAATTCTAATATATATGACAATTACCAAACCAATTATTTACTTTGTATTCGCAAAGGTGGCAAGCTATATGACATCTATAGGAATTCACATTGGTTAGTAGCTAACAAGAATGAATAACATAAGTAGAGAAAACTATTTCACTTGAGTACATTGACATTTTGACCCAATCAATTTAGGAATCCCATATCATGTTTAAGTATGAAAGTTGTTAAGAGTATTGGAAGAATAAAAGTAGGTTATATCTACTACCAATGCATCCAATAGATCTACTTGGATCATACTCATATCATCAAATCTACTTTGTATGAATGAAGGTATGAGGATATCATATCTCTAGTACATGAAAATATCCTTGACGTCCCCTTTTATCATATGCATTCCTCTAAATCGAACCCTTTTGTGCTTGTTTAACCAAGGGATATTCCATAGTGTTAGGAACCCATGTCAACCCTTCTATTTACTTTGTTAGTATATTGATGTTGGATGCATATGCTTTGTAAGTCATCCCGTAGTATTTGTTGATCCATAGTTTGTATTATTGTTGTTGGACGCATATGCTTTGTAAGTCGTCCCATAGTAATTGTTGATCCATATTTTGTATTGGCCCATGGTTTGTTTTGACACATTGTATTGACCCATGGTATTGGTGCCTAGACTTAGTATATAAGCTTTTGTCGAGACCAATGAAGGTGCCGTGTAGTTATTTGTATTGAGCTTGCTCAAAGGAGGTTGCCCCCTCGAAGTGGCTTGCGATCAATATAAAAGTGATTTTGAGTTCTGTTATTTCTGCTATCTCGTTTCTTTTCATTAATTAATTATTGCAAGTTCATCACACATAGACTCCTTTTATCACATACGAAGAAGTTGTCCATAAATTCTCACAATATGTGATGTAATAACATCCATTTGAAAATACTTTTTCATAGTTAAGTAGATTAAGAAAAGGATCATGAAAGATATGATTTTATGCTCTGTTGCCACAACGCCATAGTTTGTTGGTGTAAAATATTTATCACAGTAGGATATAGCTACTATAGATACCTCAGAAATGAAATATTTAACTTACTATGGAAGAAATATGTGCATAAATAATTATGGAAAAACAAATGATCAAAAACTAGTCATAAATGATAAAAAATGAGTAAACACAAATGATCAAATATCAGAGTTTATTAAATGTCCATTATGTCCACTCATAAATGAGTTATGAATACATATATACAGTGTTTGGAATAATTTGAGTGCCTTTGGAGGCATCTAAAAGTGGCTAGGTTATATTGGACCTCAATCCCCCCTAGGTTGACCAATAGGCTCCCAAATCAGTCCAAACTGGTACAAATTGTCCATGTGAACATTGGGTGAGCATGGGAAGACCAAAATGATGCTCACACATGTGAAGGAGAGGATTGGGTCAAGGTTAGGTATCTAAGGAGAGGCCAAAACAATCAAATATGGGCCAAAATGACTAGATTCAGTGCATGGGTGCCTAAGTCAAAGAAAATTTCCTTAAAACAAGGAAACATGGAACCTTTTCTTAGAATGTGGTAATAAATGATGGAGGTGGCCATAAATATCACACCAACAACTATATTTGACTAACTTTGGCCCATACTTTGGTGGATAAGTCATTATTTGGCCTAACTAACTTCTAACAACTTTCTAACAACCTTGGATTGCAAATATTAACCTTTTTGGACCAATTAATAAATAATGTGACTGATGACTAAGGTCCTACAGTGTAATAATGTTTTAACACCCCCACATAAGCTATACTTTGGTAGATATGATAAATAATGCCTTGGAAACTAAGGCTCAAGTCACCTTTTAAAACAACAGTTTTTATTAGTCCATGTAACCAAGGTAAGGAGGAAAACCACAT
Source organism: Larix kaempferi (assembly GCA_027924585.1). Lineage (NCBI taxonomy): Eukaryota > Viridiplantae > Streptophyta > Pinopsida > Pinales > Pinaceae > Larix > Larix kaempferi. The sequence continues at coordinate 2,556,004 of BSBM01000259.1, forward strand.
AGGAAATAAAACCTACCCTTTAAAGTGGACATGAAATACACCAAAATAAACTTCTCCAAAAATCAAGTAGTTTTGAACTTGATTAGATTTCTAGAGGAATCTTCTTCTTTGGAAGATGTGGGTGTTGCTCCCATGCTTCGATCATATGCTTGATTTCTGCAACTATGGAAGCAAGTGCAAGTAGATACTCTTTAGACTTGATCATCATACCAAAAGTGGCAAGAGAAAATCCAAATAATACTTGATGAAATTGAGAATCAATCCCAAGTGAATAATAATGTCCTTCATGTTCTATGTAATTCTGAAAACAAGTTCCAATAGGAAGCATGAAAGTGAGAGCGAATGCATCAAATCAATGCTAAAAGTGAGTTGCAACAACTGACTTATGATCCTCAAAATTCGAATGTGAAAACACATGAGAAAATAAAGGGGTTTGGAGATCAACACCAAATGCTTTTAGATGACTCAAAAGCTTGAATTTCGAATGATATGAAGCTTGATGTGCTTGAGGTATAAACCCAAGCGAATGCATGTTGTCTCCATCTTCAATAGAACCTTCAGGAAGTGTGCATGTGACCATGTAGTAAGTTAGAGGAGGCATAGCACCAAGGAGTGCGAAAAAATGAACTCCATAATCTGATGTAGGCTCCAAAATATCCAAAGAACCACAACTTTTCACATCGACAAACTCATATGACGAATGTGTATCTTCTAGAGCAATAACTGATAGAGAATCCTCAGTAGAAGAATTATGATGGGAGAACATTGACTGTAGAGATAGTTCTTCTTCAACAATGGTTGCTCCATTTGTTGCATCTTCATCATTTGCAGCAATATATTTTGCAATATATGATGTCTCTTCACATTCTACTTCATAACCTATAGAGGAAGCATTCAAATCAAAGAGATCTATAACAATAGGAACTTGTGTTGAATATTTTTCCATTTTATCTTCATGAACAACTTCATCAAAGAGAGTTGAGGCCGAAACGGTAGGAGGGATAGCACATGTAAAGGTGTCCATAGACTCACCCAATGCACCAATCTTCTACTTATCAATATACTTGTCCAAGTTGGACCACAACTCAAATCGATAGTCTGCAAAATGAAACAAGTAGTGCATACTTGGAGACATGGCTAGACACATAGCTCTGAATGCTCTGTCACAGTCATTTAGTCAATTATTTTTCTCTTCATAAGACTCTAGTTCACTCTCAGCACCAATAAACACATCATAGAGACATTGTCTCTGGATATATGCACACATTTTAGTCTTCCACTCTGCATAAGTGAATGGAGTAAGAAGAGAAACTTTCAAATCCATGTAGAAGTTGTTGTACCTACAATAGCAAACTCTCAACACTCAGGAGGGGATCTACACTAACATATTCGAACCCTGCTTGACAGAAGGCACATTCAGGAGAGAATCACACCCTCGGCATACTCCAATATATTTCTCCAATGGCTTCAAGGAAATGTCCCCTGGGATTTCTTTGTTTTCTCCATTGCTTCTTGTGCACTTCTAAAACAGTCTTTGGTTCGAATAGAAGCTCCAAGAGCTTTGATACCATGTAAAATATCTATCATAGTAGGATCTAGCTACTATAGGTACCTCACAATTGAAATGTTTAACTTACTATGCAATAAATAAGTGCATAAATAATTTTGGAAAAACAAATGATCAAAAACCAGTCACAAATGATAAAAAAACGAGTAAACACAAATGATCAAATATCAAATTTTATTAATTGTCCATTACCTCCACTCAGAAATGATTTGTGAGTACATATATATAGTGTTTGGAAGAATTCGAGTGCCATTGGAGGCATCTACAAGTGGCTAGCTTAGATTGGACCTCAGTCCCCCCTAGGTTGACCAATAGTCTCCCAAATCAACTCAAATTGGTACGAATTGTCCACGTGAACGTTGGGTGAGCATGGGAACACCAAAATGAGGCTCACACATGTGAAGGAGAGGATTGGTTCGAGATTATTTATCCAAGGAGAGGCCGAAACGGTCAAATATGGGCCAAAATGACTAGATTAAGTCAGAGACAACTTCCTTAAAATAGGGAAACAAGGCTCCTTTGCTCAGAATGTGGTAATAAATGCTAGAGGTGGCCATAAATAGGGTGTTGACAGCTATATTTGACCAACTTTGGCCCATACTTTGGTGGATAAGTCATTATTTTTCCTAACTAACTTCTAACAACCTTCTAACAACCTTCTAACAACCTTGGATTGTAATTATTAACCTGTTTTGGACCAATTAATCAATAATGTGACTTATGACTAAGGTCCTAAGGTGTAATAATGTTCTAATAGGTGGATCTCTATTTTTGTGTACAATCTATTCCATTTTTACAATAATGTGATTTTCTTTAGCACAACTACTCAGAGATTGTGCAAAAGAGACAAAAACCTTGGCCTCTAAACAACCTCCATCCATCCACCCCAACTATGCCATTTACATTTATAACGATTTAAGTATCATAACCTATTGGTCATCTTTGTCTTGTGTTTATCTTTGTGATGTGTCAAGCTATCTTATCATAATGTCACATTACTATTTTAGGATTTCATTCCACATTAATACTCTCATTCACCCCTTTATGTGAATATTATTAAAGAATAAATATAACTCTTAATTAACAACAATGTGGCCTTCATTTGGGGACTCTTATATTAAAATGACTTGTAAATAAAAAACAATAAAATTAAATTAATATGGGAAAAAATAAAAGAAAAATGGTAGAAGGTGGTTGGAGAAACATGATGGCTATGGAATAGAGGTAACGAGATGACTATGCATAATCATCTCAAATAGACTAGATCTTAGATTGAGACAAATCTTAAGAAAAAATTGTTGTTCATAATAATGCATAACTTAATTAATCTTGATATACAAGATGTTAATGTGGATGTACATGACATTGTATAGATATTAAGTTTTAAGAACTAACATTATTTTACTACTCCTAATTAATGAGGTTGTTATGAGGCAATCTAATCAATCATTTATGATGTGACTTAGGTAGTTAGGGTTTGGATCATTAGTAGGTTGCGTGTTGGGGGTTTTGGGGCTAGTGGGTTAGCAATAAATGGTATTGTGGTATATGGATTATTGTTATAGGTGTTGCATGATTCAAGATAAAAGATCATTATCACCTATGTGGTAAAAATAAGTGTGTTTCATAGGTGTTCCATCTATGTGAATCCTTTAATATGTCCAATAGGTGGTTATGTAGGTTAGGTATTCATGTTCTCGGGTTAGATTGGTTTGTTCCCTACGTGTGTCACTTGAGTACATTGGGGTTCTTATGTGATTGAGGTGAAACATGAGATGCATTAGGTGGTTATGATTAACAGTGTTAGTGTGTTATGATAAAAAGGATTTGAGTGTAGTTGTTGAGTTGTGAGTAGGGATTATAATAAAGGGATTATTGATTTAGAGTTCAAGGGTCATGTTAATACGATAGCTTCACATTGAACTTATGTGCATTCCCGTGTTCATTTTGTTATATGAGTGTCATCACAATAAATTTAACCTGCTTATATGGTTTGCATGAGTGCATTACATGTGTGTGAAAGTCTAGATGCATAGCCTATGTGTGTTTTCCCCACTTGTTAAGTTTTTATGTGGGTTAAGAGTTTATGTACATAACTTAGTTGTATTAGTTTCTTACTATGTAGTTTAAGTGTGTTAGTATATTTTGTGGATTAGGTGCGTCAGCCACATCGTTTCACATTCACTTTCATATAATTCGATTGTGGTCAAGAACATGTTGTAAATGTACATCATTGTGGATACAATTTAACATTGTATATGCAATTGGATCATTTTCAAGAGCATTGTAAATGTGGATTGTTGTAATTGTGATTTTTTCTCAACATTATAACTGACATCTCCATGCAATCGACCAAGCTATAAAAAATTGGGAACATTACGCATATAAACATTATTGGACACACATGTATGATCACACATAAGACCAAACTATGGACATGTCAACAGACAATCTGAAATATATAATATATAACATAACACATATAATACATAAATAGAAGTCCCTTAGATGGAATTTCAATGTACATGTTTTAATGAGGTAATGATGTAAATGTAAACAAAGGTACATATTCCCATGATAACACATCAAAAATCTAACTTCCCCTTGTAAACAAAAGTATGTTTGTCCTAGATTACACATAAAAACTCTAACTTCCTCGTTTTTTTTCCACACTATGATGCATCTTGCCTATGTCTACAACAGTTGTGCATCTCTGGTGATTGAAGTCAAAGATCATACTTCTTGATCAAGTAACTGAACTAATACCGAATCACTAACAAAATTTAAAAATTTAAAATAAAACTCAATTGCTTATAACAAACACTCACTAAATCCATCCGAGGAATAAAGGCTTGTGGTGTCCTCCTCCTAGCCGAAAGCCTCTCCGTAATGGTGCTCTGTGAATAAAATATATTGTGTCAATTAGCTCAACAATTATCAGCATGTATGTATGATAAATTACTAACCAATTTTATAATTGATGAACATGTGTCCTCAAAAAAATATGCTCTGGGATAGGAGATTGAGTTTCATCTATAGCGAGTGGAGCCATAGCTTGAACATGAACCTAGGTCACATGATCTACTAGACTATACTGGGGCTACATTCACCAAATAGTAAAATGGTTAAAGACATCATGTCTATGCATACACAATAAAAATGGAATATACCCAACCTATACGGTAGCATAAACAACCCTACTAATGTCTATCATGGAGGACTCTCGAGCTTGATGCCATAAACATGTGAAATAAAACATTAATAAAAACAAGTTGTGCAGTGAGATGAAATCTAAACAACAACAATAATCGAATGTTATGTAAATTACCATGGAATCAGTAGGGCCACCCTCTCTTTTTATGGAAGAGGGCTATCTAGTGTAGACAATACCCTTCTCTACATTTGGATTACAGGGAGAGCTGAACCAAAGCGATGGTCGATTGAGTTGCATTAATCCTTACATTCATAGAGTGTTGTCATAGTTAGACATGGAAATGAATATATGAAATAAAATGTATTGAAAAACTAACATGTTGTAATACTTACCTATGCTTGGGACGTATCTCCCCCATGGGAGGGATCACTACTACCAAATTATTTCCGCTTTGCAGAGCTAGATAACAAGGTCTGCAAGTTTAAATATTATAAATGTTAGCACATCCATAAAGGAGTACACTAAGAAAAAATAATTTGAATAATATTAAGTCACTAACAATGTGCTTACATTCAAGAAAAAACTCATACAAGCCCATTGTGGGGAATTTGCTCATATCAATGTCTCCTGCATCCTGTTGAGCATGCGGTGCATGCATCTTCAAAAATTATAGATATTATACCATTTAAGAAATTAATCAAATAACATGTATTAAAGAACTTACATGTATTAACAAAATTACATGTTGAAAATATCACCTCGGTGTTGGTTGTTGCTTCCTCAGATACGACAACACCAGGTACACTACCACCCATTGTAGAGGCATCGAGATCCTGCAAGATTAAAAATTCTATATATTAACAATCTTTGAATGTGTACAATATGGAAAAAATAATTTGAACAATAAAATAATGTTTTAACTATGTCCTTACCTCACCAGAAGTCATTGTAGAGGTGTCATGTGTTGGTCCACGACCATAGAAGGTCTGGCCACACGCCATGCACATGTGTGGCTCAATCCATGGGTCATGTGATGTAAGTATATCCCCACTAGTGGATGGTCCTCTTCTGCCAGAAGCTGATGGATGTACCCCACCAAAGGAAGAGGTCACTGCCTGGTCAATAGTTGTACTGTGGTGTACACTGACCTAAGCGGTGTACACTAACCTAAGCTAGCATCAGAAATGCCTCCTTTGTCTAGAGTATCATCGTATGTGCACGAGGGACGTATGGCCTTAGTATATTTCTATAAGGTGGATGTATCGGTTGATTGGAATCTTTGTGCCTAGCATTGGGACAGTTTTGGGGCATCTCCATACTAGCACCCTCAAACCCCAACAAATCGAATAGTTGACATGTTTACCCATCAGAAACTCAACATAAAATTTTCGAATGAAGTATAGTGGTACTTCTATGTTGTTATGTGGGGGAATTTCAAATACCATATACCATCGATCCATCTAGTTATCTCTGATTGGTGGTAAAACACACCACTCAATTGAATTATGTGCTCTAGTAGTCTTTGGAATGGAATTTGTCCTAGGCACTCTAAAAAGTGAATATATTTGCTCTTTAGTTATTTTTAGTTTCTTCACCTCATTGTAACTGAATCCATTGGCATATTCTTGCATTTTTCTTTCTATGTATGATGGTATGTTGTACAATGCATCATTTCAGTGGCTTATAGTATCCACAATAGCATCTAGTGATGTTTCCAATGAGCGGCGGATTTCATATCCACCCCTTCAAGCTATACCGATATCTCTGAAATGAACGATCTCTCTCAATATATATGCATTTTGATCCATAATAGCCATTGCAATCATAAATTAAAAAAAAATCATTAGAAAAATACATATGGTATAATGAAATCTCTAATCAATGGGAAATGTAAATCTAGTGTACAACAAATAACAACATGAACTATTAATAATTTGAAATTCAAAATTGAACAAATTATACACTAAAGACTAAACATTTAACATTTTTCCATCTTAAATTCATGTTGTATTTGTGTATTAATTTCAATTGCAAGATACATACATTAAATGTCCTAAGTGTATATGTTGATTGGGAATCTTCTCTACCTTATTTTTAGGCTTGGATTTTGTAGTTTCATCAAAATTGTATGATGTTGACTAATGCCCTTGGACGACCAGCTCTGAGATTCCAGGTAGAGGCAAGGGATAGAGCTTAGAGCAGGGGGCGCATGGTGTTATTGATGAATAAAATCCCAATATATGTAATTATTTGTTGTGGCATGAAGTTTTTTGGACTCTATAGACCATTTAGCATCTTTTTTATATGTAATTTGTGGCATATATGGATTTCACCTAATGTTATTTTAGTTGTATGCACTCTTTCTATATACACATGAGAAACTTTGCATATTTGTTTATAGTGGTTTCGGATCTAGAATTCAACATAATTAATAGTTTTCAATCTTGTAGGATTTCAAGGTTTCCACTAGATTCTATCATGTATGATATTCTGGGATTGCCATGTAATCGAACACATCAACCTCCATATGATTCCTAATGTTGGTAGAGCCTACTCTTTAACTCCTGTGTCTTGACCCTAACCAAAATGAATCCTTCACTCAAGTGAAAAAAATTATTAAGCATGGGAAGCTTCTCTAGCCTATCTTAAAACTTGGATTAGGAAGTTTCATCAAAACTATAAGGTGGTGACTAATGTCCTTGGAGGACCAAATTTGATATTCCGGGTAGATTCAAGGGCTAGATCCTACACGAGAGGTAAACTATGTTATTAATGAATAAAATCTCAATATTGGCAAGGATTTTGTTATGTTATTATTTGTTGTGCAATGAAGTTTTTTGGACTCTATAGGACTTTTAATGTCTTCATTTATGAATTTTGGGGAAGATATCATTTGTACTTGAAGTTTTTAAAGTTGTAAGCAGCTTTGCTATATAGATGAGAATCTTTGGATATTTGTGAATATTGGTTTGGATTCACAAGGATGCTTGAATGTATATATATGTATCTATTGAAATTGATTTGATTTTTACGAGTTAATTGAGGTTTTATGTGGGCCAAGACTCTACAGAAAACCATGTCCTCTCGAAATTCAGAAGATGCTTTGAAAATTGGGGGTGTTTTTGGCTTATCAATCATGGAATCCCAGATACAATTCTCTAGGGACGTGTTTAAGCTCCCCAGAGAGACCAAAGAGAAAAACGTAAACCCGCTTCCCTTCGGCAGTTACAGAACATGAGCACCTACAAATTTTTACAAGAGCGTTGAAGTACTTCCCGAATTTGAAGCTATACAAGAGTTCAGCGATCTCATGTGGCCTCACAGAAAACAATTTTCTGGTAGGACCTTTGCCTTGGATTCAGGGTTTAATTTTTAAGGTTCTTAATCTAAAATTAAGGGTTTAATTTTGTTTTTTTAATAGGATTTAACGTTTTGCTGTAAAACTAAATGGACATCATTGATCAATTTCTATGTGTGTTAATCATGGCACACAAGTCATGCCAGAGTATTTGACAAAATCCATATTTCGAGGAATGTAGTCATCGATTCTGCATGAATGTATACAAGGTACCAAGTGATGAAGCCGTTGGATCGCTCACACTGAGGTTGGAAGTCTCATTATGATATTGTACGAAGATGAGCTTAGCAGTCTCCAAGTTTTAAGTAAGGCTGGAAACTGGGTGGAGGTGAAGCCCGTGCCCAATTTGCTCATCATCTCGCAGGAAATACTTTACAGTTTATATTCATCCAATCTTTAGTCTTTCTATTTGGTGTTCTTATCTCCTAGTGTTGTGTCAAGTGGAATTAAAAACCCCACCATCTAGCAATCTCAAATTAATTAGTCGAACTATGTGCCTTACGTAGCTACTGTTAGATTTTGAGCATTAATTCAATATACTCTAGGATCTTTACTGAGAGAATAACATGTACAACATATCAAGTATAACAATGCATATCAATCACACCAAGCAATCACATGAGACAATAGATACACAGAGTTTCACTAGGGAAAACCATAAAGGTGAAAAACCTCACAACTTCCTCAGAGATAGAAAGAGCAATGATACAACCCAAGTACAAGAGATAGTCTTCTCCTAGCAGCTACTCCTCCTTCCTCACTAGTGTGCCACTTTCCGAGTAGTTTAGAAGTGAATAATGAGATTATCAAATAGAGTGCTCCCGCACTCTATTTATACTTATCGTAACTTGCCTAATAAACTAGCAGGGCCAACTTCTCTAGAAGAGTCTAATAACCTGTGGCTACATTAATCAGGGCCGACCCCACACTTGGTGGTCTAATAACCCATCACAGCAAGTTACGACACTTGAGACACTTTTCAATACAAATGACGACACTTCCATATAGAGAAATAATACCATCTCTATAGGAGTACAATATACATAGGTGAAATACATTCCAAAGTTACATATACATCAACACTCCCTCTTAACTAGGAAGGTATTTCTCGAAACAAATCTATTAGCACAATTCTTCTTCTTTGGATCATCGTCACTAGATCATCATTATCAAATCATCGTCATTATCACTGCTACTGCTCTCTCAATCAATCTCCAATCTACTCGTCATAGGAAGTTCTACAGAGATAGTCCTTTTTCACATTGGATGTAGGCCCACCACCAGCAAGTCTTCATCATCTATAGAGCCAGCCCTTTTTCATGCTGGATGTAGGCCTAGCCTCCATGTAGGTCTTCAACATCTCTCCGAGCAAGCCACCAAGTAGGTACACCTCGGGACTGATTACACTGCCTCTACAAAACCTGCAAGATCTCCCAGGACTGATTACACTGCCTCTCCAAAACCTGCAAGAGCATCTCAAGACTGATCATATGCCTCTGCAAAACCTGTGTACCATACTGTCACATCATCGTCTTTAGATCATCGTCATCGTCCACGGAGCACAACCCAGATGCACACACATAGAACTTACACTCACCAACATGGAAGGAATTTCCTCTGACCATCTGGGAAAGGCTCAGCACTTACACTCACCGACCATCCGAGAAAGACTTACAACACTTACATCGACGACCATGGAAGGAATTTCCTCTAACCATGTAAAATTAGTTACATCAATTACATCATGACCATGGAAGGACTTTCCTCTGACCATGTCGAAAAAGCCACACCCAACACTTACATCTTACCATGGGAGGACTTTCCTACCACCATGTAAGAATGGCCCCAGCCCTTACATCTTACCATGGGAGGACTTTCCTACCACCATGTAAGAATGGCCCCAACCCTTACATCTACACCATAGGAGGAATTTCCTACCACTATGTGAGAATGGCTCCAACCCTTACATCTACACCATAGGAGGACTTTCCTACCACTATATGGCTTGTGTGCATCTGTGTCTCCGGACTCATCACTTCCCCTTAGAAGGTATCTCGATCTTAAGTACACCAAGTCTCCCTCTGAAGTATTCAAACTTCACTCTAGCTAGCGGCTTGGTCAACACATCGGCTATCTACTCGTTAGTCGCAACATACATGAGCTTCACTGCTCCTCTTCGCACCATATCCCTGATATAGTGATACTTGATCTCAATGTGCTTCGACTTGTCATGGAACACTGGGTTCTCTGACAACTTCACACAACTCTGGTTGTCACAATATATACAAGTAGCACTCAGCTGGAGATCAAACAAATCAGACAGTAAATTCCTAAGCCATACTGCCTCACAACTAGCCGAACAAGCTGCGACATACTCTGCTTCGGCTGTACTCAATGTCATACAGGATTGCTTCCTGGTAAACCATGATATCATACTAGATCCCATATTGAAGCAACACCCCAAAATGCTCTTCCGATCAATGGCACTACCTGCCCAATCCGAATCAACATAACCCTCTAGGTTAAACTTTTGATTCGCCTCATACTTGAGCCCATAGTTATCTGTACCGTTCAGGTACCTCAGAATATGCTTTGCAGATATCAGGTGAACATGTCTCGGGTCTATCAAGTACTGGCTCAAGTTGTTCACTGCAAAGCAGATATCTGGTCTTGTATTTGTTAGGTATATCAAGGACCCAATCATCTGACGATACATCATAGCATCAACCAGCTCAGATGAAGCATCACACAGAAGCTTCAGGTTCGATGCTATAGGTGTGGCCATGGCCTTGCAGTCCATCATCCCGAACCTCTTCATGATCTCTACTGCATACTTCCCATGTCTAAGGAAGATTCCATCTGCACTCTGCCACACCTCCATACCAATAAAGTAGTGCATCATACCCAAGTCCTTCATCTCGAACTCGGCAACAAGCTTCCTCTTCGTGTCGACAATCAATCTATCCTCACCTGTTACAAAGAGCTCATCCACATACAACAGTAGTATCATTGGATTTCCTTCCTCAACCTTGTAGTAAAGGTTGGAATCCGCTTTACTCTTGGTAAAGCCCAAACTAGATAGGAATCCATCTATCCTGCCATACCAGGTCTTGGGTTCCTGTTTCAAACCATATAAGGCTTTCTTAAGTTTGCACACATGCGACTCTCGGTCATGTGTCTCAAACCCAAGTGGCTGCTTCACATACAATTCCTCTTCGACTACACCATTCAAAAAGGTTGTCTTGGCATCCATCTGGTGTACCTTCCATTTCATCACTGCATCCAGAGAAAGTACTGATCTAATGGAAGTGTATCTGGCCACAGGAGCAAAGGTCTCTTTATAATCAATCCCTTCTTATAGATCCACTTGGAAGTCACCATAGACTTCCCATCTAGTCTTGGGACAACATCCCAGACATCATTCTTCATGATCGACTGGTATTCCTTGACTATGGCATCCTTCCATTCTTTCTTTTTTGCTTCTTCTTCATAACTGGAAGGTTCTTTGTTCATTATTTCACAGAGTAAAGAAACATAGATGGTATATGATCTTGTCCTTTTTATTTCTCTGTGTTCCTCTTCTGGAAGGCCAAACCTTTCTACATATTGAATGAGCTCTCTAGCCCATACTAGTTTCCTCTTGTGAGAGTTCTTCTCACGGGGTGGATCTACAGGTTATTCTGGATATTTCATTTCACGATCTTCTTCAAGAACTGCTTCATTCATGGTGGTGTCTTGAGTTCTGGATATTCTGGGTTCTTCGTTATCTTCAACTGGTGTTTTCCTTGATTTGACGTATGCCGAGCTTTCATCAAATGTTACATCCCTAATGATATCAATATTCTTGAATCCTGGGAAGTAGATTCTGTAAACCTTTGAGCTTTCATTGTAACCCATGAATATGCCCTTCTTTCCTGAAGGAACTAACTTTGTCCTCTTTTCTTTTGGGATGTGAGTGTATACTAGACAACCAAATATTCTGAGATGGCTAACTTCTGGTTTCTTATCAGTGAACACTTCTTCTAGTGTTTTGTTGTCAAGTATCTTATGAGGTGTTCTGTTATGCACATATATAGTTGTCCTAGCTGCTTCAACCCATAAGTGCATAGGTAGATCTTGGTAATGAAGCATTTCCCTAGCTGCTTCCATGATTGTTCTATTCTTCCTTTCGGCAACCCCATTCTGTTGTGGATTGTAAGGAGTAGTCAACTCCCTCTCAATCCCTAAATCACTGCATCGCTTCTTGAATTCTCGTGAAGTGAATTCTCCGCCATTGTCGGATTTGAAGATCTTGATATTCATGTCAGTTTGGTTTCCTATCAAGGCTTTGAATTCCTTGAACTTGTCAAACACTTCATGTTTGTTTTTCAAGAAGTAAACCCAAGTCTTCCTAGAGAAATCATCAATGAAGGAAACATAGTATACATACCCACTCAGAGAACTAGATGAAATCGGATCACATACATCAGAGTGGATGATTTTGAAGATTCTTTTTGCCTTACTTTCACTGCTTGGAAATGTCTTCTTTGTTTTCCCTTTGCACAACCTTTGCAAATGCCTTCATGCTTTGTCTGTATTTCAGGAAGACCTTCTACTGCTTTGCTTGCAATTGGTAATGCCCTATAGTGCATGTGTGCAAATCTTCTATGCCAAATTTCACTTGGCTGTACTGAATCATGGACCATGGCTTGTTCTGGTTGGCCCTTCAATTTGTATAATCCTCCCTCTTGCTCTCCAATCACCACTGCATCATCTATAGTCTTACCCTTTTTACACATTAGGACTTGGCCATCTACAAATGCAACCCTCATGCCTTCTGCATCCAATGCAGATATGGAGAGTAGATTCTTCTTAAGACCTAGAACATATAGTACATCTTTCATCTTCATAGACTTTCCAGAGTCTAGCTTATAGGAGGCTTCATCACTTCCTTTTATTGGATATTGGTAGTCATCCCCAAGTTTCACCTTGTGGGGTGATTCATGTTAAGATAGGTTCATAAAGGATTCCTTGAATCATGTCATGTTTTTAGAAGCCCCACTATCTATAAGCCAATCATTACTTCCATGAGTAATGGTTCCAGTGAGAGCAGAAATAAAAACATATTCTTCATCACTTCAAGCATCTTCACTATATTCTCTAGCCCTCTTCATGGGAGGTTCATCATCCTCTGCAGCATGAGCATGATGTCTTCTTTCGATGTTCTTCTTCTTGTGAGAACCATCTTTCTTATTTCTAGGATAGTCTCTGGAATAGTGTCCCTTTTCATCACATGTATGGCAACGGACATAGGACATGTTTCTTTGAGGTTTGGGACTACCCCTCTGATTCTAATGGTGATGTCTTTCTTTCTTGCCATGATGGTGAGTCTTTTTGTCAGACTTTTGGAGTGTGCTGTGAGAGCTTGGTCTTCATTCCTCATCTTCTCTTCTCGAGCTACAATTCGAGCTTCTTCCTATGAGCATTCTTCCTAGAGCCTACTGAATGTGATAAGTTTCTTCCTAGCACAAATTCCTTGGATGAAGGAATCCCATGACCTAGGAAGGCCATCAAGAGTGGTCATTACCACTTCTCCATTTTCTATGTCTTCTCCCACAGCTTCAAGTTGTTCTTTTATCTGGGAGACCCTTGAGACATAAGACTGCATAGTCTCTGCATTCTGGATCTTGACAGTCTTTAATTGATTCCTCAAGGTCATCTTCCGATTTATGTTCTCCCCTTCGAATAGCCTGGTCTAGGAATCAAACATTTCCTTTGGTGTCTTTAGAGATGACACATGTGGTATGAGATGGTCTTTGATAGAATCAACAATGATCCTCTTAGCCTTGACCAAATTCCTTTTGTGTAAGGCCTTAGCCTCTTCTTCCTCTGGGATAGAGACCTCTTCACTTATGTAAGTGTCCAACTCATTTTCTTCCAGGATTTACCCAATCCTATACCTCCATGCTCGGAAGTTATCAGCCCCTTCAAGCTTATCCTCAATCTTGGTGTGGTGAGACATCTTTAAAGAGTACTTCAAATGGAAATAGAGAAGATTTAGGTCTTACCACTTGATTTGCTGAAAACTGGATCTCGTCTCGGATTAGGGTTTGTTAGGAAAACCCTAAAAATTCAAACTTCTGAAAGGATAGAACGATGCACCTTGATGAGCTGATCAGCTTGGTATACTCATAATTTGAAAACTGCAAAGTTTCACCCTTAAAAAATGTCTTTTAGTCTTCCTAGATTCACCAAGGAGGACACTGAATTAGGGTTTAAGTTTCTGAGAGCTTCACCCAACCAAAAAGTTCGATCCAACTCTCTAAAATTCAATTTTTCCAAGGATCTTCCAGCTATGGTCTCAGATTTAAGAAATTCCTATTTTTTTGGAAACCATAATTTTTAGGGCCAAAAATAAAAGTGCCTAGAATTGAGAACCAATTGGACATAAAGATTCACCTTGCTGAGGAGAGTCAACCTATCATATTTCTTTTCCAAAATATGTGGAGAGGAACCTAATAAACAAGAAATCCTAGTTTCCGCAACTGCACAGTGTCTTCTTCTCATGTTAGCTCTGATACCATGTTAGATTTTGAGCATTAATTCAATACACACTAGGATCTTTACTGAGAGAATAACATGTACAGCATATCAAGTATAACAATGCATATCAATCACACCAAGCAATCACATGAGACAATAGACACACAAAGTTTCACTGGGGAAAACCATAATGGTGAAAAACCTCACAACTTCCTCAGAGATAGAAAGAGAAAAGATACAACCCAAGTACAAGAGATAGTCTTCTCCTAGCAGCTACTCCTCCTTCCTCACTAGTGCGCCACTTTCCAAGTAGTGTAGAAGTGAATAATGAGATTATCAAATAGAGTGCTCCTGCACTCTATTTATACTTATCCTGACTTGCCTAATAAACTAGCAGGGCCGACTTCTCTAGAAGAGTCTAATAACCCGTGGTTACATTAATCAGGGTTGACCCCGCACTTGGTGGTCTAATAACCCATCACAGCAAGTTACGACACTTGCGACACTTGTCAATACAAATGACGACACTTCCATATAGAGAAATAATACCATCTCTATAGGAGTACAATATACATAGGTGAAATACATTCTGAAGTTACATATACATCAACAGCTACCTTTGTAAAGAAAGCTGTAATAGGTTTTCCTCATTTTCTCCCAGAAATCCCAATATCTGATGATTAGATAGTCAAACCAATGTTCTCTGATATTTTTGCATTAGACTATGGAAATTATCTTATGCCTTAATCCAACAGATCCTTGGCATTAAAGACATCCATATTCCATCACCTTTTATAGAATATCTATCATGCAACTTGGCCATTAGATTGATTATATACAGATGGAGTTACTTCTTGTGATTGAATTCTAGACATGAAAGTAGCTGTCCCTTTTATATGCAGAGCATGATTATGTGTGTAGCATTGTCTTGTCTTCTTATATTTAGAACCTAATTATTTCCATACCATTAAGTATTTTTATTTTAATGGTAGAACCAAGTTTTTAGATGTATCAAATTGAGTTGTAAACATTTCCTTTTTTAAATATAAACTCCTTTTAGAATATTAAACTTGTGAAAATATTTGCAACTCAAAAATTAAAAATATATTTATATTATTTATATGAATATTTAGACTACATTTATTTTGATGTGAATTATCCATTATCAATGTGCTTGGTTTTATATTTTTTCTTTAGTATTTGTCTTTTTGGAATGCACATGTACCACATATCTCATCAAATTCGGCTTTAGAAAGCCAAATAAAATTGTTCACAATAATGTGATCTAACAATGAGTAAAGTTAAATATAATTAACTTGTAATCTAATAATTTTTTTTTGTTAAAATGTTACTCAAAATTATTGTAACAATGAGTAAAGTTAATACTACTCAAAATTATTGAATGAATGTTAGTATTGTTATAATGTTACTAATAAATTGTTAATAGTATTGTTTGAATGTTACCTAAAGTTTATGTAAGTTTTACATGTCATCGTTACAAATCTTGCTTTTTTATTTGTAAATTTTTACTAAATGACACATTTATGTGGCAATGGAATTTCATATTAATGATCCTCTTAAAACAATATTTTAGAAGGGAAATCCCAATTGATCTGTATAAATATCAAAATTTAAGACCTATCATGTATTAAATTAGTCTAAATTAAATTCCTTTCTATGTGGTTATCTAAATGTATACCTCAAACACCAACTTGAAAAATTAGTAGAAATAGAATCAGTGCCAAAATTTTTAATCAAATGATTTTGTTTGATATGTGCATGTAGGAATGGAGTAGACACCGCATGATTGTTAAAGGAAAACAATCTCATATTTCCTTGTTGTTTTCAAATAGTTTTCACATGAGATTGTGATAGAATCACCCCCGACATTATAGAGCTTTGACATATAGAGATTTAAAATGTTCAATGTTCAGGATACGCATAATATAAACTGAAACAAACATTGAAAGGATCATGCCACAACAAAGTACATAAATAGATTCTTCGTTTATGTATTTTTCAATTTTTCTATATGCATAATAAATAGATTCTTGTTTGGACTCAAAGGATCAACCACAAAATTACAAAAATATGCAAGTTTATCTAGTTTCCCACATGCATATTAGATCTACAAACCTCTAGTTTTCCACGTGCATGTCAAGATCAAATATTCCATACCTCACAATGAGATAAATTGTGAAGAGTGGGAATGAACACCATATTTTTAAGGTTTTTCTAAACTATACAAGTCTCCACCTTCATGTGAAACTCACAAGAGCAGTAATATGCAGATTTTTTTATATTTTTTTATAAATGAATAAAAAACGAAAAGCTTGTACGAGCATTTTATAGAAATAATAAAACAATTCATTGGTATACATTAATTTATACAGCTTAAAAGAAATACCAAAATAATATGTATACAACTGTAAACGAGTTTAGGAATAAAAAATAAAATATGGCACCAAAGTGATATTTATATTAATGACTGCTTCAAAATTACACTCAGGGGATTATCATTATCTCTGGACCAAGACTTGTCTTTTCACAAATGATGAGCGTTTCAAACCACTTAATCAATGTTTAGTGATAAACAAAACATAAAATGAAAACCAATAAATATGTCGGGCATAATAAATCAAAATGACCAACGTTGGAATGCTTCACATTTGCAGTACTTATCAGTTTTAAATCTCCAATTTATCACTTTGCAAAGACTCGATATCATAAGGATCATTAGCCTCTTTCCTTCGACAATCAATCTCTTTAACCCCTCCTACTCAAGAAATAGTTAAGTAATTTATTCTTTAAGGAAACTTTCAAAAATTATATTGGAAAATCATGAATGAGACAGGTGGAATGAGAATTTAAACCTAATATGTAAGCATCGAAAGGAAGGAAAATCTAAGCTAGCTTTAGAATTCATATATTTTAAAGAGTCTAGAAACATTTAGGAATAGTCACGCAAAAGGGGGGATGCACTATTTATCCAAAGTCACACATATATAAACACTCCTCGTGCCTCCTAAAACCTGTGTATAATTTAAAACATAACATGTTTGTATCATAATTTAAATCAACCGGCACAAATGTTCCACCTGTAACATCATAATTTGGCATGTCTTCATATAACCCTATATTTTTAAATAAAAATATGTTCAAAGAGAGTTCATCCCTGTAGATATCAAAACTTTGACAAAAAATGTGTTGTGTAGCGTGTTCATCAAAATTGCACTAGTTCACCAAGTGTTAGAAAAACAGGATCGCAGAGCAATAACAATAAACAAAAATGCAAATATAATCACACATACACATTACAAGAGAGACACAGATATATTGTGGTTCACCCAACTTGGGCTACGTCCACACTGAATTTTCTAGTCCTTATTATTATTACCGTCCAACAAGATGAAGGGATACAACCTACAGCACAACCGCTGCACTTCCTCTTCTCTGTTTTACAGTCTCTCTCCCGATCTCAAAGATCTTTACAATGCATAAAACCTAATACATCAACCCTAGCCGTATTACAATGTTTTTCTTTTATAAGGGAAATACAATGGGAAAATACCACGGGATACCCAAAACCATGGGCCCGCAAAACAGCTGGCGAAAACAGCCCCAAAAATTTTCTTCGGGGGCGTTGCCCCCGAACCCCCATTTCTAGGGGGCGCTGCCCCCGAACCCCCGCCGGGGGACCGCTGGCCCTCGGACCCCCCAACCAGGGGGGATGGGCCCCCCTGGAACCCCGTGGGGGGGCGATGACCCCCCACACCCCCCCGCTGGGGTGAGTGTACAGTCCACCTACACATCATATAGAACTGGGGTACAAACACGGCTAATACAATATCATCTATGAGACTAGAAGATCTGGCTCCACAACCAACACCAAGACTAATACATCAAAAGCATAACCACTGTGCCAACACAATTATGACCTTTGTCCAAATAATTTAGAGATAAAATGCCTGAACGAAAGGAAAAACCCTTTAAAGATTGAAGTTGGTGATGTAGTTGTGTAATATCCCAGGACTAGACTAATTTTTGTGTTGAGCATAAGCTCTAGATCGCATGGACTACTTTTATTTCGTGTTGAGCGTAACATCTCGATCACATGCACTAATTTTATTTTGTGTTGAGCATAAGGTCTAGATCACATGGACTAATTTTATTATGTGTTGACAATAAGCTATGGATCACATGGAATACTTTTATTTCGTGTTGGGCATAAGCTCCGGATCACATGGACTAATTTTGTTGTTGCTGAGCATAAGTTGTGGATCACCACAACTTTGATCATTGTCTCTAGGTGTGGCTTTGAGGACACCTAGATTATTGTTGAGCATAAGCTATGGGAGAGCACGATAAATATTGTAAATTAGTTTTGAGCATAAGCTCTGGAAGAGCACGAGAACTATTGATTGAGTGAGTGTTGAGAAACAAAGCTCTTGAAGCACTTACACTCATTTTTTTAACGGATGTTGAGATGGAGGATCTGGATCATCAGTAATTGGTTTTACTACTGTTAAACTAAAATATGCATTATCTTCTTTTATTCTTTATAAACTGACTAGGACTGCTACTCAAACAGGGATCGAGCATGCAAGAGATTATAATGACCGAGTAGTTGATAACTAAATATCATCTACATGTTAGGATAAGTAAAAGAAATCCTATATTATTTAAATAAACTATGAGAGTTTAAATATAAATTATTTAATTTAATTTAAAGATAAAATAAAGTATGAGAGTTTAAAAATAGATTAATTTATTAATAAAAGATAAATAAACTGTGAGAGTTTAAAATTAAATCAAGTGGTTAAATAAAGACAAAAACAAATAGTAAGTCTATCTAGTAACTGACCTAACTTATTTAAACCTAAAACCCTAGGAGCCTTCTCCTCAAAGAAACTTATATATAAGAGGACATTGCAAGAAGCAATGGTCTGAATATCATTGGAGGATCTAATTCATAAATCTATAGCACTAAGATTTCCCTAGATTGAGTTTTTGGGATTAGTAAGAAAGATAACAATTTTTCACCTAGGCCTTTTTGTCTCTTGGCATGCTCGGTTCATCTCACGGGTGATTTTTTGAACGAACTAGTAAAAGTTCAAGATCTACGGTTGGGAGGAATGTGGCAGTTCCCAAGTTAGTTGGAAAGTGTAAAAGAGTCATATGTATTTTTATATATTTTATTTATTTATTTTTCAAATACTTATTGTATGGATTTAATGAAAGGATCTTATGTAACTATTGGAGTCCAAATCTGTTCATGACCGGAGATTTTTTAGGTTATAATATTTGATGTTTTCTCATAAATACATTAATTTTATTTTTGCAAATTAATATTTTATTGTACGTATTTTAATTTGAATAATATAGGATATTAATTTTAATAAAATAGGATGTTACGATCATTAAATTCTGAATTTCATAGATTGATTTTATAAACTTTAATTATTGTTTTACGTTTAAATTGTATGTTATAGTAGAACTACTTTTTAGTTCATGGTACTTGGGTTAGATAGTAATTATTATGCTTTACATGCTTGATTCTAGATCATTTATATTATTAAATAGGAGAGTTCAAAGATTTCCATTCAAAATAGAAAAGCATTTATAAAATAATATCTTAGGATTTCTAGCCAAAAAAGAAAACTCTCGTTAATCCTAAATAGAGAAAGGATCCCAAACAAGGATCCCATGAAAATTCCATTAACCATAATTAGTTTAATTATTATTTATATAATTATATATATGTATATGTATAAAACATAAAATAGAAATCATAAACTAAACATTTAAACCAAAAGGACTTTACATCAAAATACAACCAAGACTCAACATAACATATTCTATCTGTTATTTCATTTACTTCTAAAACCATGTGAAATATATCATACATTGGAAAAGCAAAAAATATAACAAAAAACAAAGATTGTAACCCAAAAATGGTTTTCCTTCTCACAACAATTGAAAAAACAAGATAAAAAGATAATAATAAGTTATTCAAAAAATTTGAATTATTGTTTTCATACACTCAATTATAATTATACAATATAATCCATCATATTCAATTTTCCACTTATGAAAAGTAATTATTATATATAAAATATCTCATGCTTAATTTCTTGACTCTATAAAATATCTAATGCTTTCCATCCGTATATAAATGCGATGAAGTTGAGGTTATATAAATTAGCTCGAAACCAAAATGCTTCATGTTATTCACCTCACTAATACCATATATTTGATTATTTTTAAAATATAATCCATTTTTATATAGAAACTTTGAACACTTTTAATCTCATTAATATTTTTTCCCATTTTTATATAGAAACTTTGAACACTTTTAATCTCGTTAATATTTTTTTTACCATAATACATAGAATAGAGACACAATTGGCACTTGACAATGTAATCTATTTTGATATAGAAAAATTAAAAAATACATATATGAAGAATGAATTTATGTACTTTGTTGTGGACTCAAAGGATCAACCAAAAAATTACAAAGATATGCAAACTTATCTAGTTTCCCACATGCATATTAGATCTACAAACCTCTAGTTTTCCATGTGCATGTCAAGATCAAATATTTCATACCTCACAATGAGATAAATTGTGAAGAGTGGGAATGAACACAATACTTTTAAGGCCTTTCTAAAATATACAAGTCTCCACCTTCATGTGAAACTCACGGGAGCAGTAATATGCAGATTTTTTATATTTTTTTATAAATGAATAAAAAACGAAAAGCTTCTACGAGTAGTTTATAGAAATAATAAAACAATTCATTGGTATACATTAATTTATATAGCTTAAAAGAAACACCAAAATAATATGTATACAACTATAAATGAGTTTAGGAATACAAAATAAAATATGGCACCAAAGTGATATATATATTAATGACTGCTTCAAAATTACACTCAGGGGATTATCATTATCTTTGGACCAAGACTTGTCTTTTAACAAATGATGAGCATTTCAAACCACTTAATCAATTTTTAGTGATAAACAGAACATAAAATGAAAACCAATAAATATGTCAGGCATAATAAATCAAAATGACCAATGCTGGAATGCTTTAGTTTTACAACACTTATCAGTTTTAAATCTCCAATTTATCACTTTGCAAAGACTCGGTAGCATAAGGATCATTAGCCTCTTTCCTCCAACAATCAATCTCTTTAACCCCTCCTACTCAAGAAACAGTTAGGTAATTTATTCTTTAAGGAAACTTTCAAAAATTACTTTGGAAAATCATGAAAGAGACAGGTGGAATGAGAATTTAAACCTAATATGTAAGCATCGAAAGGAAGGAAAATCTAAGCTAGCTTTAGAATTCATATATTTTAAAGAGTCTAGAAACATTTAGGAATAGGCACTCAAAAGGGGGGATCCACTATTTATCCAAAGTCACACATATATAAACACTCCTCGTGCCTCCTAAAACTTGTGTATAATTTAAAACATAACATGCTTGTATCATAATTTAAATCAACCGGCACAAATGTTCCACTTGTAACATCATAATTTGGCATGTCTTCATATAAACCTATATTTTTAAATAAAAATATGTTCAAAGAGATTTCATCCCCGTAGTGATCAAAACTTTGACAAAAAATGTGTTATGTAGCGTGTTCATCAAAATTGCACTAGTTCACCAAGACTAATACATCAAAATCATAACCACTGTGCCAACACAATTATGACCTTTTTCCAAATAATTTAGAGATAAAATTCCTGAACGAAAGGAAAAACCCTATAAAGATTGAAGCTGGTGATGTAGTTGTATAATATCCCATGACTAGACTAATTTTTGTGTTGAGCATAAGCTCTAGATCGCATGGACTACTTTTATTTCTTGTTGAGCGTAACCTCTGGATCACATGGACTAATTTTATTTTGTGTTGAGAGTAAGGTCTAGATCACATGGAATACTTTTATTTCGTGCTGGGCATAAGCTCTAGATCACATGGACTAATTATTTTGTTGTTGAGCATAAGCTGTGAGAGAGCACTATAAATATTCTAAATTAGTGTTGAGCATAAGCTATGGGAGATCACGAGAACTATTGATTGAGTGAGTGTTGAGAAACAAAGCTCTGGAATCACTTACACACGTTTTCTTAACAGATGTTGAGATGGAGGATCTGGATCATCAGTAATTGGTTTTACTACTATTAAACTAAAATATTAATTTTCTTTTATTCTTTATAAACTGACTGAGATTGCCACTCAAATAGGGATAGAGCATGCAAGAGAATATAATGACCGAGTAGTTGATAACTAAATATCAACTAGATGTTAGGACAAGTAAAAGAAATCATGTATTATTTAAATAAACTATGAGAGTTTAAATATAAATTATTTAATTTAATTTAAAGATAAAATAAAGTATGAGAGTTTAAAAATAGATTAATTTATTAATAAAAGATAAATAAACTGTGAGAGTATAAAATTAAATCGAATGGTTAAATTAAGATAAAAACAAATAGAAAGTCTATCTAGTAATTGAACTGACTTATTTAAACCTAAAACCCTAGGATCCTTCTCCTCAAAGAAACTTATATATAAGAGGACATTGCAATAATCAATGGTCTGAATATCATTGGAAGGTCTAATTCATAAATCTATAGCACTACAATTTCCGTAGATTGAGTTTTTGGGATTAGTAAGAAAGATAACTATTATTCATCTAAGCCTTTTAGTCTCATGGCATGCTCAGTTGATGCAAGTCATCTTACTGGATACTTTCTTGCTTAACAATACACACGACACAAACCTCAATGTTTTCACAAACAGGTGTAAAAAAGGATGCCAGAAGTGGCTTTATATTATTTCTTTGAATTCGGTTACAATGAAGAATGACTGCAAACAAATAACTTACTACAGTCGGCCTCAGCCGTTACAACTTAGAAGTAGTTGTGCTGTGCTCTCCTGTGTGACAACCTCACCCTCTCCTGGTTCAACTCGGAATGCTGAGCTATGACTTGATCTCAACTCCTTTCTTCGGTCGGTGTGACTCCTCACAACTTATTCGGCTCTTGCTATGATATCCTGCTATTATTGCTATTCCCAACATTGCTGAAATCCCCGAGACACGCATCCCTCCTATCCGCCGATTCTTCTAGATCCTACAAACCTGCAATTGACAGATCCTGGCCGTGTTGCACATCCCCTGTCCATGATGTCACCTGTCATGTCTTTCACCAACTCGCAATAACTGTAATAACATCCTTAGAAACCCTGAACGGATACCAGGTACAGTTCCTTCACTTTTTTCCCTTCCGAATCTGCTACAGTAGTCAGTCACATATCGACCTTCCTGTCGACTTGTTTTCTCATCTTCTATGGTTCGCTAGTCCTCCCCTTCCTTTGCGCTTGGCTCTGCCAAACCTATCACGTCATAGTCCGACTCCTCATCGACTACCTGATGTCTTACTCCTTCACTTGTCGTCCATCGACTAACTCCTGTTGACCCTTGACCAATCACAACATTCGCTATGTTTCATCAGTTGGTCACACTCCGATTGCTTTTCTACTTGACTCGTTGACATTGACAAGTCAACCTGCTCCCCACACCAGTGGTCATCGCAACCCTGTTGGTCGGCTTTCCCCCCTGTTGTTGATGTATATGTAACTTCAGAATGTATTTCATATATGTATATTGTACTCCTATACAGATGGTATTATTCCTCTATACGGAAGTGGTTTTATTCCTATAGAGATGTTATTATTCCTCTATACGGAAGTGTCATCATTTATATTGTAAGTGTCGTAACTTATACTTGATGGGTTATTAGACCACCTTGTTGGGGTTGGCCCTGTATAAGTCATGTGGGTCGAAGGGTTATTAGACCACCCTATTGGGGGTCGGCCATGTGGGTCAAAGGGTTATTAGACCACCCTATTGGGTGTCGGCACAGTCAGCATTATGTTATGTGGTTAAGTTAAGGCCGACCTAGTAAAGGTTATTAGGCAAGTCAAGTCAAGTATAAATAGAGTGTGAGAGGCACTCTATTTCATCATTCTATTCACACACTTCTCTCATTCGAAAAGTGGTGCACTTGTGAGGAGGATGCTTTGCTACTAGGAGAAGACTATCTCTTGTATTCTGGTTGTATCATTACTCTATCTATCTCTGAGGAAGTTATTGGGGTTTTTCACCTTTATGGTTCTCCCCAAGTAAACTCTGTGTCTCTTGTGTGCTTGCATTATTGTGTCCATGATTGATATGTTGTAGATTTGTTGTACATGATATTATCTCAGTTAAGATCCTAAATCAGATTGAAGTAAATTCTGAAAATTTAACATGGTATCAGAGCTAGCCTGAAGGAAGGCATGATATGGCATGTATGACACTTGTTGCACTTACGATGCTAGGGCTTGATATAGAAAAAACCAGTCATCGTAGCAATTTCGCTATAAATCAATTGGGGCAAATTTTTTGGATCTAAAACTTTTACAAGTCGAAGATCAGATCCCCATGTACCTTGTGTCCAAAGGAAAACCTCTAATTTGTTTTACTTTGTGGTTTATGATCTGTACAATATAGGGTTTTTGCCTCTTCTAGATCTGAGTAAAAAACCGATGACCTTGGAGAAAGGGTCATAACTTGGGCTAGGAAGCTCCAAATGAAATTTCATAAAACGTGACTGGTAGTACACAGATTGTACTATCATGGGAAACATTTTCAGAGGCCGAAGTTAAACTAGTGACACGTGGAATGCCGTACAAATTCGCTCTCCTGTTTTATCCCATAAACAAGTAACATTGCGACACTTGGCATAAATATCTCTCAGAGAATGAAATTGAGGTCAGACCTATCGAGATGGAAAGATGACAGGTCAGGATACCACAGAATTTTTTTTTATATCCTGTGGATCGAAAAGCGCAAAGTTACACCAGAAACAATCAGGTACATATTTCTGTCAAAACATAATTATTTTTTAGCACCTTCATTCATGGCTTCCGAAATTTAGGGTTTCAGAGAAAGTTGGAATTTGTGTAATCGAAGACTACGGATGAATGCTACTCATCAAAATATAAATTTAGAGATCAAGATAATAATTTTTGGTTGGGTAGAAGACCGGGCTTGTTCAGACCCTAGTTCGGGACTTTGATTGGAAAAGTAGAAAATTAGGGCTTCTGCAAAAATGGAAATTTTTGAAATCTATGACCATGGCTGGAAGCTCCTTAGAAAAATAGAAGCTTAGAGATTTGGATCAAACGTTTTGATTGGGAAGAAGAGTGGGCTTCATAAAACCCTAGTTCGGGGTCATGTCCAGTGAATCTAGAAGTTTCAAAGGAAAAATTAAGGAGTGAAACTTTGCAGTTTTCAAATTCTGAATATACCAGCTTGATCAGCTCATCAAGGCGCATATTTCTATCCTTTCGAAAGTTTGAAATTCAAAGTTTGAATTTTTGGGGTTTCTTTGACAAACCCTATTAAAGCTCCTCATCAAGTTCCTGCAAATCAAGTGGATTGGTTTAATCCTAGAAGAGGATGGATTGGTCACCTGCATAAGTGAAGAAGTTCCTGTTTCAGAGGGAGATGAGGCTAAGGCCTTACATAAGAATATTACAAGCAATCTTGACAGGGATGACTCATCCAGGTATGTCTCAAGATTTGTTCATGATTAAGTTTATGATATGTTTGTCTTCATGTTATTACGGTTAGAACAGTCTTGATTTTAGACTTGTCGTATCACCTTAACAAAATTATGAATGCATGATAGAGGATATTCATTGATTAGGGTGTTGACACTTATGATTGTACTAATGCGTTATGATGTTGTATGAGGTTTATGTTGTTCGCTAACATAAAAGGTACACCAAGAAAGACAAATCATGTTCTAATTCAAGAACACATGATCATGGTGACATGAAGACAAAGATTCATCCATTGTCATGGATCACATAAAAGATCTACTTACGAGGTATGTATAACTTGGTTAACTTATGACACATGCAGGTTACTAGCACAAGTCACTGAAGAGAACCAAAAGACATTATGCGAGTATGTTAGACATAACTAACTAGCATGCTAATCCAGGTATGTTTTTCCTATATCAAGCTAGAATCCTACCTTGTGTTAGGATCTTATACTGTTGTGTTGTTGATAATGATTATTCATGAAGTCATAGGTTTGAATAGTCATGGTTGTTTACATATTATGTTTCTTACCATAATTGATGATATGACTAACTAGAAGAATCATCAAGGTATAGGTTTGAGTAATCACGGGTTTAGGCATATTATGTTCCTTAATTTAATTTATGAAATGACTAACCATAAGAGTCTTATATACATCTTGAATACTAAGGCTTATTATTTCTGTTTGAAATGATCATGACTATACATGCTTAAGATTATTCTATTTTGATAGTATTAAGAATGTACTAATGAATGTATGAGACCTCAATGATAACAAAATGATGATACTAATAAGCATAGTGATTAAGGATGGATATAAGTTCAAGGATAGGTAATCCAGGAAGCAAAGATCAAGAGGGAGGACACTCCAGTTGTTCCTGCAAGGAAGCAAAGATCAAGAAGGAGCACACTTCAGTAGTTTCTGCAATTATGCAGATATTCAGAGGGAGTTGACCACTTCTCACAATCCACATCAGAATGGAGTTGCAGAAAAGAAGCAAAGACTGAGAGGGAGTCAACCCAACAACCAAACAAAGATAAGTATTTGAATTATCATTTCTTACATATTTGTTTGTTGAAATAATGTTATTCAATAATGATGTATATGCTTATGTTCCTAGACTTAGGTTGTGTATTATGCATATTAGAATAATTGCATTAATGAACAGTACACTACTAATATGCATGTGATGGGTAAGTGGCATATGACACTATGCAACATTCCATTGCTACTTATCTAGAATGAAACCTCTTTGCTGACATGTTGGGAGTAGTGCAAACTCTTAACAATGTTCTGGTATAGATTGGAAGGCATCTAGAAAGTTACAGGATATGGATAAATATTGTATTGAAGCATTGGCTAAGATAATTGCATGACTGTATGACATATTTTTTTATGTGTATGAGTTTGTTCTGAAAACTATAAGATGTTTTCTAATCATGCAATTTAACTTATTGTGTAGGAAAGATCGTATACCATCACCTACAAAAGAAGGACTACAACATTTGTTCAACAACAAAGTTATCTATTAAAAATATTGAAGATATTAAAGTTCCCAGGATATGGGAAGAATGCCATGATCGAGGAGTACCAGTCAATCATGAAGATGTTTGGGATACAGTCCCAAGACCTGAAGGGGAGTCTGCAGTGACTTCCAAGAGAATCTACAAGATCAAGCATGTTGCAGGTGGTAGCATAAAGACTTTTGCTCCTGTAGCCAGATACACTTCCATTAGATCAGTACTTGCTCTGGCTACATTGATGAAGTGGAAGATACACCAGATCGATTTCAAGATAGCCTTCTTGAATGGTGTAGTTGAAGAAGAAGTGTATGTAGAGCAGCCACTTGGTTCTGAGACACATGACAGGGAGTCATATATGTGCAGAACTTGGTATGGTAGGATAGACAACTTTCTATCCAGTTTGGGCTTTACCAAAAGTAAAGCGGATTCCAACTTTTACTACAAGGTTGAGGAAGGCAATCCAGTGATACTACTTTTGTATATGAATGACCTGTTTATTACAGGTGAAGATAGATTGATTGTCGACATGTTGTGGAAGCTTGCTGGCAAGTTCGAGATGAAGAACTTGGGGACGATGCACTATTTTTTTTTTTTTGCATGGAGGTGTGGCAGAGTGCAGATGGAATCTTCCTTGGACAAGGGAAGTATGCAATAGAGATCCTGAAGAGGTTTGGCATGATGCACTGCAAGGCTATGGCCACACCTATGGCATCGAACCTGAAGCTTCTGTGTGATGCTTCATCTGATCCGGTTGATGTCACGATGTATCGTCAGATGATTGGATCCTCTATGTACTTGACGAACACGAGACCAGATATTTGCTTTGCGGTGAACACATTGAGCCAGTTCCTGACGGATCTGAGGAGTGTTCACTTGGTTGATGTAAAGCATATTCTGAGGTACTTGAAGGGTACAGTTGATTATGGGATCAAGTATGATGCGAATCAAAAGTTTACCTTGCAGGGTTATGTTGATTTAGATTGGATGTTGCAGATAGGAAGAGCACTTCTGGGTGCTGCTTCAGTATGGGATCGGGTGTGATCTCTTGGTTTAGCAGGAAGTAGTCCTGCGTAGCACTGAGTACAGCTGAAGTAGAGTATGTTGCGACGGATGAGCAGGTTGCAGATGTATTGACCAAGCCGTTGGCCAAAGTGTAGTTTGAGTAATTCCGAGAGAGGCTTGCTGCACTTAAGATCGAGGTTCCTTCCAAGGGGAAGTGATGAGTCCGGAAGAGGCAGATGCACATGAGCTTTTCTGACATGGTTGATGTGTTCTCCCATGGTCGTGATGTAATTGCTGAGCCATTTTTCACATGGTGGTAGATGTGTTCTCCCATGGTGAAAAAGTAAGGGCTGGAGCCTTCCCCGAATGGTGGTAGATGTGTTGTCCCATGTCGATGGTGTAAGTGCTGGATGATGTGCATCTGGGATATGCTTCGTGGATGATGAGATGATCTGAAGAGGATGATGTTATGATGATCAGGAGGATCATGGATGATGAGAATCAGGATGATGCTCCAGTTACTACTCCGTATATGTATATGCATCATGTTAGATGCTTGGACCACGTATCTGTGTATGTATCAGGTGGATACATTGTACGATCAGGTAGATCATGTATGTTGATATGTATCAGGTAGATACATTGTGTGGATCATGTATCTATGTATGTATCAGGTGGATACACTGTGTATGGTGATATGTATCAGGTAGATACTTGGTATGCATCAAGTAGATGCATTGTATAATCATGATGATCGTGGATGACGAGCTTCTCCAGATGACATGCATCAGGACGATGCATAGATGATGATCAGGGTGATCATGTGTACATCAGGATGATGTATGGAGAGTATTAGGTTGATATTCTGTGGCCATGGACAGGTTGTGCATATGAGCATGTCTGGGAGATCCTATAGGTCGAAGTTGTGTACCCGTAACATCCTGGGATGCTCTTTCGATACATT
Organism: Larix kaempferi; assembly: GCA_027924585.1. Lineage (NCBI taxonomy): Eukaryota > Viridiplantae > Streptophyta > Pinopsida > Pinales > Pinaceae > Larix > Larix kaempferi. The sequence continues at coordinate 2,585,761 of BSBM01000259.1, forward strand.
GCTCTGGGAGGACATATAATAGCACCCTGGGAGATCCTTTAGGTCAGAGTTGTGTACCCATAACATCCTGGGATATTGTTTCGAGGTTTTTTCCTATGGCATGTAATTTTCTCTTGGGAGATCTGGATAGGAGGAAAAAGGCCTCAGATGCTTCAGCCAGTTTTTGCCATGACCACATGTAATTTGCTTCTGGGAGATCTGGACAGGATGAAAAAGGCCTCAGATGCTTTAGCCAGGTTTTGTGGTGGACCACATGTAATTTGCTCCTGGGAGATCTAGACAGGATGGAAAAGGCCTCAGATGCTTCAGCCAGGTTTTGTGGTGAGAACACATGTAATGTGCTCCTGGGAGATCCGACAGGTAGAGCTGTGTGCTCGCAATAGCATGGGATGCTTCAGCTAGGTTTTGTGATGGGTCACATGTAATGTGCTCCTGGGAGATCCGACAGCTAGAGCTGTGTGCTCGTAACAACCTAGGATGCTACTGCCAGGTTTTGTGATGCACGTAATAAGTCTTAAGAATTCCACAGTATGGCTAGTGATGATGAAGACCTATAGGTGGTGGGCCTACATCCAGTATGAAAAAGGACTAGCTCTGTAGAACTTCCTATGACGAGTAGATTCAGAGATTGATTGAGATAGAAACACCACTGACGATGACGATGACTCGATGACAATTATCCAGTGACGATGATCCAGAGAAGAAGACTTGTGCTAGAAGACCTGTGTCGAGAAATACCTTCCTAGTTAAGAGGGAGTGTTGATGTATATGTAACTTCGGAATGTATTTCATATATGTATATTGTACTCCTATAGAGATGGTATTATTCCTCTATACGGAAGTGGTTGTATTCCTATAGAGATTTTATTATTCCTCGATACGGAAGTGTCATCATTTATATTGTAAGTGTCATAACTTATAATTGATGAGTTATTAGACCACCTTGTTGGGGTTGGCCCCGTATAAGTCATGTGGGTCGAAGGGTTATTAGACCACCCTATTGGGGGTTGTCCATGTGGGTCAAAGGGTTATTAGACCACGCTATTGGGTGTCAGCCCAATCAACATTATGTTATGTGGTTAAGTTAAGGCTGACCTAGTAAAGGTTATTAGGCAAGTCAAGTCAAGTATAAATAGAGTGCAGGAGGCACTCTATTTCATCATTCTATTCACACACTTCTCTCATTCGGAAAGTGGCGTACTTGTGAGGAGGAGGCTCTGCTACTAGGAGAAGACTATCTCTTGTACTCTAGTTGTATCATTGCTCTATCTATCTTTGAGGAAGTTATTGGGGTTTTTCACCTTTATGGTTTTCCCCAAGTAAATTTTGTGTCTCTTGTGTGCTTGCATTATTGTGTCCATGATTAATATGTTGTAGATTTGCTGTACATGTTGTTCTCTTAGTTAAGATCCTAGATCATATTGAAGTAAATTCTAAAAATTTAACACCTGTCGATCAACTTCGACTAATATGCCTCGGCCCCGATGCTGCTGCATTAGATTCCCCAGGTGAAAAAGAATTCGAATACTCCGTCAGTCTCCTAAAATCTTCTTCGGAAATCCATGTCACCTCCTGCAACTCATCATTTTTCCATCGCACCAAGTATTCCTTCTTCTGTGCGCTACGTGTTCGCCCAACCTCACGCTCTTCAACTACTTCTACAATCTCTTCCTTGTGTCGATCTAGAATTTGGTCTGTCCATTTGATGCTTATCACCTCCCCGCTTCCATTGCTTGAACCTTCTTCAAACTTGTACGGATCTGAAACATTGAACGTCGCTGAAATGTTCAAGTCTTCCGGCAATTCCAACACATAAGCATTGTCCAAAATCTTCTTCAGAATTCTGCATGGCCCTATCTTCTTCAGCTTCAGCTTGTTGTATGTTCTTGTCAGAAATCTCTCTTTCTGTAAGTATGCATAGACTAAGTCCCCTTTGTGGAACGATTGTAGTCTCTTTTTCCTGTCGACCCTCAACTTGTATGCCGCATTACTCTTCTCTATGTGCTTTCACACATTTTCATGAACTTCATGCATATGCTCAACGAATGATTCTACATCCGCGCTCTTCCTGGTTTCTATCGGCAATTCGACCAAATCCACCACTCCATGTGGGCTCAATCCCTTCAATCGATTCACATAATTGTTATATGCGAACTCCGCCTGTGTTAACACAATCTCCCACTGCTTGGCTCTGTCATCTACTAGACATCTTAGAAGGTTTCCCAAACTTCTGTTGACCACCTCGGTCTATCCATCTGTCTGTGGATGGTATGTCGAACTAAACTTCAACTTCGTGTCCAGTTTATTCCATAGGGTTCTCAAAAAATTCCCCATAAACTTGGTATCCCGATCCGATGTGATACTCTTTGCAACCCATGCAATCTGACTATCTCCTTGAAGAATAGTACAACAATTCTCATGGTGTCACTTGTCTTCTTACATGGTATGAAATGTGCCATCTTTGAAAATCTGTCGACTACAACAAATATTGAGTCTCTCCCTTATTGAGTATTCAGTAATCCTAAAACAAAATCCATGCTAAGATGCTCCCAAGGGTTACCTACCACTTACAATGGTGTATACAACCCTGTGTTCTGACTCCTTCCCTTTTCCAACTGGCAAACTTGACATTGTCGAACCCACCTTCCAACATCTGTCGACATCCCTGGCCAAAAATACTTCTCGTCAACCAATGCTTTGGTCTTCTCGATAACAAAATGTCCTGCTAACCCACCGTTATGACACTCTAGGATTAGGTTCTCTCTTACTGATCATCTGGGAATACATAGCTGGCTTCCCCTAAATAGATATCCTTCTTGAATGAAGTAACTCAAATATGGAGTCCTGTCGATACTCCAAGGTTCACGACAAGCCTTCCATGATTTTGCAAAATCCTCGTCGGTCTCATACTCCGTCTTTATCGAATCTATCCTCGTTGCCTGGACTGTCGTCATGCTCAATATCGCAAATCGCATGCTCAATGCGTCAGCAACTTTATTTGACTTGCCCGACCTATGTCGCAACACGAATGTATATCTCTGAAGTAGTTCCACCCACTTCATGTGTCTCTGATCCAATTTCGATTGAGTGTTCAAGTACCTCAGTGCTTGGTGATCTATATACAACACAAATTCCTTGGGAAATAAATAATGCCTCCAATTCTTTAGTGGTTGAACGATAGCATAAAACTCCTGGTCATAGAATGAATACTTCTGCTTTGCTTCATCCAGCTTTTCACTAAAGAATGCAATTGGTCGGCCCTCCTGGCTCAACATTGCTCCAATTGTTGTTCCACTCGCATCACAATTGACCAGGAAAACTTCGTCAAATTCTAGGAGCACCAAGAATGGGATCTCGGTGACCTTTTCCTTTAACTCGTCAAAATATTTATGGGTTGCATCCTTCCACTTGAACTCACCCTTTTTCATGCATTCTGTCAATGGTGTACAAATCCGACTGAATCCCCGTATGAAATTTCAGTAGAAACTAGCAAGTCCATGGAAACTTCTTACTCCAGTTGTACTTGTTGGTTCCGGCCAATCTACTATTGCCTTCACCTTCTCTGGGTCCATCACCAACCCTTTACCTGAGTTCACAAATCCCAAGTACACCAATTCCTTCTTCATGAAGAAACACTTTTGCAAGTTTACCATCAGCTTTTCTTCCTGCAATTTCTGTAATACTTGTCGAATGTGTTCCAAGTGTTCTGCCTTGGTTCGACTGAAAATCAGAATGTTGTCTAAATAGACTACGAAAAACTTTCCTAGGAATGGCTTCAACACTTCATTCATCAATATCATGAATGTGCTGGGTGCATTGGTCAACCCAAATGGCATGAATAATCACTCGTATAACCCTTCTTTTGTCTTGAATGTGGTCCTCCATTCATCTCCTTCTCTGAACCTAATCTGGTCGTATCCACTCTTCAGGTCTATTTTTGTGAAGTATGTCGCTCCACTCAGGAAATCTATTAAGTCATCCATCCTCGGAAATGGAAACCGATACTTGATCGTGATCCTGTTGATGGCTCTGGAGTCGGTACACATTCTCCATTCTCCACCCTTCTTCGGTGTCAATACCGCTGGTACTGCACATGGGCTCAGAATTTCTTTGATCAACCGTTTGTCCAACAACTCTTGGACCTGTTGGTTTAGTTCTTGTCCCTCAGTTGGACTCATTTTGTATGGTTCTTTATTTGGAAGACTTGACCTTGGAATCAAGTCGCTCTAATGGGATATGCTCCTTGTCAGAGGCAATCCCTTCACTTCCTCATCAGCCATTATCTCCCTGAATTCTTCGAGCAACTCCTTGATCTCGACCGGAATATTCTCCTTCTTGGTCATTCCTTCAACATATGGTCCTTTTGGAATGATTGCAAAACATCCTGACTACCTCTCCTCCTCTATGAGGAATTCCTTTGCGGTGCTTATCAACACTCACTTTTCCCAAAGATTGCTCTCACTCTCCCTATTGTTGGCTGGCTCTTCTCGCCTTAGCTTAAGAGTCCTCTTCACGCCATTCTTCCACACGGTGATTGTGTTGGCTCGACCATCATAGATCATTTTCCGATCATATTGCCATGGTATTCCTAACAATAAATTGCATGCATCCATGGGAGCTACATCACACAGTATGCTGTCCTCTAATCCTTCGACTCTGAAGTTGATCAGGCACTGTCTGGTCACTCTGACATGGTGTCCTTTCTGTAACCATGAGATCTTGTAGGGGTGCGGGTGCTCTTGACACTTCAACCCAATCTTGTCAATGACTTCTGTCGACACAAGATTCTCCATGCTTCCACCATAAACTATGGTCTTGCAATGCCATTCCCCGACCTGCACCTTCATTCTAAAGATCGCCTTCCATTGTGCTGGCTCCATCGGGTCATGTTGATCTTCCTGGATCAAGGCTCTCTGAGGCATCAGATTCTGGTTCTTTTTCTTTTCACCTCCACTAATGTCAGATGCCGATTCTTCCCTCTTGTCGATTTTCTCATCCTTTCGACTCTGGGTTTCAATTCCTCTACAGCATGTAGGTTTTCTGGCACTCATATGCCTTGTGTCCCATTCCTCGACACTTGTAACAGATTATGGCTGGTCTGTTAGTTCCTTTCTTATCGGATGGACCACTTCGGCTATACGCATCTCGACCGCGGTTCTCACGACCATCGCGTCATTTTTCTTGCGCTTTTCCTGTTGATGTCCCTTCTATGTGTCGTCTATATTCAACACCTTCTCTCCTGTACCCGCTACTTTGGCCTTTCATGGAGATAGTTTTTGCACCCTGGACAGTCATCCTTCCTCTGGTCACTATGGAGTTTCTTGACAGCTTCTCTTCTACCTTCAGAGCTAACTGGTAGGCTTCACTGACTACTCTGAACCTCGACATGCTGAGTTCATCCTGAATAGCATATTTCAACCTGTTCACGCATCTAGCGACAACTTCTTCTCCTTCATCAGTTCATCCTGACTGAATTGAAAATTGGTAGAACTCCTCCGTGTACTCTTTCACGGTCATCTCTTTCTATCGAAAGTTCTGTAGATTCCAGAAAAGGGAAATCACATAGTCATTTGGAAAGAACTTTCCCTTCAACTTGGCGACAATTCTATCCCAAGACTTGATTTTCTCCTTGCCTTTCTTGATTATATCAGCCTATACATTGTCCCACCACAACGAGGCATGACCCTTCAACCTCAGACATGCACTCTTAACCCATTTAGGATCCTCAATCTGCTCTATGTCGAAGTATTTCTCCATCTCTCTGAACCAGTCATTCAAATATTCTGGATCGAGGCTCCCTGAGTACGTACGCACATCTATCTTCGCCTGACCTCTCATATCTGCCAGAAGTTTGATTAGTTTTTCCTCTGGTTTCTCTACGGCTTCTTCCCATGCTGCCACTTCCTCGATTTCCTCATCGTTGTGGTCTAGTGCTTCAGGAAGACAACCACGCCCGTGGTTTTCTTTGATCACTACGACTTCATTTGTCAAAGTCTACATCATTCTGACACATTTGTTGAACATCTCACAATCCACTGAGATGGCTACTGCGCCACACACCCTTCGTCCTTGGACATTAACGCCTCTTTGAGCCATTTTCAACCTCTGTGGAAACCCTCATGCCTCCAATCGCAACCGGACTTCCAATATTTTGCTCTGATAGCAACTGATGCAAGTCACCTTACTCGATACTTTCTTGCTTAACAATACACACGACACAAACCACAATGTTTACTCAAATAGGTGTAAAACAGGATGCCAGAAGTGGCTTTATGTTACTTCTCTGAATTCGGTTACAATGCAGAATAACTGTAAACAAATAACTAACAACAGTCGGCCTCAACTATCACAACTTAGAAGTAATTGTGGTGTGCTCTCCCTGTGTGTCGACCTCACCCTCTCCTGGTTCAACTCGGAGCACTGAGCTATGGCTCGATCTCAAATCCCTTCTTCAGCCAGTGTGATTCCTCACAACTTCTTTGGCTCTCACTCTGATATCCTGCTGCTACTGCTGTTCTCGAGATTGCTGAAATCCCCAAGACACGCATCCCTCCTGTCCACTGATTCTTCCAGATCCTACGAACCTGCAAGTATCAGCTACTAGCCATGTTGTACAGCCCCTGTCCATGACGTCACATATCATGTCTTTCACCAACTCGCAATAACTGTAATAACTTCCTCAGCAACCCTGAATGGATACCAGGTATAGTTCCTTGACTTTCTGCCCTTCTGACTCTGCTACAGTAGTCGGTCACATCTCAACCTTCCTATCGACTTGTTTTCTCATCTTCTGCGTGTTAATTTTTCAGAATTTACTTCAATCTGATCTAGGATCTTAACTAAGAGAACAACATGTACAGTGAATCTACAACATATCAATCATGGACACAATAATGCAAGCACACAAGAGACACAGAGTTTACTTGGGGAAAACCATAAAGGTGAAAAACCCCAATAACTTCCTCAGAGATAGATAGAGCAATGATACAACCCAAGCATAAGAGATATACATCTCCTAGCAGCAACTTCTCCTCCTCCACAAGTGTGCTACTCTCCAAAGAGTGTGAGAGAGAATAGAATGATGAAATAGAGTGCCTCCTGCACTCTATTTATACTTGACTTTACTTGCCTAATAACCTTTACCAGGTCGGCCTTAACTTAACCACATAACATAATGCTAACTAGGCCGACACCCAATAGGGTGGTCTAATAACCCTTTGACGCACATGGCTGACCCCCAATAGGGTGGTCTAATAACCCTTCAACCCACATGACTTATACAGGGTCGACCCCAATAAGGTGGTCTAATAACCCATCAAGTATAAGTTACGATACTTACAATACAGATGATGACACTTCTGTATAGAGGAATAATACCATCTCTATAGGAGTACAATATACATATATGAAATACATTCCGAAGTTACATATACATCAACACTCCCTCTTAACTAGGAAGGTATTTCTCGACACAAGTCTTCTAGCACAAGTCTTCTTCTTTGGATCATTGTCACTAGATAATCATCATCGAGTCATCGTCATCGTCACTGCCACTGCTATCTCAATCACTCTCTGAATCTACTTGTCATAGGAAGTTCTACAGAGCCAGTCCTTTTTCATACTAGATGTAGAACCACCACCTGCAGGTCTTCATCATCACTGACCATACTTTGGAATCCACAGGACTTATTACGTGTGTCACAAAACCACAAAAGAGCATCCCAGGATGTTACGGGTACATAACTCCGACCTGTAGGATCTCCCAGGGTGCTATTAGATGTGACCCCACCATAAAACCTCGAAAGAGCATCCCATGATGTTACGGGTACACAACTCCGACCTGTAGGATCTTCCAAGGCACAAATTACATGTGGTCACCACAAAACCTCGCAAGAGCATCCTAGGATGTTACGGGTACACAACTCTGACCTATAGGATCTCCCAGGGCACAAATTACATGTGGTCATGGCAAAACCTCGAAAGAGCATCCCAGGATGTTACGGGTACACAACTCCGACCTGACGGATCTCCCAGGGTGCTATTATATGCCATAGGAAAAAACCTTGAAAGAGCATCCCAGGATGTTACGTGTACACAACTCCGACCTGAAGGATCTCCTAGGGTTCTATTATATGTCCTCCCAAAGCAATGTCTCGAAATAGCATCCCAGGATGTTACGGGTACACAACTCTGACCTATAGGATCTCCCAGACATGCTCATCTGCACTACCTATTCCACGGCCACAGAGTATCATCCTGATACTCACCATACATCATCCTGATGTACACATGATCATCCTGATCATACAATGCATCCACTTGATGCATACATAGTATCTGCCTGACACATATCATCATACATGATCTACCTGATCATACAATGTATCCACCTGATACATATACAAATACATGATCCACCTGATCATACCTGATACATATCAACATACATGATCTACCTGATCATACAACGTATCCACCTGATACATATACAGATACATGGTCCAAGCATCCAACATGATACATATACCAAATACATACAAATGATCCAACTGATCATAACAAGCATCATCCTCTTCAGATCATCTCATCGTCCACAAAGCACAGCCCAGATGCACATCATCCAGCACTTACACCACTGACATGGGAGAACACATCTACCACTATTTGGGGAAGGATCATGCCCTTACTTTTTCACCATGGGAGAACACATCTACCACCATGTGAAAAATGGATTCAACCCTTACATCTACACCATGGGAGAACACATCTACCACCATGTGAGAATGGCTCAACAATTACATCACGACCATGGGAGAACACATCAACCATGTCATAAAAGCTCATGTGCATGTGCATCTTCCAGACTCATCGCTTCCGTTTGGAAGGAACCTCGATCTGAAGTGCACCAAGTGTCTTTCTGAAGTACTCAAACTGCACTCTAGCCAATGGCTTGGTCAATACATCTGAAACCTGCTCATCCGTCGCAACATACTCTGCTTCGGTTGTACTCAGTGCTATGCAGGACTGCTTCCTACTAAACCAAGAGATCACACCTGATCCCATACTGAAGCAGCACCCAAGAGTGCTCTTCTTATCTGCAGCACTGCTTTTCCAATCTGAATCAACATAACCTTGTAGGTTAAAATTTTGATTTGCACCATACTTGAGCCCATAATCAACCCTACCCTTTAGGTACCTCAGAATATGATTTACATCAACCAGGTGAACACCTTTGGGATCCATCAAGAACTGGCTCAATGTGTGCACCGTAAAGAAAATATTTGGTCTCGTGTTCGTCAGGTACATCAAGGACCCAATCATCTAACGATACAAAGTGACATCAACCGGATCATATGAAGCATGCTTTAGGTTTGATTCCATAGGTGTGGCCATGGCCTTGCAGTCCATCATCCCGAACCTCTTCAGGATCTCTACTGCATACTTCCCTTGTCCAAGGAAGATTCCATCTCCACTTTGCCACACCTCCATGCCTAGAAAGTAGTGCATCATCCCCAAGTCCTTCATCTCGAACTCGGTAGCAAACTTCCACTACCTGTCGGCAATCAATCTATCTTCACCTATAACAAACACGTCATCCACATACAATAAGAGTGTCATATGATTGCCTTCCTCAACTTTGTAGTAAAGGTTGGAATCCGCTTTACTCTTGGTAAAGCCCAAATTGTATAGAAAGTTGTTTATCCTAGCATACCAAGTTCTGCTCATATATGACTCCCTGTCATGTGTCTCAAAACCAACTGGCTGCTCCACATACACTTATTCTTCAACTACACCATTCAAGAAAGCTGTATTGAAATCCATCTGGTGTATCTTTCCTTTCATCACTGTAGCCAGAGCAAGTACAGATCTAATGGAAGTGTATCTGGCTATAGGAGCAAAAGTTTCTATGCTACCACCTGCAACATGCTTGATCTTGTAGATCCTCTTGGAAATCACTACAGACTCCCCTTCAAGTCTTGGGAATGCATCCCAAACATCTTCATGATCGATTGGTACTCCTTGATCATGGCATTCTTCCCAGATCCTGGGAACTTCAATATCTTCAATATTTTCAATAGATAACTTTGTTGCTGAACAAATGTTGTAGTCCGTCTTTTGTAGGTGATGGTATACGATCTTTCCTACACAACAAGTTAAATTGCATGATTAGAAAATATCTCATAGTTTTCAGAACAAATTCTTACACATAAATAAATATGTCATACAGTCATGCAATTATCTTAGCCAATGCTTCAATACAACATTTATCCATATCTCGTAACTTACTAGATGCCTTCCAATCTCTACCAAAACATTGTTAAGAGTGTGCACAACTCCCAACATGTTAGCAAAGAGGTTTCATTCTAGATAAGTAGCAATGGAATGTTGTACAGTGCCATAAGCCACTTATCCATGTATATTAGTACTATATTGTTCATCAATGCAACTATTCTAATATGCATAATACACAACCTAATTCTAGGAACATGAGTATATACATTATTGAACAGTATTATTTAAACAATAAAATATGCAAGGAATGATAATTCAAATACTTATCTTTGTTTGTTTTGTTGGGTTGACTCCCTCTTAGTCTTTGCTTCTTTTATGCAACTCCATTCTGATGTGGATTGTGAGAAGTGGTCAACTCCCTCTGAATATGTGCATCCTTGCAGAAACTATTGAAGTGTGCTCCCTCTTGATCTTTGCTTCCTTGCAGGAACAACTGGAGTGTGCTCCCTCTTGATCTTTGCTTCTTTGTAGGAACAATTGGAGTGTGCTCCCTCTTGATTTTTGCTTCCTTGTAGGAATAACTAGAGTGTGCTCCCTCTTGATCTTTGCTTCGTGGATTTCCTGTCCTTGAATTTATATCCATCCTTAATCACTATGCATGCTTATTATTATCATCATTTTGTTATCCTCAAGGTCTCATACATAATCACACATTCATTAGTATAATCTTAATACTATCAAAACACAATAATCTTAAACATGTATAGTCATGATCATTTCAAAGACAGATAATAAACATTAGTACTCAAGGTTTCAGGGAAGTCTTCTTTTACTCATGCATATTCTTATTTGATCATAGGACTCTTTTGGTTAGTTAAATCATCAATCAAGATAAGAGACATAATATGCATAAACCCTTGATTACTTACATTTCTAACTTTATGAATAAACATAACCAATCATACCAAGTATACTTATATAAGGGATCCTAACACAAGGTAAGATTCTAACTTGATATAGGAAAAACATACCTGGATTACTATGTTAGCTGGTTATGCCTAACATACCTGCATGATGTCTTCTGGTTCTCTTCAATGACTTGTGCTAGTAACCTGCATGTCTCATAAGTTAACCATTGTAGAACCAAGTTATACATACCTCGTAAGTAGATCTTCTATGTTATCCATGACAATGGATAAATCTTTGTCTTCATGTCATCATGATCATATGTTCTTGAAGTAGAACATGATTTGTCTTTCTTCGTGTACCTTTTATGTTAGTGAACAACATAAACCTCATACAACATCACAATGCATTAGTACAATCATAAGTGTCAAAACCTTAATCAATGAATATCTTCTATTAAGGTGATACAACAAGTCTAGTAATTAATCAAGATTGTACTAACTATAATGATATGAAGACAAACATATCATAAACTTGACCATGAACAAAATTTGAAACATACTTATAAGCTATACCTGTCGAGATTGCTTGTAATCTTCTTATGTAAGGCCTTAGCCTCATCTCCCTCTGAAACAAGAACTTCTTCACTTATGTAGGTGACCAATCCATTCTCTTCTAGGATTAACCCAATCCACTTGATTTGCAGGAATTGGATCTGGAGATGGATTAGGGTTTGTCAGAGAAACCCTAAAAATTCAAACTTTGAATTTCAATCTTTTGAAAGGATAGAAAGATGCGCCCTGATGAGATGATCAAGCCGGTATACTTAGAATTTGAAAACTCCAAAGTTTCACCCCTCAAAATTGCCTTTGAACCTTCCGGGTTCACTGGACATGACCCCGAACTAGGGTTTGATAAAGCCCACCCTTATTCCCAATCAAAAGGTTCTATCCAAAGCTCTAAGCTTCTATTTTTCTGAGGAGCTTCCAACCGTGGTCACAGATTTCAAAAATTTCCATTTTTGCAGAAGCCCTAATTTTCCACTTTTCCGATCAAAGTCCTGAACTAGGGTCTGATCAAGCCCGGCCTTCTACCCAACCAAAAATTATGATCTTGGCCTCTAAATTTCAATTTTGATGAGTATCATTTAGCCGTAGTCTCATATTACAACAATTCCAACTTTCTTCGAAACCTTAAATTCCGGAAGCCATGAATGAAGGTGCTCAAAAAATAATTCTGTTTTGACATAAATATGTACCTGATTGTTTTTGGTGTAACTCCAAAATTTTCAATCCATAAGGTCTGAAAACTCTTCTTGTGATAGCCTGACTTGTCATTTTTCCAACCCCATAGGTCTGACCTCAAATGGATTCTCTGAGAGATAGTTATGCCAAGTGTCGCAACATGACCTATTTATGGGATAAAACAAGAGAGTGAACTTGTATGATGTGCCACATGTCATTGGTTCAGTTTCGGACTCTGAAAAAGTCACCTCAGAAATTACAATCCGTGCACTACCTGTCAATTTTTACTAAATTTCATTTGGAGCTTCCTAGCCCAAGTTATGACCTTTTTTCCAAGGTCACCTATTTATGACTGAGATCTGGAAGAGGCAGAAACCCTATATTGTACAGATCATAAATCACAAAGTAAAACTAATTAGAATTTCTCCTTTGGACACAAGGTACATGGGGATATGATATTTGACCTGTAAAAGTTTCAGATCCGAAACCTTTTCCAAAATGGATTTATAGTGAAAGTTCTACTATGACTAGTTTTTTCTATATCAAGCCCTAACATCGCAAGTGCAACAAGTGTCATATATGCCATACCATGCCTTCTTTCAGGCTAGCTCTGATACCATGTTAAATTTTTAGAATTTACTTCAATTTGATCTAGGATCTTAACTGAGAGAACAACATGTACAGCAAATCTATAGCATATCAATCATGGACACAATAATGCAAGCACATAAGAGACACAGAGTTTACTTGGGGAAAACCATAAAGGTGAAAAACCCCAATAACTTCCTCAGAGATAGATAGAGCAGTGATACAACCCAAGCATAAGATATAGACATCTCCTAGCAGTGGCTTCTCCTCTTCCACAAGTGCGCTACTCTCCAAAGAGTGTGAGAGAGAATAGAATGATGAAATAGAGTGCCTCCTGCACTCTATTTATACTTGACTTAACTTGCCTAATAACCTTTACTAGGTCGGCCTTAACTTAACCACATAACGTAATGCTGACTGGGCCAACACACAATAGGGTGGTCTAATAACCCTTTGACCCACATGGCCGACCCCCAATAGGGTGGTCTAATAACCCTTCGACCCACATGACTTATATAGGGCTGACCCCAACAAGGTGGTCTAACAACCCATCAAGTATAAGTTACGACACTTATAATATAAATGACGACACTTCTGTATAGAGGAATAATACCATCTCTATAGGAGTGCAATCTACATATATGAAATACATTCCGAAGTTACATATACATCAACACTGCAGTTCTCCAGTCCTCCCCTTCGTCTGCGCTTGGCTCCGCCAACCTGTCGCGTCGTAGTCTGACTCCTCGTTGACTAACCGATGTCTTACTCCTTCACCCGTCGTCCATCGACTAACTCCTGTCGACCCTCGACCAATCACAACATTTGCTATGCTGATTCAGTCAGTCACACTTCAACTTGTTTTTTGCTCGACTGGTTGACTTCGACAAGTCAACCTGCTCCCCACACCAGTGGTCATCAGCAAGTTCGCTGGTCGGCTTTCCCCCCTGTCGATCAACTTCGATTGATATGCCTCGACCCCGATGCTCTTGCATCATCGGTTTGTCTCACAGGTGATTTTTTGAACGAACTAGTAAAAGTTCAAGATCTACGGTTGGGAGGCATGTGGCAGTTCCCAAGCCAGTTGGAAAGTGTAAAAGACTCATATGTATTTTTATATATATTTTTATTTATTTTTCAAATACTTATTGTATGGATTTAATGAAAGGATCTTATGTAAATATTGGAGTCCAAATTTGTTCATGACCGAAGATTTTTTAGGCTTTAATATTTGATGTTTTCTCATGAATATATTAATTTTATTTTTGCAAATAAATATTTTATTGTACGTATTTTAATTTGAATAATATAGGAGTTTAATTTTAATAAAATAGGATGTTATGATCATTAAATTCTGAATTTCATAGATTGCTTTTATAAACTTTAATTATTTTTTTACGTTTAAATTGTATTTTATAGCAGAACTACTTTTTAGTTCATGGCGCTTGGGTTAGATAGTAATTATTATGCTTTACATGCTTGAATCTGGATCATTTATATTATTAAATAGGACAACTCAAATATTTCCATTTAAAATAGAAAAGCATTTATAAAATAATATCTTAGGATTTCTAGCCAAAAGAGAAAACTCTCATTAATCCTAAATAGGGAAAGGATCCCAAACAAGGATCCCATGAAAATTTCCTTAACCATAATTAGTTTAATTATTATTTATATAATTATATATACATGTATATGTATAAAACATAAAATAGGAATCATAAACTAAACATTTAAACCAAAAGGACTTTACGTCAAAAGACAACCAAGACTCAACATAGCATATTCTACATGTTATTTCATTTACTTCTAAAACCATGTGAAATATATCATACACTGGAATATTTTCGAACTCATCCATAGTATTAATGTAAAATGAAAAGAAAACACAAAACCAATCTCTTTCATAAGCTAGTTGTTCATCACCACCATGCACACAATCTACATAATGCACTTCTCATGAGAAACACAAGACATGACTGATCAAACTAAACGTTAAACATATAGTTTCCACTATGTTTATGTAACCATCATTCACATGCATCTCCTCGGCCATAGAGAATTTTCTATCGTATAGAAATAAAAACACATACACACATAATGCAATAACAGATAAAAGTCTTCACCACGCAGTGAACGATGCATTTGTTAAACTATTAATCAATGCATAGTCATCTCAATCCAAACAAAGGACACGTAGATCAATATAAAGGCCATGATTTCAAGGTCTAACTTAGAGGGATAAGCCTCATGCTTTCCCCATGCTCTACAACTCAGTTATCTCTACAAGTCAAGGATCAAATCCCGTAAACAACGTTTTTAATTTAAAGCATGTACATGTATTTAACCATTAGAATACAATTATAAACCAAGGATTAAACCACAATAGGATGTGGGCATTGAACCCAAACATAAATCAAATTATTTGAAGACCTGAACGACAACAAGTAAAAAGACTGAGTAAATACATGTCAACATAATTACAAGGCCGAGAGGTGCTAAACCATCATATCAAAATATATCAATATACATAGGGTTTTAATAAATAAAAAACAAAGAATATTAATTCCCTATGGGAAATCCAGAGATTCACTCTTCATCCAAGGGTTAAATACACCTACACTTTACACATACTCAGGATTCATGAAAGGTAAAAATGGAAAACATAAATATAGCATCTCTTTTAAAAATGCATTCAACGATTAGAAAGAACTTTACACACAACAGTCAAAAGAGAAATATGATTTGTTCGTTGATTCCAAAAAAATATAATATAATTATGAATAACAATTAAGTCTAGAACAACTAGAAAGACCTAGAAGCGTATTATATATCACCATAAAAAAACAGTGTAAAACCCTCTTGCCATGGATTTAAATCCATAAGAACTTTCATAAAACCCTTGTCTCTATATTGTAAACTAAAGAAATCCAAATCTGGGCATTCCTAGCAAACAAAAATGAAGACTCATCAAAATTGTCATTCCTTTTGTTAGCACTCAAATTGTGCTAGGTTCTATGGCAGGTTTCATGGAAATAAAAGTGCTTCGTGGTCATCAGAATCCCCATAGGGAGAGCCACCTCACGGGCCACATCCTCAAAGATGGAAGAATTTGGATTACAGGCGATAGATTTATACAAGGGCATGTTAATCCTTGCGTCCATGCTACTTCAGATGCATAGTGGCGGGTAAAAATGCCAAACACAGAAAGAAGCATGTAAGGATGGTCCAGATCAAATGCCCTGAATATCATTGACCCCGAGTGCAGGCGCAAATGAAGTTGTGGGAGATCTAACGCATGGGAGGAAGGGAGCCCATGGGAAAGTTCTTGAAGCAATTAACGGTGAAGATCAGTGGGAGGAAAGATCTACAGTGTACAGCCACCGCGCTGATCTAACTTACGCGAAAGGTGTTATGTTTCAAATCACCGCAGTTGGAGTAAGAGCTGTGCATCTGTCAACGGTGCAGATCTACCGGAGGTGAATTAACGGTCTAGGATGACTACGCTGATTTTTCTCACAGGTAGGTTAATCCCGTCTCAAATCGATGCAGGAGGTAAAAGATGCATCATCCGATGATCAAGATTTAATCAAAGATAGGACCAATGGCTAGGAATTCTTTGAAAGATCAAACGGCCGATTGGAACAGGTGTGTCGCTGAAATGGAAAACTACAGAGGTTGAAATCTACTATCCCGACCCAAGCTCGAGTTTTCATAGACGAAAGATACCTTTGCTGAAAATCAATGATTGCCATGAGGGTTGAGCCACCTTGATGCAGTCAAATGTCCTTTCTGTATGGCCCGAAAAGTATGACCAAATATGTCCGATGTCATTTCAAACCTCAATCATTATGCCAAATCATTTGGAGGGTCCATTCAGAAAATCATAATGGAATGATTTGCATGGGAATGCCATTGCTATGAGTTGTTATAAACCTGATCTCCTAAGCTCGCAACTCACGTCTGAAAAAAGTGGCGAGTTCCTCTATCTTGGTATTTTTTGCAGTCTATATCAGAGCTTGGAGAGAGAACAAGGAGCCAAAGTAGTAATTATACCAGAACATGTGTTGTATGAGATGGACGGAGAACATGTTTATTTACCTCCCATAGTTCGCGGTCATGTGGGAGATGGTTCTGTCTGTAAATCAGAAGATCCCCAAGAAGGACAGACAAATGGGAGGTTGCAGTAGTAGAGAAAGAGGCAAGAAACCTATGAAGAAGGCAAGCAGGAAATCAGCCAAGAGGTGGAAATTATCAAGGATCTAATACTCCCTACAGAAGGGATACTTTCTACTCCTGTACCGAAAAGACACCAGGCATAAGATTCTTTCGACGTGGGTGATTTTCTTGATTGGTATGGTCAGGTGAAAACCCAAGACTAAGGTGGCAGCATTTTTATGTTATTTACATTTCACCACCCAGCAAGTCTGTCTATTGGCTATAGGTGTACATTCCTTCTCTCCAATTTTGAAGGTTAAGGCGGTCCATAACCAATTTTGAAATGCGGTATGGCTTAGTGGTGTACGACATTGGCAGGATCAGTTGGGTTTGGTTTGTTATAGGTAATTTTCCTTTCTACATCAAGCTATCACAAGTGATGAGACAGGCCTGGTAAATAGCAGTTCCAGCTTTAGATATTTTTGTTCGGTATGAAGATTTCAAAAGATAATCTGCGAAGTCATTCGACCAGAATGGAAGCCATAAGCTGGGGCAGTTTCTTACTGTTTGTGTATTTTTTTTAAAAGTAATTTGGCCATGTAATGAAACGGCCCCACAATTGTAAATGGCAGTTAAGCCGGCCTCATAGATATTTTGTTTTGTAATAGTGACAGTAAACGATGCCTCAGTTTGGTTGTTAGATAGGTGTCATATGGTTGTAACTGTTTTCTATTCAGAAGGAGCCGAGCCTAGAGCTTGGAGACATCTATAAATATGTTTGTAATTGAAAGCACAAGGGTTGAAAATCTTATTTGAAATCTTTTGGTATTTTGAGGATTAGTCTATAAGACATTTTTGAGTTGTTTTAATAAAGTTTGCAGAGCCGAAGCCTGCGTTTTGACAAGGATTCCTGTGTAATTAGTCTGGTAGTCTGTATTTTCCTTTTTCCCATGTGAAATTGTGTTTCTCTCTTTATTATTCCATTCTGTGTTATTTATTTCATGCTTGGATCAGGGTAACGGTTAAGTGGAAGTCATATAAGTTATGCTCCGCTTAGCTTTTTCCAAGTATTTCACCAACATATTCTACTAAAGTTGATGTAGGATTCATCTTGGTATGCCTTACATTGATGGACTGTTTCTTTCCTCTTTTGTTCCACAAATTAAATCTCTTTGACTACTAGTTGCTTGCTACCTTGCCCTTGTAAATGCATTTGCATAATCTTTTGTGAATGATGTTTCAGAGTTTGTTAAACGTGACTCCATTTCCCAAACGAAATTCATATGTTTTCAACCAAACAGTGCTTGAATCATTTTTGTTCCAAACATAAATCTAATCTTCTGTATAATTGTTGTAATTGAATATCTTGGCTGTGAATGCTGGTGTTTCTTTTTCATTATTGACAATCTTGATTGTTCCAGTCTTTTCATGAGATTTTAGAGAGAGCCCTCTCTATCTATTTTGGGTCAGTAGCACAGGACAAAGATTGGTTAGTAGTTACCTAGAATTACCCTATTTCGACCTTGGGGGTCAATTTCGGTGTTAACAAATTGGCGCCGTTGGCAGGGACCTAAAAGTTTCATCATCCCTGGGAGAATGACAAAGGGGCAGATCTGAGTGTTGATGGTGAACAGCAATGAGACAATGAGTAGGTTGTACCATCCACCTAGAAACTCCACTCAAGATTCAATTCAAGTTGTAGACTCCACTGGAGAACGAGCTCAACAACCTTAAAAATGGAAGAATCAAGGTTCAGGTATCAAAGCATCAGTCCTTTCAAATAAATCTTGTTCTTCTTTATCAACCTCCTTCTACCTCTATGTATATATATCAAAAAAAATTTGTTCCGCTGGAGAGCTCTAGGTCATGAGAGATTCTCTTTTGTATATCCTTCTCTAGATCTTACAGATGTATATCCTCCTTTAAATCCTAGAGATGATCCCATTCTTTCTCCTAAGACATACAAGATCCATGGACATCCTTGCAAATCCCATGAGAATGAGGCTGAAGAACTCCCCCCTGTACATATTCCTTTTCCTCCCAGATCTCAGCTAAGATATGGCCCTTTGAAGCTGCCCCCTTTTCTTCATGAATACCCTCTCAAATACCACAGATACCTTCCCAGATTTGATGGAGAATCCGAAAACCTAATTGCTAAGAAACATCTTCAAAGCTTTGAGCATTTTTTGGATCTTTTTGAAGTGGAGCATGATGATGTTTGTATGACGGATTTTGCCCAATCCTTCTAGGGAGATGTGAAGAAATGGTTTGGCCGTTTGTAGCTGGAGTCTATAGACACATGGCAGAGGTTTTCCGATGTTGTTTTTGAATTTTGGGGTAAGAGAAGGTCATGGGACCTAGTGCTTTCAGAATTTTACTCCATGAGAATGCAAGAAGGGGAAATCATGTCTAGCTTTAACAGAAGGTTTGCAAGTTTTTATTATGATAAGCCAAGGAACATTCGACCCCTAGAGAATGCCGTCAAGTTACACTATGCATCTATCTTTCCTTCTGACTTATATTTTCTTCTTTTGGAGAGAAGGTCTTCAAATCTGCAACACATGTTTATTGATGCTGTGGAGGTTGAAGAAAACCTTAGAGTGTCTAGAAAATTATCAAGTAAAGATAATGAAGAAAATATTGAAGAGGAATCCAGATTCCAAAAGAGGCATAAACAAGGAGAACTTGCTTTGCATTCCAATATTTCCCAGGATGTATATAGAGAGGACTAACCTGGTGATGTACCAGAAGAAGGTAATTCTGATCCGTTTAAAGAAAATTATAATCAACCTGCTAAGATTTCTGGTGGTAATGGTATTAAAGAGAATTTCAGTCTCCCTAAGTATGATGAGTATGATGATTATGAAGAAGACTGCTCTGGTATTGAGTCAGCTGAAAAATTTATAGGTTCCAGGACAGTTAGTGAAGAAAATCTAGTCTCTGTCCATGATCAAACCTCTGAAAATAAACATGCTGAAAGTGATTGCTCACCCATCTGTTATGCCTCATTTGAATTGATAAAACAAGGAATCAGGGATTCTAATAAAAAAACAGAAGTCTAAAATGGAAAGCTTCCTATTCTTTTTTGAGAGTGATGATAAAGAGGAGAGGCAAGTATGTAATAAATCCCAAGGAGCAGAAATTTGCCATAGGGAAGAGAAGTACCAAATAGAAATCAAACCCCTCTTTCACACTTGAAAATTTCCTATCAAGAAGAGTTTGCTGCACTTAATTTTATTGAAAAATTTAATAATATTCCTGTTGTGTTTGATAGAGAAAAGAAAGTTCCCAATTCTGAGATTTTAGATGAAATTGGTGATGACCTTCATATCTATGTTTCGGAGAGGGATGAAAATTTTCTTCAGTTTTTCCAATTGTCATACGATTCTGAAGAAGATCCGTATAGTCAGATGAGTTTTTCTCCATGTCATTCGACTTCAAATTCTTGTTACCTAGAGGGAATTGTTTTATTTAATACATTTGAAGGTCATGATGCCATTTCGATTGAAACCCAAGAAGAGCTTCAGTTCTATCAGTCTGATGTACGTATGTTTGATTGTCTAATACCTCCTGATAGAGAAAATGAATATGCTTTTAAAAATCTTTATGAAACTCAGTTTGGCAGATGGTAAGTAGAATTGCAGTTTGATTGGCCTTGTTCTGACATATATAATGTGAACAATCAACAAGAACCCTTTGAAGAGACTCTCATGATTGGTCATAAAGACGTAGGACTCTTCCATTTTATTGAAGATCCTTTTGCTAAATTGTTGGAATCATCAGAGAAGATAGAGGCTATGTTGCTCAAGAATGCAGGGATTGAAAAATATTTTCAGTTGGGATTATCATTTGCTAAATTTTTTTTTCGCGTTGGAGAAACTGAAAAAGAATTTCAGTATGGAATTCATTTGCTTGACTGGCTTCATTGGGAATATGTGATCACCTGATTTGGCCCTTATGATCAGCAAGTAGGGTAGGAAATCATCTGCATATAAATAATCTTGAAGGTCTATCATTTTCATTAATTTGAGTGAAATAAGATAGGTAGGAAGAATAGGTTTGCTCAGAAAGCATTTTTTTAGTATATACGGTGTCAATTTTTCAGTCGCAGTTTTCAGATGAAAGATAGGTTGCAGGTTGCAATTGACAGAGTTTGGAGCCGCCCAATGGATCAAGCACTTGGTATACGGGTTCTTTGCTACCTCGCAAGGAGGATAGCATCCCCAACTGGAGCCAGTTGTTAGCACTCAAATTGTACCAGGTTTTGTGGCAGGTTTCATGCAAATAAAAGTGCTTCATGGTCATCAAAATCCCCGTAGGGAAAGCCAGCTCATGGGTCGCATCCTCAGAGATGGAAGAATTCAGATTACGGGTGATAGATTTATCCAAGGGCATGGTAATCCTGGTGTCCACGCTACTTCGGATGCATAGTGGCAGGTAAAAATGCCAGACACAGAAAGAAGCATGTAAGGATGGTCCAGATCAAACGCCCTGAAGATCGACGAACCTGAGTGCATGGTGCAAATGAAGTTGTGGGCGATCGAATGCATGGGCAGACAGGAGCTGGTAGGCAAGTTCTTGAAGCAAATAATGGCGAAGATCAGCGGGAGGAAAGATCTACAGTGTACAGCCACCCCGCTGATCTAACATGCATGAAAGGTGTTATGTTTCAAATCACTGCGGTCAGATTAAGAGCCGTGCATCTGTCAACGGTGTAGATCTACCAGAGGCGAATTAATGGTCTTGGATGACTGCGCTGATTTTTCCCATGGGTAGGTTAACCCCATCTCAAATCACCGCGGCAGGTAAAATATGCATCATCCGACGATCAGGATTTGAGCAAAGACAAGACCAATGGCTAGGAATGCTTTGAAAGATCAAATGGCTGATTGGAACAGGTGTGTCACTGAAATGGAAAACTACAGAGGTTGAAATCTACGATCCCGACCCAAGCTCGAGTTTTCACAGATGAAAGATACCTTCACTGAAAATCAATGATTGCCATGTGGGCTGAGCCACCTCGACGCAGTCAAATGTCCTTTCTGTATGGCCCAAAAAGTACGACCAAATATGTCCGATGTCATTTCAAGCCTCAATCATCATGCCAAATCATTTGGAGGGTCCAGTCAAAAAATCATAGCAGAATGATTTGCATGGGAATGCCGCCGTTATGAGTTGTTATAAACCTGATCTCCTAAGCTCGCAACTCACATCTGAAAAAGGTGGCGAGTTCCTCTATCTTTGTATTTTTTGCAGTCTGTATCAGAGCATGGAGAGAGAACAAGGATCCGAAGTAGTAATTATACCAGAACATGTGTTGTCTGAGATGGAGGAAGAACACATTTATTTACCTCCCATAGTTCGCGGTCATGTGGGAGATGGTTTCGTCTGCAAATCAGATGATCTGCAGGAAGTATAGACATATGGGAGGTTGCAGTAGCAGAGAAAGAGGGAAGAAACCTATGAAGAAGGCGAGCAGGAAGGGATCTAATACTCCCTACGGAAGGGATACTTTCTACTCTACTGAAAAGACACCAGGCAGAAGATTCTTTCGACGTGGGTGATTTTCTTGACTGGTATGGTCAGGTGAAAATCCAAGACTAAGGTGGTAGCATTTTTATGTTATTTACATTTCACCACTTGGCAAGTCTGTCTATTGGGTACAGGTGTACATTCCTTGTCTCAAATTTTGAAGGTTAAGGCGGTCCATAACCTATTTTGAAATGCGGTATGGCTTAGTGGTGTACGGCATCGGCAGGATCAATTGGGTTTGGTCTGTTATAGGTAATTTTCCTTTCTACATCGAGCTATCACAAGTGATGAGACAGGCCTGGTAAACAGCAGTTCCCGCTTTAGATATTTTTGTTCGGTATGAAGAGTTCAAAAGTTAATCTGCGAAGTCATTCAACCAGAATGGAAGCCATAAGCTGGGGCAGTTTCTTACTGTTTGTGTATTTTGTTTAAAAGTAATTTGTCCATGTAATGACACGGCCCTGCAATTGTAAATGGTAGTTAAGCTAGCCTTGTAGATATTTTGTTTTGTAATAGTGACAGTAAACAATGCCTCGATTTGGCCATTAGATAGGTGTCATATGGTTGTAACTGTTTTCTATTCAAAAGGAGCCGAGCCTAGAGCTCGGAGAGATCTATAAATACATTTGTAATCGAAAGCACAATGGTTGAAAATCTTATTTGAAAGCTTTTGGTATTTCGAGGATTAGTCTGTAAGACATTTTTGAGCTGTTTTAATAAGGTTTGCAGAGCTGAAGCATGTGTTTTGACAAGGATTCCTGTGTAATTAGTCTAGTAGTCTGTATTTTCCTTTTTCCCATGTGAAATTGTGTTTCTCTCTTTGTTATTCCATTCTGTTTTATTTCTTTCATGCTTGGATCAGGGTAACGGTTAAGTGGAATTCATAGAAGTTATGCTCCGCTTAGCTTTTTCCAAGTATTTCACCAACATATTCTACTAAAGTTGAGGTAGGATTCATCTTGGTATGCCTTACATTGATGGACTGTTTCTTTCCTCTTTTGTTCCACATATTAAATCTCTTTGACTACTAGCTGCTTGCTACCTTGCCCTTGTAAATGCATTTGTAGAATATTTTGTGAATGATGTTTCAGAGTTTGTTAAACATGACTCCATTGCCCAAACAAAATTCATATGTTTTCAACCATACAGTGCTTGAATAATTTTTGTTCCAAACATAAATCTGATCTTCTGTATAATTGTTGTAATTGAATATCTTGGCCGTGAATGTTGGTGTTTCTTTTTCATTATTGACAATCTTGATTATTCCAGTCTTTTTATGAGATTTTAGAGAGAGCCCTCTCTGTCTGTGTTGGGTCAGTAGCACAGGCCAAAGATTGGTTAGTAGTTACCCAGAATTACCCTCTTTAATCCTTGGGGGTCAATTTCGGTGTTAACACCTTTATTCTCCATCAGTTCAAACACATTTGAAATCATCTCTTCACAGGACGAAACAAGTCCAAGCAGGGCCAAGAGCTTACCAATCAATGCAATAGAAGGTCTAGGAATTAACGTCGTTGTATCCAATGCCCAAGACTTCACCTCCACACATTTAAACCAAACACCTCTTAGTCCTCAAAACAAGAATAAAAAAAGTATGGGTTAAAGAGAATATCATATATATCCAAGCTTTAAACAAAACAAACCTAGAAAGAAGTCGTGGTGGTTACCACTCAGAAAATGATTTTCTTACATCGCTTCAAACCAGTGTTTAAAAAATGATAGCATAGCATAGCTCTAACTATATGGAAATGACTCACAAGTTGAGAGCGTGGAAGAGGGAAACCCTCTCTCCCACAGTGAAAGAAGGTAAGCCAAATGAAATTTCCTGACCCAAACTCTGGGAAGAACTACCACAAACCTCAAATGTTAATACAAGTGATGGTGTGGCAGCCTACAATTTTCCCTTTTAACTACCCATCACACGGGTCACATTCAATGCCCAACAAAATTCAACTAATTTTATTTTGTGGTTCCTTGTCCTAGGTTTTAGTGGAAACATAGAAGATACCTTTAATATAAACGTTGAGCTAAGACTTAAATGCTTTAGTGTTAAGGCTTAGTACCATGCATTTATCATAGACATTGTTTTGAAAATAAGCAGTAAGCTTAGAACTTTTAACTTTCATAAAGCTTTGGTTATTTAAGATAAATACCATTGAGCTAAATTATAAGGGTAGACAGATCCATTCGTAACACCTACAAGGGTTAAATAGCAATGAAAAGTTATCTATTACGCTAAGTAAGACTTAAGACACTTATGGGACATAATTTCACCTATGAAGTAATTGATTCATAAAGAAGGAATTACAACTGATACAACAAATATGGTCAAAAGATGAGCTAATTCATAACTGGTAGAGCGAATAGTCTATAAGATCATAGTGTTTATTGATCAAATCAATTCGATATAAATCGCATACATAGATCGATACATAGGAAGGATCATCCATTACAGGCTTAACAAAACTCATACATATATAGGAATGCAAGGCTTTAAAAGAAGCAGTGCATGAAGACAAATCCAAGTAGAGTAAAAGATGACACTTCAATCTTAACAATGATTTTAGAAGAGTATGTAAATATTAAAGATGCAAATAAGTAAATTGTCCCTAACCTATAGGTAATACTTCTTAGTGCCGAAGTTAGTTTAATTAGACATGTTTTTATGACAATTTTGAAGGCCCATAAAAAAAATAGGGTGTATTTTGAGGGACATTACAAGCTCTGTTCATTTCTTCTTCTACTACAATGACTGGAGTTTCAAGTTCCTCTTCTTTTGGATTCTTTGGAGTAGGAATTGGAGGAAGAAGGGGAACATCATCAACTATGGGCTCCAAGTATACATGTTGTTCAATGGATTTTGGTAGATTTTCAAGTGTATGGATGGCTTTTGCATGGTGGCCAAAGGATGATGATCTAGTAGCTGATGGTATGGGTTGATTAGGTTCAATGTTTCCCCATCCAGTTTCTTTAGCTGAGAGAAGGAGGAAGTACATCCCAACCAAAATTATGGACAAAGTAGTGATGACGTAATTTAGTAGAATTGGGGAGAGCTAGAGGAGCTTAGGACACATGTGGAGGGACTGAATGATGTGAAGGTAGAGTATGTCTAGGTCCAAGGTAAATATGGCTGATTATTTCCAACTGAGTGAATTCATTGGAATTGGCGTAAAAATGCATAGAAAACGTTACATTTTTATCTCCCCCTTGTTGCCACAAATATTGTCCTCTCGCACCTCTTCTGCTTACTGATCGCCTAGGACCTTTGATGTGGAAACTCATGGCTTAATTAAACATATCAATAATGAGAAATAATTTTACATACATAATTTTTGAATGAAAAAAACATATATACAAAGTGACAAAAATTTATTAGCTCTCTTTAATATCTATCCATGCAACATTGATATCATGTCATGTGAGTACTGTTGTAGGGTCTGACTAGCAAGATTTCTTTTTTTGTTTTTTTCAATGTAAATTACTCCTTAATGTAATTAGCATTGAATCTATCAATATTTGCATGTAACAACAATACATAATTAATTAGTGCAACCTTTCATTACTTAAAATAAAGAGAGACTACCAATATACTTTTCAATATAAATTATTCTTCATGTAATTGATATTGAATCTATTAATGATTATATATAACAAACATTGCATAACCAAATAGAGTAACATTTCATAAATTTAAAATAATAAAAATAAAGAACTCTAAGGGCTCTCAACTATAAGAACTCTTTAAAAGTGATATAATCTCTAGTCCTATCCAAGTCAAGAATACTTCATAGTTTTTACCAAAATAAATGAAATGCAATTGAGGCTCCAATCATTATATTTTAGACCACTATTTCATTTCAATCTTATAATTGTCAATTGACCTAAATGTAAAATTTTCCTTTCAATTCTATTGTAACACTTCGACTCTATGAAATAATAAAATTGGCACTTCTCATACATACCCCACACTATACTTTTATATGCTTATATATATATATATATATATATGAGACAATTCCTATAAAAAAATGTAATGCAACGATTTAAATGCAATATCTAACTCAACCAATTTAACAGCATAAAATTTCATTATATTATGATCTTGTAATACAACTTCCACTTTTAATCATATATCTAATGACAAGTTGAATATAAATTATAATTTCACATAATCATTAATTTCCTACTGTCATATCAAAAGTGATATATTTCAACTATAGGATATTCACTAACTTTAATTATTTAATAAAAACCTTTAAGATCCTTTCTATATAGAGGTAACCATTATAAATACTTACCTTAATAATTCAAGCCAAAATATAATACTTCTATTTATAATAATATCCAATTTATAATAATATCCATGCCTCATTTAAAAACTTTCTTTACATAATTATCAATCTACCCTATAAATATAATCTCCTTTGTCTTGTTGAAACGTACCAATACAATTCCATGTCTATTATTTCATATGCTGGAATTTTAACTAAAAATAATAATATGAGAATCGATTCACCAGATTCAGCAATCCAAACAGAGCATTAGAATATCCAACGCCAGAAATATAACTAGGAACATATTATGAGATAAATCTACCAGATTCGTCAATTCGAACAGAGTATTAGGACTTCTATTGACAGAAGTATAGCTTTGTGCGTAATATAGGAATGGATACACTAAACGGATCTTCATTCACCATAAGCCAACGAAATTCGAACAGAGGTGAAGATATCTATTGATAGAAATACAACCATGTTGTTATAAGCCAATGACATTTGAACAGAGTATGAAGATTTCTATTGAGAGAAATTCAACCATGTTGTTATAAGCCAACGATATTTGAACAGAGTATGAAGATTTCTGTTGACAGAAATTCAACCCTCGATGTAGTATGGGGACAGATCTATGTTCATTATATTATTCATAATCCCCAAATTATAGAATTTCAATCTGGAGTCGCTCATTTCAAAAGTAAGAAATTATATCTCGAATTGATGAGGAGTAGTAATTACAGAGATTTAATAAATTTTTGGAGTCGACCTCTGTCTGCGCTCAAATGCATGGATTTTAAATCAGCATCCATTCAAGAGTTTGATTATGATATGAATCGATCTCAGTCTCTAGCCCAAATCGTTGAAAAACAGAGTTGAAATTTTTTTAAGGATCTCGGATCAATTGCACTGAAACCTGATCGCATTCTCAAAAAGTTGAATGCATGTATATGTTGAAAACAGAGTTGCAGATTCTATAAAACCTTCCACCTCTATAATAAAACAATTTCTAAACAATACAAGCAATTTCTGGAAATCGAACTTAACCAAGTATGGAGATAGAGCTCGGTAATACAATGTACATCTTCTAGAAAGAGGAAGGATCGCGCGGTGTAATGAATGTACAACACTCATCTAAACAGCTCGAAGGGATCTGCAATTTCATTCTAAGGTTTATTAAATAAATTAAGAATTGAACCTGTTATCAGAAGGCCGATCCATATTCATAAAGGAACAAGATATTAACAATACATCTCAGAATTCGATCTCCGGATATCAAATGTATGAGAAAAACTTATACATAAAATTAATGCAAGATTAACCTAGGCGTGAAATTACTCAGGCAGGAAATTAAATAAGATGTCGATCCAGTAGAAATTGAACTCTGTAATAGAAATGCAGGGTCAATCTCGAGTGAAGATCACATGCTGTAATAGACATACAAAACTATCGAGTGAAGATCACACACTGTAATAGAAATACAACGCTGATTTGGGCAGCCGAAGAGATCTGCAACTTCTTCTAAAATTTTCTAAGTTAGCTATTTGAGAATTAAAATAGTGGTGATCAAGAACTCAGAGATTGAACTCCAGAAAAGTGCTAGCGCAGAGATTTGATAGTCCAATGCCTAGATCGGCTTCGATAATAATAATAATAAAGTTTTAAACAAAAGTGGGAGATCCTGTGATCATGCTTCAAGAATGTAAATCGAATTCCTTAGGAGTGCAGGTGTTAGATAATTAGTTATACAATCATAGATCGAATACACTAAAACCTGGGCGCATTTTCAGAAGTTTAAATGCATGTATACAGAGTTTACAAATTTAGAATGAATCGGCTTCTCAACAGATATGGAACCGAATCCATAAAATAGACAAACAAAAAATATATATCTTAATAACCCTGATCTAAATTCTCACGCCTTCACCAGTAATAGAAAAATATAAATTACTGTAACATAGTCACATATCTATAACAACTAAATCGGTTTTTAGATCACTATATTTTCTTTTAAAAGAATCCAAATAATAACTTCATATACAGAATAAAAAATAAAAAATAAATGCTGAACCTGGTTTAGATCGTCGAATCCAAGATCAAATGTCCGATTGAGTTGCAGCTGAACCCGTGCTCCAGTCGATCCACTTGACGAAGCTCCTGACAGCCCCTTTGTTGACCACCCTACTATATCGAGGTTACTCTTCTTCACCTCGAACCCCCGAGCTAATGGGGTCGTAAGAACAACTAGCCTCCCAAAAGGATCTCCCAATCGTCGTTCCGGCTAATCCCAACTTCAAGGATCATAACATAATCCGAGATTATGATGACCATCCAGCATTAGGGAGCAAGAGATCCCTTTCTCTTTCTCCTCCCTTCTTTTATAACAAAAATACCGGTGCCATGTGTCCTCACATGCACACATATTATTTAATTTAATATTTTATTAATTTTTTTCTCAAGTTACAAGTGTTTGTTTCTAACTCAAGTGTACACCTAGTTCCCTAAATCAGTGCAAGGT
Organism: Larix kaempferi; assembly: GCA_027924585.1. NCBI lineage: Eukaryota > Viridiplantae > Streptophyta > Pinopsida > Pinales > Pinaceae > Larix > Larix kaempferi. The sequence continues at coordinate 2,615,211 of BSBM01000259.1, forward strand.
AGGTGTAGTTGTCTTTAAGAGAGTCTCAGTTGTGTTTGTCTTCTCAAATATAGTTGTTGTATTTAACCACATGTTCATTCTAAATTTTTTTCCCATTTATTTCTTTTTTATAAAAAAAATATTTTATTCAAAATAAAAAGTTTTCTAATTTATTCCTTTATTTTATATATTTTTTTTCTTTTAAAATATATATATATATATTTTATTCAAAACAGTTTCTACTTTATTTTATTTTCTTTCTTTTTCTTTTAAAACAAAAAGAAATATATATTTCGATAAAAGAAATGATCATTGACTTTTCAACTTTTCAATCTCCTTTCTCATAAATAATAATATAACCATCATGATAATAACAATAAAATATTAATTCCTTTATTATTCAATTTTCTAGAATCTTCATACATATTTTTATTTTTAAATATGCATGCATGAATAATTTTATTTTCCCACTTTTCTTTGTCTAGGTACCTCTTCGGCGGGGCCTTCCAACAATCTTTTTCTTTCTTCTTATGGGGAGCACTGCATAGAGATCGGGAGTCGTTACCGCAATCTCTCAACTATGCTCCTTGGAGACTAAGGGATGTTGAGGGATAAGGCTCTCCTTTTTGCGCACCCCTCAACTCATCGTACACGACCAAATCATTATGATCTTTCCCGTACGACATACGCTTCCCCGGGTGAGCTGAAACAGTTTCACCCATGTGTGGATTACTAATTCAGGGTCAACAGTCAGTCGTCGTACCCCTAAGTGTTCTTTCCGTTGTTACGACCCCGATAATTCCATTGTGGGTCAGGTGGTAAATCATCTTACCTGCCACTGCACACACTCAAATGCATATTAGTAGCGTTGCACTATTAAAATATTTGTATTATTCTTTTCAGTATCTCAATCAGTCAAGTCTACTAAACATTCATCATTTTAACATTATGCTTCTATCAGTCGAGCATATTCATCGTTCGTTATTTCATCTCAGTCAGTCGAGTATAAAACAAATCATCATTTATCTAACCATTTTCATTTCATATATAAAATTTAAAGCAATCATTCATGGTCCATGTTTGTTATATAGATCCGGGTCACTTCAAACCAGTTCCCTCAATATTCAAATCAGTCGTAGGTCTCAAAATAGTATGATCTATCATAAGTCTCAAATAACCTAGTCAATCATAAGTCTAAAATAATCAAATCAATCATAAGTGTTGAGGCGGGCATTACATACACCCCCTCTTATTAAAACTTCGTCCCGAAGTTCAAAACAAAAAAGGAAAGTCCCGACGCATCTCAGTTGCGTCCTCCCAGGTCGCAGAACTGGGACTATAACTATCCCACTGAACCTTGACCTGATCAATCACACGGTGCCTAAGATGCCGTGTTCGACGGTCCAATATGCATATCGGCTCTGTCGTCATGGTCCCTTCATCCATTATCTGTAAGTTACTCATATCAATGATATGTGTTGAATCAGAAATGTAATGCCTAAGTGTCGATACATGAAAAACATTATGCATCCTATGCAATGATGATGGTAGTGCTAGACGATAGGCAACTGGTCTTATCCATTCCAATATTTCGAAGGGTCCCACAAACCTAGGAGATAGATTCGTCCCTTTCCCAAATATGATAGTACTCTTTTGCGGTCTCACTTACAAAAATAATCGATCTCCAACCTGATACTCTATGTCGAGTCTATGTGCATCGGCATAACTCTTCTATCAATCCTGTGCCTCTTTCAGTCGAGCATGGATATCTGCCATTTGTTCCTCCATTTCTTGAATCACTTCGGGCCCAAGCAGGGTCCTATCCTCTAGTTTGTCCCATCTCAAGGGTGTCCGACATGGTTGGCCATACAAAAACTCAAAAGGTGCCATTTGTATAGAACTCTGATAGTTGTTGCTGTACGCGAACTCTACTAGAGGTAGAAACTCCTCCCAACGGGTTTGCTGGTCCATCACATACATTCTCAACATGTCCTCCAGTATCTGGTTCACTCTCTCAGTCTGCCCATCAATCTCCGGATGGTATGCAGTTTTGAAGTTGAGTTGTGTTCCCATAGCTTCCTAGAAGCTCGTCCAAAATCTACCTGTGAATACTGACCCCCAAATCAGATATTATCTTCCTCGGCACTCCATGCAGTCATACAATCTCATCAATGAATACCCTAGCAATCTCTGGGGCCTGATAAGTGTTCTTGATGGGTATAAAATGTGCACTCTTCGTGAGAGTGTCTACTACCACAAAGATGGTATCATGTCTCTTGTGGGTTAGCGGCAATCCCACAATAAATTCCATGGAGATGATCTCCCACTTTGACTCAGGATTGGTATGAGGATGAAGTAGTCCGGCAGGGTGCCTATGTTCAGCTTTGACTAGCTGACATTCCATGCATTTGGAGACAAAGTTTACTACGTCTCTCTTCATGCTATGCCAGAAGAATAGAGGATAAAGGTCTGCATATATCTTCTTCACTCTAAGATGTGCTCTATCAACAACTAGGTGAGCTTCTTCTAGGACTAGGTTCCCGAGCTCAATGTTCTCTGGTACATAAATACGGTTGTTGTATCTCAACAACCCATCATTTTCCAACGAGTAACCTTTATACTTGGGTAGTTCCATCTGTTCGTGTTCTATCTCGGCCTTTACCTCGTTGTACCACTTGTTTTCCCATTGTACCCCAAGCACTTTTTCTCTCAGGTTGGTCTGCATCGGAATCACTGAGAATATGCAGGGTCTATGACTAAGTGCATATGCTACCTTGTTCAGGGTTCCCTTCACATAGGTAATGTCAAAGTCATACTCACTCAACTGTTCTGACCATCTCCTCTATCTAGCATTTAGATCACGCTGAGTAAAGATATACTGCAATCCATGGTGATCCGTCTTAAGTTCAAATTTCATTCCTATTAGGTAGTGTCACCATAAGCGTAAAGCATGCATTACTGCAGTCAGTTCCATGTCATGTGTCACATAGTTTTCCTCATGTGGTCTGAGTCTCCGAGAGGAGTAGGCAATCACTCTCCCTCCCTGCATTAGCACACATCCGACTCCATCCTTGGATGCATTAGTGCATACCAAGAAATCTTCCTCCATGTCCAACACTCTTAGAACCGGTGCCATTGTTAATAGCTCCTTCAGTTTTGCAAATGCCTTGGCACATCTATCCGTCCAAATAAACGGCCTATCATTTTTCTGCAACTCAGTGATCGGTCGCGCAATCCTCGAGAACCCTTCAACAAACCTTTTGTAATATCCCGCAAGTCCCATGAAGCTCCACACTTCATGTGCGTTCGTTGGCGCTGGCCATTCCCAAATGGCCTCAATATTGGCGGGATCTACTGCTATACCGTCGCCAGAAATAATATGTCCCAAATAGTGGATTTCCTTCTGGAAGAAGGAGCATTTCGATAACTTCCCATAAAGTTGGTTTTCTCTGAGACACTGTAAAACTAATTTGATGTGCTCTTCATGTTCCTCTAGTGTCCTAGAGTAGATAAGAATGTCATCAAGGAATACTTGCACAGACTTGTCGAGATACTGGCGGAACACGCCGTTCATCAAGTTCATGAAGACACTAGGTGCATTGGTCAACCCAAAAGGTACCACTACGAACTCGTAGTGTCCAAACCGTGTCTTAAAAGTAGTCTTCAGAATATCATCTTTTGTGATGCTCAACTGATGGTAACCTGATTGTAAATCAATCTTTGAAAAGATTGTGGTGCCTTTCATCTGATCGAACAAGTCATCGATCCTAGGCAAAGGATACTGATTCCTCACAGTAGCCTTGTTCAACTGGCGGTAGTCAATGCAGAGTCACCACGACCCATCTTTCTTCTTAACAAAGAGCACTGGTGCTCCCCACGGGGAGACGCTTGGTCTAATCAGTGCTAGATCCAAGAGCTCTTGTAACTGCATCTGTAGTTCCTTTAGTTCTAGCATGGACATTTTGTATGGAGCTCTTGCGATCGGTTCTGTCCTTGGCTTTAGTTCTATGGTAAAGTTTATCTCTCTCTGAGGTGGTAGTCCAGGTAAGGGTTCAAGAAATACATCCATGTATTCCACAAATAAGGGATGGTCGGAGATGTCATCTTTGTCCTTGTCTTTATTCATTGCTATTACCGCATAGAGCTGACATCCTTTCCTCAGGGTTCTCTTCAGCTGTAAAGTGAAAATCATCCGTAACGATACCTTGTTTTTCATTCCCCTTAGGACTTTCTTATGACCTTCATCATCATAAAAAGTCAATTCCTTGCTACAACAGTCTAAGATGGCAGCATGGGTTTCTAACCAATCCATGCCCAGGATTAGGTCATAAGCTCCGAGGGTGGTCGCATAGAAAGAAGTTCTAGTGCGACATACTCCTAAGTCTAACTCACAATCTTCTAGTTTCAGTCCCACGCTCTGGGTATTTCTGGACACCATTTCGACTAAGTCGAAATTGTCTTGTGCACAAGCCATCATCTTACTTCGTTCTAATGCAGAATAAGAAATAAAGCTTTCAGTAGCACCAGGGTCAATAAGTAAAGAGAATTGCATACCGTTAAGTGTGCCAGTCATTTCTAGTGTAGTAGATTGATGTTCTGCCTGATGGTTGTTGACCGCCGCATGTATACGATGTGCTTGAACCAGATTTGCTGCAGTAGTCTGATGTGGCCTTTGTTCTTGTCTCGGTCCTATCTGCTGCTAAGGGAAGTCAACCTAAAAGTGCGGACCTCCGCAAACCCAACATCCTTCCTTTGGTCCTCTTCCTGATCTTCTAGTGCATGCGTTATTGGTGCGTGGTCCTGGCTACGCTAGTTTCCCAAATGTTTTGGAGTTGCCTTTTCTAGGTGGTGGCTTGTATGGCGTTCTGTTGTTTCTAACGGGTTTTCCATGTATAGGGTCCTCTGAAGTTATTTTGCTGACCGAAATTCACTCTCGGCGGGTCAGAAGGTGGTACTACCCGATTCCGAATGGGGAAGTTTTTCCTAGACGGACCTATGTTTACCATTTTTTCTTCGGCTATCAAAGCTTTTTGTACTACATCATGCAAATGTAGGCGGAGTAAGAATGCGGACCTTGTCTCTAATGTTTCCGTTCAGTCCATAAATATATTTTTTCACCTTCAGCTTTTCTGTCGAGATGTGAGGTGCATACCTCAGAAGTTCCATGAACCTGATCTCATACTCCTGCACTGTTCTTCCTCCCTGTCGGAGGGCATTGAACTCAATGAGTTGTCTCTCAGTGAACTCTTCAGACATGTAGTGTTTGTGGAACTGTTCTTCAAACAGTTCCCATGACACTTTGTTGGCCTTGACTCCCAACTGTAGTTTCAATGTCTTCCACCAAAGTAGGCTTCCCCTTTCAGCTGCAAAATGGCCATGTGTACCTTCAGGTTCGAGGTGTAGTCCCTCAAGGTGAAGCACATCGTCATGTTCTCTAACCAAGCTTCTGCCACGGCTCCTTCAGTGGAACCCCAAAATTATGGAAATCTTACTTTTTCCAGTTCTCTATGAATGTTGGCAGGAGGTGGGTTCTACAGTTCAGTCGCAGGTACTATGGGCCAGTCTTCTGTGCGATCCAATCGGGTCAACAGTGCTTCCGACATTCTTTGGAAGTTTCTCATCATGTTCATGACTTCGACGGCGGAAAAGTTAATCGTCTCTTCGGCTCTAGGTGGAGTAGCTACTGGAGGGGTTGGTGGACGTACTGCTTGCGCTCATCCCCTCCCAGTCCTACCTTGGCGATTCCATCGATCCATGGCAAAGTCTAGTTTAGAAAGCAAGTAAATTTTTGTTAACTAAACGGTTTATCAAAGTATTGCGGAAACATTTCGGTCCGAACTAAGTTCGACCGTGCTCTGATACCAAATGTAAGGTCTGACTAATGAGATTTTTTTTCTTTTTTTTTTTCTTTCAATGTAAATTACTCCTTAATGCAATTAGTATTGAATCTATCAATATTTACATGTAACAACATTAGATAATTAATTAGTGCAACCTTTCATTACTTAAAATAAAGAGAGACTACCAATATACTTTTCAATATAAATTATTCTTCAAGTAATTGATATTGAATCTATTACTGATTATATATAACAAACATTTCATAACCAAATAGAGTAACATTTCATAAATTTAAAATAATAAAAATAAAAACCTCTAAGAACTCTCAACTATAAGAAATTATCTATAAGAACTCTTTAAAAGTGATATAATCTCTAATCCTATCCAAGTCAAGAATACTTCATAGTTTTTACCAAAATAAATGAATTGCAATTAAATCTCCAATCATTATATTTCAGACCAATATTTCATTTCAAGCTTATAATTGTCAATTAACCTAAATGTAAAATTTCCCTTTCAATTCTATTTTAACACTTCGACTCTATGAAATAATAAATTTGGCACTTCTCATACATACCCCACATTATACCTTTATCTGTTTATATATATATATATATATATGAGAGACCATTCCTATAAAAAAATGTAATGTAACGATTTAAATGCAATATCTAACGCAACCAATTTAACAGCATAAAATTTCATTATATTATGATCTTGTAATACAACTTCCACTTTTAATCATATATCTAATGACAAGTTGAATATAAATTATAATTTCACATAATCATTAATTTTCTACTATCATATCAAAAGTGATATATTTCAACTATAGGATATTCACTAACTTTAATTATTTAATAAAAACCTTTAATATCCTTTCTGTATAGAGGTAACCATTATAAATACTTACCTTAGTAATTCAAGCCAAAATATAATACTTCTTTTTATATTAATATCCAATTTATAATAATATCCATGTCTCATTTAAAAACTTTCTTTACATAATTATCAATCTACCCTATAAATATAATCTCCTTTGTCTTGTTGAAACGTACCAATACAATTCCATGTCTATGATTTCATATGCTGGAATTTTAACTAAAAAAAATAATATGAGAATCGATTCACCAGATTCAGCAATCCAAACAGAGCATTAGAATATCCAACGCCAGAAATATAACTAGGAACATATTATGAGAATAAATCTACTAGATTCGTCAATTCGAACAGAGTATTAGGACTTCTATTGACAGAAGTATAGCTCTGAGCATAATATAGGAATGGATCCACTAAACGGCTCTTCATTCACCATAAGCCAACGAAATTCGAACAGAGGTGAAGATATCTATTGATAGAAATACAACCATGTTGTTATAAGCCAACGATATTTGAACAGAGTATGAAGATTTCTATTGAGAGAAATTGAACCATGTTGTTATAAGCGAACGATATTTGAACAGAGTATGAAGATTTCTATTGACAGAAATTCAACCATGTTGTTATAAGCCAACGATATTTGAACAGAGTATGAAGATTTCTGTTGACAGAAATTCAACCCTCGATGTAGTATAGGGACATATCTATATTCATTATATTATTAACAATCCCCAAATTATAGAATTTCAATCTAGAGTCGCTCATTTCAAAAGTAAGAAATTCAATCTGGAATTGCTGAGGAGTAGTAATTATAGAGATTTAATAAATTTTTGGAGTCGATCTTTGTCTGCGCTCAAATGCATGGATTTTAAATCGAAATCGATTCAAGAGGTTGATTATGATATGAATCGATCTCAGTCTATAGCCCAAATCGTTGAAAAACAGAGTTGAAATTTTGTCAAGGATCTCGGATCAATTGCGCTGAAACCTGATCGCATTTTCAAAAGTTTGAATGCATGCATATGTTGAAAACAGAGTTGCAGATTCTATAAAACCTTCCACCTCTATAATAAAACAATTTCTAAACAATACAAGCAATTTCTGGAAATCGAACTTAACCAATTATTGAGATAGAGCTGGGTAATACAATGTACATCTTCTAGAAAGAGGAAGGATCGCGCGCTGTAATGAATGTACAACACTCATCTAAACAGCTCGAAGAGATGTACAATTTCATTCTAAGGTTTATTAAATAAATTAAGAATTGAACCTGTTATCAGAAGGCCGATCCATATTCATAAAGGAACAATATATTAAGAATACATCTCAGAATTCGATCTTCGGATATCAACTGTATGAGAAAAACTTATACATAAAATCAATGCAATATTAACCTAGGCATGAAATTACTCACGCATGCAATTAAATAAGATGTCGATCCAGTAGAAATTGAACTCTGTAATTGAAATGCAGGGTCAATCTCGAGTGAAGATCACACGCTGTAATAGACATACAACAATCTCGAGTGAAGATCACACGCTGTAATAGACATACAACGCTAATCTGGGCAACTGAAGAGATCTGCAACTTCTTCTAAAATTTTCTAAGTTCGCTATTTGAGAATTAAAATAGTGGTGACCAAGAACTCGGAGATTGAACTCCAGAAAAGTGCTAGTGCAGATATTTAATAGTCCAATGCCTAGATCGGTTTCGATAATAATAAAAAAAAAGTTTTAAACAAAAGTGAGAGATCCTGTGATCATGATTCAAGAATGTAAATCGAATTCCTTAAGAGTGCAGGCGTTAGATAATTAGTGATACAATCACAGATCGAATACAATAAAACCCGCGCGCATTTTCAGAAGTTTAAATGCATGTATACAGAGTTTACAAATTTAGAATGAATTGGCTTCTCAACAGATATGGAACCGAATCCATAAAATAGAGAAACAAAAAAAAATATCTTAATAACCCTGATCTAAATTCTCACGCCTTCACCACTAACAGAAAAATATAAATTACTGCAACAGAATCACATATCTATAGCAACTAAATCGGTTTTTAGATCACTATATTTTCTTTTAAAAGAATCCAAATAATAACTTCATATAGAGGAAAAAAAAAAAAACAATTACTGAACTTGGTTTAGATCGTCGAATCCAAGGTCGAATGTCCGATTGAGTTGCAGCTGAACCCGTGCTCCAGTCGATCCACTTGAAGCTACCGACAGCCCCTCGGTTGACCACCCTACCGCATCGAGGTTACTATTCTTCACCTCAAACCCCTGAGCTAATGGGGTCATAAGAATAGCTAGCCTCCCGAAAGGATCTCTCAATCCTCATTCCGGCTAATCCCAACTCCAAGGATCATAACATAATCCGAGATTATGATGACCATCCAGCATTACGGAGCAAGAGATCCTTTTCTCTTTCTCCTCCCTTCTTTTATAACAAAAATACCGGTGCCATGTGTCCTCACATGCACATAAATTATTTAATTTAATATTTTATTAATTTTATTCTCAAGTTACAAGTGTTTGTTTCTAACACAAGTGTACACCTAGTTCCCTAAGTCAGTGCAAAGTAGGTGTAGTTGTTTTTAATAGAGTCCCGGTTGTGTTTGTCTTCTCAAATATAGTTGTTGTATTTAACCACATGTTCATTTTAAATTTATTTTCCTTTTTATTATTTTTTTTTATATAAAAAAAAAAGATTTTATTCAAAATAAAAAGTTTTCTAATTTATTCATTTTATTTTATATTTTATTTTTCTTTTAAAATAAAAAAAAATATATATTTTATTCAAAACATTTTCTACTTTATTTTATTTTCTTTCTTTTTCTTTAAAAATATATATATATATATATTTCGATAAAAAAATGATCATTGACTTTTCAACTTTTCAATCTCCTTTCTCATAAATAATAATATAACCATCATGACAATAACAATAAAATATTAATTCCTTTATTATTAAATTTTCTAGAATCTTCATACATATTTTTATTTTTAACTATGCGTGCATGAACAATTTTATTTTCCCACTTTTCTTTGTCTAGGTATCTCTTCGACGGGCCCTTCCAATAGTCTCTTTCTTTCTTCTTATGGAGAGCACTACGTAGGGATCGGGAGTCGTTACCGCGATCTCTCAACTACACTCCTTCGAGACTAAGGGATGTTTATGGATAAGGCTCTCCTTATTGCGTGCCCCTCAACTCATCGTACGCGACCAAATTATTATGGTCTTTCCCGTATGGCATACGCTTCCCCGGGGGGAGTCAGTGGAGTATAAAACAAATCATCATTTATCTAACCATTTTCATTTCATATATAAAATTTAAAACAATCATTCATGGTCCATGTTTTTTTTATAAATCCGGGTCACTTCAAACTAGTGCTCTCAATAGTCAAATCAATCGTAGGTCTCAAAATAGTATGATCTATCATAAGTCTCAAATAATCTAGTCAATCATAAGTCTAAAATAATCAAATCAATCATAAGTGCTGAGGCAGGCATTACAACTGCTATAGCATATGAGCAGGTAAAGTATGAAACCAGGTTGCGAATGAGGGAATGAATGTTGTTATTATGCAAAATATATTCTCTAAGATTGAATATACATCCCGCAACCATAGCCACGTTATTCTCTTCATTCAATACCCTTGAAGATATCTAGCATCATAACCATTATTTAATTCTTGAAACGAAATAATATCGAACTAGAACTTTTGCTCTCTATAAATAAATAATCGTTTCTTAATAGAAATCTTGCAACTGCATGAAGTTGATTTGGTTAAACCAATAGATATATAATCCCATATATATATATATATATATATATATATATATATATGTATATGTATATGTATGCATATATATATGTATATGTATACACACACATATATATATAAATATGTGTGTGTATATATATATATATGTGTGTGTGTGTATATATATATATAGATATGTGTGTGTGTGTGTGTGTGTGTATGTGTATGCATATATGTGTATGTATATGCATACATGAATATATATATACATATATATATGTATGTATATGCATACATACATATATATACATGCATATATACATATACATATGTATGTATGCATACATACATATGTATATATGTATATATATATGCATGTATATATGTGTGTGTGTGTGTGTGTGTGTGTATTACAACTTCTAGTAATAATAAATGAAAACGATAATCCATTTGCTTAGCAAGTCACAATTACATTCAGTGAAACCATTTAATTCTCTACAAACTATTTGTTTGGACTAATTTTGAGTTCATAAAGGATCATCATACTTCAATAGAGATCAAAGGAGAAAGTTTGGATCGTGGATAGATTTATCTTCAGAATATCCACGCAAAATACCATTTAAAAAGGAGTGGAAGGGAATTGATGTTGGATTGGTTTGAACAACTAGAAAAGATATATATATATATATATATATATATATATATATATTTATATATTAAAAAAGGTTTTGGTAAAACAAGAAAGGGAATGTAATGTACATGAGGAAGGCATGCAATGGATGAATTTTAAAATGGGAAAGGGTAAACTGGAGACAAAAATGTGTGAGGAACTGAGCAAGACAAGATTTTCGATGAAGACAACAACTTATTCATATGATTGTGATGTGAACTAACTGACCACTTGAATAATTAATCAAATTTATAACTTCCACGACTCTAATTCATTAATGATAGCTCGGTTCTTGAACTCTCAATGGTTTAGATATACTTTGTTAGAATCTCCCATAAAATTCATACTTTAAAACTAGAATGATGGCTACTCATACAACATTCTAATGCCCAACTGAAATTCTATAATTTGCAGTCAAATGTCACCTTACATATTTACAACTTAGGGTTTGGAGTGAAAATTATTTGAGTCCCAGCTGAAAGGAAGGCTTCAAAACTTATAATAAATTACATATCAATGGTTCTAAACAAATGATAAACCCTAAGTTTTCATTTCATTTGATTAATTCCATACATATGCATCCATGAAAAAACCTACCGCCATGTCAATATTGACTGCAGAATATTTCTTCTATCACATTTCCAGTTAACAACTTATCACTCCAATTACTTACAATTCTAAGAGAATGAAGGGTGGCGAATTAAAGGAGAGGGGGGTTTGGATTTTGGTGGTTCATGGTTTCATGGAATTTAGGGTGATGAGATTAAAATCAAACATGAAAATTCCAACTTGAATGTGTCATATGCTAATTTTGAATGAATACATTTGGATTTCAATAGGTGAGGGATATGGACACATAAGGGAGACACAATGCAATTAACAACATATGCAATTGAATCTATCCAAATGCATCATAGATAAACTAGGTGTCACTTTACATACCTGTCACAAGGATAAATTTACTATGATAATTTATGAAAGCTAATCTAGATGTCGGTTCCCAAATGCGTTGGTCTTTCCTTGCTCGAACAACTGTTAAGAAGAAAGGTAACAAAAGACTCTTGTCATAAAAAAAGTTTAATATGTGAGCCAGAGATAAAAATTCAATGATTTTAACACATTTACTTCAACTCATATCACAATACACAACATTAAATTCCATTGAAACCGGGTTAGTTTAGTGGAAGCTCGAGAATTGGGCATGCAAATATCACCATGCATCAAACTTTGTTTTGATTCAAATCAATGGTAAGCAAGTGGATACAATAAATAAGTTGTTCGTCCAATATTCCACTATATCCACTATAATCATGGTTGATAAATGTGCCTTTCTTCAAACAAATGAGTTGGAAAAATAACATATCAATGAAAATCTAATGTTTCCACTTCATATTAACCAAGTTGAAAACCTGTGAATGCAAGCCAGGTTATTGAGAATAGCATGAAGTTTCACATTGATCCATTCCATGTAAGAGATAAAATATATGCAAAGCCTCGATATACGCATATTGTTACCATAGGATACAAATTACTGTCACCTCCATATCATTTAAAATAAATGTGTGTTATTTCCAAACTGGTGTTTTCCAACGAAATGTTTGTTTACATGATGCCAACCATTTGTAAATAAATGTGACCATGCTTTTAATTTCAAGCCATATCATAATTAGATCAAAATCCTTTCAAAAGGTGCATCTATAACAAAATGATTATACAGAGAGTCATGCAAAAAATAAAAGGAAGCCAATGAATTTGTTATTCATATCAAACCATAGTCTTTCCCTTTGAAGCATCATTCATTTGAACTTTCTTATATATTCATATTTAGTATGTCCCCCGTTCGAGGATTAGATGGCTTAGCTCTAGGATTTTTATAAAAAAAAAACAAAATATGTAATGGATTCAAGTTCAAGGACAAGTATGATCATCTAGGGTAGTCTCATGAATAAATGAAAATTGGAAGTATTCGCAACTTTTTGCGAAAACTGAAGAGGATGCAGAATTAAACATAAGCACATACAATTATAAATTGATCTATTTATTTTTATTTTTCTCCTATTTGAACTTAAAAGGATCATAAAAGATAGAATGGACAAAGTTTAATATTTCCATAATGAATTCCCTTTGAGTATGTAACATTCTAGTCACTTCAACAATAAACATCATCACTAATGTTGTTGCTTCAATTTGCTTAAGTTCACTTCAGTTCTATGATGCCCTCATTCCAAAAATATTGAGAATGAAGGCCCACGAAACTATTGAACATACTTGACCAATTCTCAAGTAACGAATATACACAAATTGTGAAACTTTACACCATAAATTATCTAACCAGGTAAGGAGTATGCATGCCTTCATTGAGTCTTATAGACATATGTTTGTTATATGACATCCATATCACTCCAACAAGTTTACTATAAGTACGTACATAACAAGAATAAATGTTTCTTCTTTTAAACACGTAGTAATTTTAACTTTAAATAAAATGAAAATTGTCTTCTTGGACGAGAAGTATGGAGGAGGTGTAATTGGTGGACTATTCGTAGGATAGTATATCAAAGGATCAATATTTTTGTTCATCACCATGTGCTTCCTATATGGTTGAACATATGTCTACATCAATTGTGGTCGATGAGGTTATATAACCAATATCAAGCCTTCCATCAAGTGATGGGATAGCTGCATTAATGGAGAATGGTATGTATGATAAAGTCCCTATAACATGCCCACTTTTGGGGTTTGTTCCTTGGATGGTTCTACGCATCCCACATCATCCAGGGAAGGTGCAAGGGTGAAAATGAGAAGATGGGTAACAATTTTTGGAGTGAGGCACGATAAAGGACTGTAAATTTCATTTTTTTTAGCAAAAACATTAACCAATTTCTCGACAAATTTTTTTATAATCTCTTCATCAAGAATTGTTTTGAATTTAACCATCGGTAAAAGTTTTCAACGCCAATTTGTTTTAATTTTCTCAACCGAAATTTTAATTTCTTGAATGATAAACTTAGCTATATGATAGATTTCATGCCCACATTTAGCACATATGTCTTTGTCCTTGTATTTTCCTCTGTATAAAAGACAATCATTTTGACAATATTGATATGATATGTACTCAACACAAAACATTTTCAACAATTGCTTTAACGCTTCGTAATTGTTCGAGAGGATGTTATTGGTTGGAAGTATTTTTTCTGTTAATATAAATGTACTTTGTCACAAAGCATGCAACAAATCTCTTTCCATTGTCGATTTAATGGGGACTTGATGATTAGTTACCTCAGTAGTTCCAAGAAAGATCTGTCTGACATACCATACATTTATTTCAGGTTGTACAACATCATTTTGTTCCCCAGTTGGGTAGACCTTCATCCATGCCAAAATACAGGGGTTGTGAAAGCACTTTCCATGCTTTAGAAAAAAGATCCAACAATATTAGCATCATTCCTAGGTCATCTTGCTGGAATGCATTTAACAACATCCCCTCCATGGCATGGGTATCAAGTAATAAATCATCCATACCAACCTCTATATCATTTTTTATGATTCCCCAAGACATAAAGAACTAGTGTTACTATAAATGTTATGAATTGGTGTCTCGATACATAGTAGGAATTGAATAGGTTGTTGATTTGACCCATGCTCTATATGATTCCTCTTTGATATATTCTCATTTAGTGGCCTTTTGTCAATTTGACATCATAACGGGGTGCAATGGTAAATCATATATATATGTTTATCATCGTTGGAATCCTGGTTGCAAAAATATTGAACATTAAATCGTTGATATTAGTATAAAGAATGGATTTATCATGTTGAAACATTATACCAATTTTTTTTTAATATCCTAAGACTTGGAATACTTTATTTGTGTTGAGCATAAGCTCTGGATCACATGGACTACTTTATTTTGTGTTGAGCATAAGATTTGGATCACATATTTTGTGTTGAGCTTAATATATGGATCACATGGACTACTTTATGTTGCGTTGAGCATAATCTTTGGATCACATGGACTACTTTATTTTGTGTTAAGCATAAGATTTATATCACATGCTATACTTCATTTTGTGTTGAGCATAATCTCTAGATCACATGGACTATTCTATTTTGGTGTTGAACATAAGCTTTGGATCACTTGGACTTTGATCATTGTTTCTAGGTTTTGCATTAGAACCATTCTACATAAGTGTTGATCATAAGCTCTAGAACAACATTGGAACTATTGATTGAGTGAGTGCTGAGCAACAAAATATCTAGAAGCACTTAGACTCATCGTGTTTACTGATGTTGAGATGGAGGCTCTAGATCATCAGTAGTTGGTTTAACTATTGTTAAACTAACATATGAATTATCTTCTTTTATTCTTTCTAAATTTATCGGGACTTCCACTCAAAGAGAGATTGAGCATGCAAGAGATTAGAATGACCAAGTAGTTGAGAAACTAAAGATCAACTAGATGTTAGGATAAATAAATCCTATATTATTTAATTAAAACAATGACAGTTTATATATATATATACATTGTGATTATTTAATTTAAAAAAACTGTGAGGGTTTAAATATATATATTATGATTATTTAAATTAAAAATAAAATAAATTGTAAGAGCTTTAAAATAAAACAAATGGTTAAAAAAAGATCAAAACAAACTTTCAGCTTATCTAGTAACTGAACTAAGTGACCTAAAAATAAAACCCTAGGAGCCTTATCCTCATTGAAAACTTATAAATAGGAGGGATTTACAAGGGGAAATGGTTCGAAGATCATTGGAGGATCCAATTCATTAATATTTGAGTACTAGATATTCTAGATTGGGTTTTTGGATATGTAAGCAAGATAACAATTTTCTCTAGGCCTTTTAGTCTATTGGCATGCTCAGTTCATCTCTGGGGTGATCTGTAAAATGAACCAGGAACAATTTGATATCTACAGTTGGGAGGAGCGTGGCAGTTCCTAAGTTAGTCGGAAAGCAGAAAAAGGACTGATAAGCATTTTAAATTGTTCTTAATAATTCAAAGTTTATCTCTATGGATCTAATCTGATTCTTCTTATATTCTAAACTTGTTCATGTAAGCTTCTTATGGATAGAAAATCTACATGCATGATTATTTTATGTTGATTCTATTTATTAAAAATCTGATTTAAAAACTAATGGATAGATATATTTTTATGTGGAATTAAATGTTGATAAAGTTTATATTTCCAAGTTCGAAATACAATTCTAACTTATATGCTGCAATAATGGTTTTGAATATGGTCATTGACACAAGTATTTAGTCGTGACTCATGGGTTTTAAATTTTCTTATTTTCATCGTTATTTAGCATTATTTTTATTTCCAAAATTATAAATTATTTATCATATCATATGCTAATTTTCCTAGGAATAAATCTTCCATCGTCCCTAAATAGGGAGAGGATCCTAGATATGGATCCTGGGACCAAGTCCCTAAACCCTAGGTAGATTATTTAATATATATTTATAAATTATATATATTAAATAAACAATGTATTAAATATATTATAATTTACGATTATATAAAACAAATCCCATTATAAACCAAATCCATTATGATAAAACATGGCACATCATATATAACAAGCAGAGAGAAAATGCACCTATCACCCGCACAAAACACAAGTAAATGTTAAACATTCTAAAAGTCACAATCTATGCATAAAACACTTTCATGGGGAAAGTTAAGACAAACACAACAAGGGTCCACGATTTTCATGATTGCCTAACCAACACAGAATGGACCTTTGTAAAACTTAATACATATGTTATATTTATATTTACCACAAACATAGGACCGTAGACATCAACCAAGGGTCAATTCCCTCATCATGATATTTGGACATAACGACTTATGGGAGTCGTAGTCTAAGCACCAGTTCACTTTTAATGAACTCAAATACCGAAGTTTACACGATCATGCGATAAACATTGACAGTGATCAAATCCCTCTAAACAAAAGCAATGCATAGGATGAAGCAAACGACTCGCTTCCTAGAGTGGCTCTCTCTCTTTGAAAAATAATGAAAATACAGAGAAGACATGAGAAGGGATTGAATCCTGTAAACCACTAAAGACTTACAAAACATCAACTCCAAATTTCTCATACAAATTCATTTACACAAATTTCATACGCATACATAGAAACAAAGCCACATCACGGTATAGTTTACACAGTCCATGATTTATCAATTAATGTGAAAGTTAAACAAAGAACATAATTGAAACAATGACTAGGTACAAGATGAAGACAAGAACGATTTTCTCCTTTACAGGAAATCAAACAGTCATACAAATTACAACGACAACTTTACAAAACGTCTTGAAAATATTAGAATCTTCATTTAAACTGCATACGTTGGTTTGAACTAGTAGATATGATTTATACATAAGCATCTAAATTACAATCCCCAATGGGGAGAAACATTTACAAGAAAAACATAAACAAGGTAAACCCTGTGATTAAAACCATGACTCGTAACTCCTTGTCTCTCCACTAAAAGCGTAGTCATGACAGTGGTAAAGACACGAAGCTATCAACAATTCATAAAACAGAGACCGAGAAATATTCAAATTTATTTCTCAAATGGAGGAAATCAAATACCGTAGGGATCCATGAGCTCAACTAGAGAGATATAACGTTTTCCAAATGCAACCATGGAAGCCCCCAAGTTAAACGTTACCTACACATAAACCTCAGAACATATAAATAAAAGTTAAATGTTATTATGGTAACATAAAAACATGAATACCAAGCTATATTAAAGAATGAAACCCGGCTTGAAGGAAGTTAATACATGTGCATAGGCTTTACCTTTTCTATCAGAGTGATTCCTCTCCAACTAACCATGAGATCGATTGGCGAGTTGATATCTATGAAACATTTCTGAAATGACATAGAGAGGACACCATTGGCTTCCCTCTCCCACAATGAAATCGAATACACAAATGAAACCCTCCCGAAGAACTTCAAACGATGAAACCCTACTCAGGACCGATGTAGGAGACCTCTCTGTGTCCTTGAATTTAAAAAGAAATACAACTAACTCCTATGTTGGTTTTCTTTAGCTTTGTTCAGTGTGCATGTAAAAAGAAATTTACTAGTCTGTAAAATGGGTATGTCTTGCAAGTTTAACTTGTCTTCCTTGGTTGTTCGTCATTAATTACATTTACAATAAATAATTTACACCCTTTTCAAACAACCTTTTTAATTTGCGAAGCAGAAATTTGTCTAACATAAATCTTTCTTAGAATTCCTTTTACTGTTATAGTTTCACATTTATCATTCAAACAAGTAAAAGTCTTTTCAAAACAGTTTAACACTACCCTATGCTTTTCCATCCAATCCATTACAATCAGAACATCGTAAAACCTAAAGGTAACACATTTAGCTTAACATGAGTCCTAAACTGAGTCATCAATAATTCACACTCTTTTACATAATCAGTCACCTTTCTTTTAGTTCCAGTAGCTAATTGGACCACCCATGGCTTTTCAAACTTGTCTTTTTTCAGATTGCAACATTTTACTAAATCAGGTGACACATAGCTAAGACTTGCTCCTAGATCAATTAAAATAGAAATAGGTCTATTTTTCAGCATACCTTCTACTTCAACTATGGAAGTTTGGTGATCATCCTATCTGTTTTCAAAGGCTACATTGATTCTGGGAATTTCCACTTGCAAGGTCACTAACAGTAGCCTCCTCTTGTATTGTGTGTATGTTGTTGATGGTATTTTTTCTGAGTGGGAATTTGGATGCATAGTGAGGTCCTTGACAGTCCCAACATTTAACAGGCTCTTTCTGTTAATTGTTTTTAACGAAATTTTTAGGTGGATCCCTGTTTCTTGCAACTGTAAAATTTGACTGTACATTCCTCTTGAATTATTCCCTTGAAATTTTCTGTTAGAATAATTACGTGAATTATTATTTTCAAAGTTGTGATTAAAAGAAAACTGCTTTTTCGTCTGTTCAAAATTATTAGGCCTTTTTACCTTCCTGCTGTTAGAAAAAACAGGATTGCAGAGCAATAATAATAAATAGAAAAGAAAATATAATCACACATACACATTACAAGAGAGACACAAATATATTTTTGTTCACCCAACTTGGGCTACGTCCACACTGAAGTTTCCAGTCCTTATTATTATACCGTCCAGCAAAATCAAGGGATACAACCTGCAGCACAGCCGCTGCACTTCCTCTTCACTGTCTCACAGTCTCTCTTCTGATCTCAGAGATCTTTACAATGCATAAAACCTAATACATCAACCCTAGCTGTGTTAAAATGTCTTTCTTTTATAAGGGAAATACAATGGGAAAATACCATGGGTTACCCAAAACCATGGGACCAAAAACTGGTGGTGAAAACAACCCAAAAACAATTTCTCGCGGGCTTCGCCCCCGAACCCCCATTTTCTCGAGGGCTCTACCCATAAACCCCTGTAACCTGGGGGCGTTTTCCCCAAACCCCCTTTCTTGGGGGTGCTGGCCCCTACACCACCCGGACCCCCTAGGATCGTGCCGGGATCATAACCAAACTTGGGGTACAAACACAACTGAATAATAATATCTCTGAATCTAGAGATCAGGCTCCACAACCAACACCAGTTTGGTATGCCTTCTCTTTTCTTGTTCTATTCATAACATATATTTTCTTTTCTCATGGCCTCTTCAAGAGTTCAAGGACCATCATACTCAATCCTATCCTTTATATGAGAGGGAAAACAACTCAGAAATATTTGTACCTTAGGATTTTCTTCAATGATGTGACACACATACCTTAATAAATTTAAAAACTTGTTGCTTAATTCCCTCATATCCATGGAACCTAACTTTAACTCATAAAACTATTTATCTCGTTCCTCATAATACTGTTCCGACATAAACTTTCTTTTAAAACATTTCTTAAAATTACTCCAATTTACATTTTTCTCTTTTAAACCGTTTACTTGTTTCAGATCTTGCCACTATATGTCTTATTTTCCAGTTAGATTATAAATTGCCATTTTATTTTTTAAATGACTTGAGTAGTTGTAAATTTGAAAGTACTTATTCATACTAGATAGCCATGTTTCAGATGTCTCACTCTTTTCTATTTCTCCATTAAAAGTTGGTGGTTTGATCTTTTTAAACTCACAAATTTTTTTTTCGCATGGCTTGTACTTCTTGTTTTTAGTGTAGCAGTCACTTTCACTACTATCATTGGAATACTTGTGTTTTTTCCTACGTGCTTCTTCATAAAATTCAGAAGATGAGCTACTGTCATAATTAGCCAATTTTAACTTTTTATCTTTACGTTGGTAGGACATGGTTATGGATTCAAAATTATTTTCTGTTCTTTTATCCTTATCATTATTATGAAATTTATCCAACAGGATTTGATTCAGCTCCTCTTGTGCTTTTAGGATTCGTTCATTTTCTTCCTTAACAATTTTTATTTCTATTTTTAAATCTTTAATTGTCTTTGGTAATTGAAATGAATTATCGTTTAATTAAACAAATAAATGTTCTGCATTAATATGTCCTTGTTCATTATTATGAGACCTCTCCTCAGCTCATACCAACAAACTAAATTGATATAGTGTTGAACATAAAACAAAATAAAATCGAAATTAGTAATTACAATTCTGTTTTCAATTTTAGTTGTGCGAGTTGAGACACTTCATGCCTATTATTTGAACTTGTGCTCTAATACCACATGTAACATCCCCAATTTTCACAAAAATTTAAAATTTTCTAAGTAGCATTAAATGTTGATATTTGCTATGCGGACGTATCATTAATGACAATCTAATTCATCCAAACACAGACTAAAATGTATGTTGGTGACACCGTTTTCAATTAGACGTCGATGTTATAATTACATTACATCCCTTACATGCTATATTTATATTTAGTTATAAATGTCTCTACTTCATGCGCATGATTGAATGCATGTATTAATGTTGCACACATGATGGATGTTTTAATACTATCTTTGTCATCCGAAAAATTATGGTTACTTATTTATGTATAAACTTCGTCCTTTAACTTAGCTCATACTATAATATTGTTTCAATTATAGATACTAACTGTTTGATTTTCCTTTTTGATGAAGGGGTCCTAAGGGTACCTCGAGGCTTACTTAGCTACTAGCTAGCTAACGCATCGTATTATTCCTTTTAAGATTTTGCAGGTAAGCATGGTACTTCCCGGTTAACAAGAGTGTAAAGATCGAGATTTAAAGTTGTATCGACATTTAGTCGATGATAAACTTATACTGGGATTTAAGTTTATGAAAGTCATTACTATTTCGTTGATGCTAATAGCATAAGTCTTAGAATTCCTTCTTAAGATCTAGGGAAATATCTGAACTATTTACGATCATCCAATTGTTCATTATGCAAATACAATTTAAATATTCTAAATATTTGTCCTATGCATTCGCTATGATTCTCAAGGGTTAAGCAAATCTCGTACTTTAATGTCATCTATATAGAATTATTGTTTTATTTAAGTTGTAAAGCTACCTTAACTTAACTACGTTTGAGAATATCAAAACTATAGTTTTTATGCATGCGTATTATAACATGGCAATACTATGATCAACATTTTCCAACTTACCATGTGAAAGGTTGTAGGATTATGAAAGCATGTTTTAATATAGCAATGTTGTGACCACGACTTGCAAACTTGCGAAGTGAAAGGTTATGTGTCATGACCTACTATATACTATAGGATATAAAATATTTGTTGAACTATATGCTATAAACCATATACTATATGCTATATGCACAGCGTAACCGACGTATTGACCTAAGTGGAACACTGCGTTGGCAGGGTACTGAGCTCGATAGTTGTGTAATGTAAATGCCTTTTAATGGAGTTTAGTGGACTGCTTGCTGGAAGACCCCATGGCACTCCCTCTACATGTGAAGCCTTTGGTTTTTGGGACAAAACCCTAACTGTGCATTGATAGTCTATCCACACTCGTAACCTCATTTCATTTCGCAAAACTGTTGGGAGAGTTCAACAGGCTCTCGAAGATATAGGAAGAAATGGACGTTGTTATGTAATTTTGCTCAGGGATTCGATGGTGGGTTCACTAATACGGTTTGGAAGTTCAGCTCAAGGCACTGCCATGGGTAAGCTAACTATACGCAGTACTGAGTAACTCGTTATTAATTATTTTTATCCATTCTTTAAATACTATTACTAAAACCTATTTCTTATTGTGTTCTTTGGAGTGACAGGGTTACAACCTTGACTGGATTGTTACTAAAAGAATCTGGGAAACTATTCTATCATGGATTCAAAACAAGGCATTGGTAAGCCTCGATGATTCTTTATCAACCTTGAGTCGTGACTCTGTTAAGAAATGATGATGAAAGGAAAAGAGGTCAAACAGTAATCTAATGCTGAGATGAAGGTTGCGTCGATATTGATTTAAGCAGTTTTCTTTTAATACTTAAAATCCAGATGGAATTTTGTATCAATGGGGGGTTGAACCCTTGAGCCTTGGCTCGCGTCGGTATCTCAATGCTTTTCCTTAGTTACTGTTCTGTAAGTACATTTTGAGGATTAATAAAAATGGTTTTGTTTGGATTACAAATTATAGTTTGTTCCACTGCTAAGAAATGCTCTCGACATTCTTGTATTTGAAATGGATAGGTTTGATAAAGTTCTCGGTGATATTAAAATTCAGTGATGAAAAATAAGATGGGTTCATACCCTAACCCTGAACAACATGTATTCAAGTTTTGTTTCGGTAATTAATGTGAGTTTATAGGATTTGAACCCGAGTTCTGTTTTATGAGTATTTTATTTTAAAAATTGTTATAAAGGAATATTTTATAGCCCGAGTCTGGGCGTGATGATGTTCAAGCCTCGAACTCCTTGTTTGGTACTGGCCACAAAGGAAAATCTATCAGAAATAGGGTTTGAACGTGGTATGGGTTTGCTTGTTTATTATTATGCAATAGATTAGGAAATGAATACCTATTCCCATTACTATAAACACTTGCTAGTTTATACGATCATTGTTGATCCTTTGGTGAGCCCATTTACGAGTCTCTAACCCGAGCCCAACAGATCTCTCTTATTTTCGAATTGCAATGCAATGTTAATACAGTCATACTAGTTGTGGATTGAGAACAGGGTTTTCAACCCTGGAGTGGTCGATAGAATCTTTAGAGTTACTACTGCTTAGTTATTCTTAGTGTAATTTAATGGTTGGAATAAATGATAATTCTTTTAAACGAGTATTACGATACAATGTGTTTGAAAGATCTTTGTGTAAAATTTAGGTGGATAATTATGGTGAAACGAATCTTGATACTTATGGTTAATAAAGGATAAACACATGTTTATAGATGCTTTCGCATATAATATTTCCAAATTCGATTCATTTATAAAACACCCTGTAACATGAACTTCCATATTACTAGGGTTTTGCAATATGTAAATATATTGTTTATAATACTTAAAGGTTTGGTTTTTGAGAAGGTTTTGGCCCAATTATATGATTTATGATATAAAAGAATAATGTTATGTTTTTATCTTAGGTTTTGATATGAGTAAGAAATTGATTCGGAGAGTGTTACTTCTGAAATAAGTCATGCGTTGCTAAGAAATGTTAAATTGTATGAGATAAACTATATTTCTCAAATGTTTTCGGCAGAGAATAAGAGAGCTTAGTTTTGTTTTAAAAGACGACTCTAAAGTTAATTGCTAGGTATATATATATATATATATAATTTGTTTTTGCAATATCTATTTGGTGTTTATAAAATAGACTAAAGAATAAGTATTACTCATTCTATAATATATATTCTTAGAACTGAGATAAATGCATACATTTATAACTCTGAAAAATGATATAAATTTTCTAGAAGTATTGCAGATCTGATATACTCTGAGAATTTTTTGTGTCAGTTTTATATTTAAAACTATAACTCATCTCAGAAAAGGAAAATGTAAATTGATTTAGAAATCATTCATCTTATCACTAAAGATCATTTGAATCTATTTATAATTTTTAACTTCTTTTTACTAGAGTACGCCACTTAAACAATGTGTGGAAAAATGAAGAGAAGGATTTCATTTGATCATAATTTCATTATTTAGAAAAGAACCTTCAACTAAACTTTCTAAACCAAACAGTTAAGTAAAAGACAATTTTTTGAAGTAGATAACGGTTCAGATTTTAAAGCATTCATAAAAGTAATATGACATTAAATAAATAAGATAACACAATGAAAACCTGTTAACAACAAAGGATGACAAACATCCAAAGGAGCCCATTCCACCAAACCTTCTCCTGAAGACAGCCAAATCACTTGCCTTAGGACCCCCGAGCCTGTTCACTGAACCACCAGGATGAAGATGTTGTGTGGAGAATGGAATAATTTCCTCTACAACTCAATAGTAGTACTAATAGTAATACTTCTGCCTTTAGCAATATTGAACTCAGCAATGTCGTTGCACTAGTTGAGAATGAAATCTTAACTCACTCAATCACTTACTAGCCTTCCCCTCATCGAAACTCTTGTGCTCTCTTGTCTTTCTCTTTCAGAAATTATCACAAGGTAAAAAATGAACAACCTCTTGCTGAATTCGATGGGTAGATAAAGCATGCCTCGGTCTTTGGTCAGTTTTCTTTAGTTAATGAGCCACCTGCTCAATTCCACCTTCTTGGGGAACATGACCATTAAAATAGGGAAGTTTCCCCCTGGAACAACAAGAAGTGAGTTGAGGATGCTGCCGAGTGTCAGTTTGCTCTCCACCCCAGTCCATTCCTCCTAGTGGGTCAGTGCACACTCATTCAACAGTATCCCTTGGATATTTTTCTCCTCTTGTATTTATTAATAATAAAATATTCAGAGTAATTAATTACAATCATCCTTGACTCTACTTGGTCAATAATCATAAAAATTTACAATAACATAAAACATAATATTTTTCTGACAACATAAAATGTTCAGAATTTGGGTATGTGACAATCCTACCTTATATGATTCAATAATGGTTTTGATTATGGTCATTAGCACAATTACTTAGTCATGACTCATGGCTTCTAAATTTTCTTATTTTCATCATTATTCATCATTATTTTTATTTCCAAAAGTATAAATTATTTAATATATTATAGGTTGATTTCCGTAGGAAGAAATCTTCCATCATCCCTAAATAGGGAGAGGATCCTAGATATGGATCCCAGGACCAAGTCCCTAAACCTTAGGTATATTATTTAATATATATTAAATAAACAAAGTATTAAATGTATTACAATTTACAATTATATAAAAAAAATCCTATTATAAACCAAAGCCGTTATGAAAAACCATAGCACATCATATTAACAAGTAAAGAGAAAATGATCCTATCACCCATCCAAAACAAAAGTAAATGTTAAACTTTCTAAAAGTCAAACTCTATGCATAAAACGATTTCATGAGGATAGTTAAGACAAACACAACAAGGGTCCATGATTTTCGTGACTTCCTAACCAACACAGAATGGACCTTTGTAAGACTTAATACATATGCTATATTTATATTTACCATGAATCAAGGACCATAGACATTGACCAAGGGTCGATGCTCTCAGCATGATATTTAGACAGAACGAATTATGGGAGTTGTAGTCTAACCACCAGTTCACTTTTAATGCACTCAAATTCTGAATTTTAAACGATCATACGATAAACATTGAAAGAGATCGAATCCCTCTAAGAAAAATAAATGCATAAGATGAAGCGAATGTCTCAGTTCCTAATAGGGATATATCTCTTTGACAACTAATGAAAATACAAAGAAGACATGAGAAGGGATCGAATCTCGTAAACCACTAAAGAATTACAAAACATCAACTCCAATTTTATCCTACAAATTCATTTACACAAAGTTCATACGCATACATAGAAACATAGCCACATTAGGGTATAGTTTACAAACTCCATGATTTATCCATTAATGTGAAATTTAAACAAAGAACACAATTGAAACCATGACTAGGTACAAGATGAAGACAAGAACAATTTTCTCGTTTAATGAAAATGAAACAATCAGACAAATTACAACGACATCTTTACAAAATTCCTTGATAGGATTAGAATCTTCATTTAAACTGCATAAGTTGGTCTGAACCAGTAGATATAATTTATACATCAGCATTTGAATTACAAGCCCCAAGGGGAGAAACGTTGAGAAGGCAACCGGAAACAAGGTAAACCCTATGAATAAAACCATGACTCACAACTCCTTGTCTATCCACTAAAATCATATTCAAGACAGTGGTAAAGACAGCAAGCCATCAACAATTCACAAAAATGAGACTGACACATCCGTTGATGTATATGTAACTTCGGAATGTATTTCATATATATTTATTGTACCCTTATAAGAGATGTGTTATTTCTCTATAAGGAAGTGTCATCGTGTGGATTGACAAGTGTCGCAAGTGTGTGTACTTGCCGATGGATTATTAGACCACCATGTGTGGGGTCGACCCTGAAATATATATTATATTGTGGATGTATCTAGATAGACAAGTCGGTCCCATAGTGTAATTGGGCAAACAGGCTAGTATAAATAGAGATCGGGAGATCTCTATTTTGATCATTCGAAAAGTCACACTTCTCTCACTCAGAAAGTGGAGCACTAGTGAGGAGGATCATCTACTACTAGGAGACTATCTCAAGTGTATTTTGGTTGTACTTTGGTTGAGCCATTGCTCTCTCTATCTCTGAGGAAGTTGTGGGGTTTTTCACCTTAGGGTTTTCCCCACAGAAACTCTGTATCTCTTGTCTCTCATGCTTTTGATTCTTGTGATGCTTGTCATGCTTGTTATGATTGATATGCATTGATATACTGTACATGTTATTCTCTCAGTGAAGATCCTAGAGTATTGTGAATTAATGCTCAAAATTTAACACGGTATCAGAGCTAACTTGAGAAGAAGGCATTTTGCAGTGATGGAAACTTGAGTTTCTTGTTTATTGGGTTTCTCTCCATAGGTTTTGGAATAGAAGTATGGTAGATTGACTCTACTCATCAAGGATAATCTATCTGTCCAATAAGAATTCAATTCTGAGCATTTTCAAATTTGGCCCTACAAATTAGGGTTTCCACAAAAATAGGAATTTCTGAAATCTGAAGACATAGCTGGAATCTCCTTGAAAAAGTCAAAGTTTAGAGCTTTGGATTGATATTTTTGGTTGGGTAGATCTCCAGGAAACTCAAACCCTAATTCAGGGCTCTCCCAAGTGAACCCAGGAGGACAAAAAGGCAAATCTGAAGGATAAAGCTTTGCTGATCTCAAATTCTGAATACACCAGGCTGATCAGCTCATCAAGCCGCATCTTTCTATCTGTGAGGCACCTGAAACAATTAATTAACAAGAATATGCAAAATAAAAGAAATGACAGAACTCAGAATCACTTTTATATTGATCACAGGCCACTTCGAGGGGGCAACCTCCTTTGAGCAATCTCAATACAATTAACTTCACGGTGCCTTCATAGGTCTCAACACACACTTATATACTAATTCTAGGTGCCAATACTATGGGTCAAAACCATGGGCCGTTACAAACTATGGATCAACAATACTACGGGCGACTTACAAAGCATATGCGCCAACAACAATAACATAAACTATTGATCAACAAATACTACGGGACGACTTACAAAGCATATGCGTCCAACAACAACATACTAACAAGGTAAAGACATGGGTTCCTAACATCCCCTCCCCCTTAAAAAAATCTTTGTCCTCAAAGCTTTAGATGTGGAAATTGTTGTTGAATCTGAAGGAGTGGTTCCCATGTAGCATCCTCTGATTGCATGCCGTGCCACTGAATTAAGACCTCTGTGATAGAGCGAGAGAAAAGCTGACGCATGCACCGATTGAGGATGGCCTCTGGCTCCAAAAGGATGGATTCTTCATTATCCAGTTCGGGTAAAATCATTTGTTCGCTGATGTTGGTGCCAAGAACATTCTTCAGACAAGAGACATGAAAGACTGGATGAATGCGGGAAGAAGGAGGTAGTTCTAATTTATAAGCAACGGACCCAATCTTCTGAAGAATTCGATATGGCCCATAGAACTTTAAGGTGAGCTTATGACGCCCTTTGAGTTTCAAGGATGATTGTTTGTACGGCTGGAGACGAAGAAAAACCATATCGCCAACTTGAAAAGTGCGCTCAGAACGGTGTTGATCAGCTTGTTGCTTCATGCGATTTCTTGCCATGTGAAGATTGTCCCGCAAAATGCAAAGAATCTGATCGCGATTTCGAAGGACCGTGTCAACTTCCTGAACTGGTGAACTGGTGGGGGTGTATGGAAGAAGAGCTGGAGGTGCTTGACCATAGACTGCTTCATATGGGGTCATTTTAGAGGCAGTGTGGTAAGAGATATTGTACCATCGTTCAGCGAGAGGGAGCCATTTTTCCCACTGATGTTGTTGTTCTGAGGTGAAGCAACGAAGATAAGTTTCCAAGCATTTATTGACAATTTCAATCTGACCATCTATTTGTGGGTGATACCCTGAACTCATCTTCAGTTTGGTGCCAGTGTGGCGAAATAGTTCTGTCCAAAAATGACTGGTGAAAGTCGCATCACGATCCGAGACAATGGAAGAAGGGATGCCATTAAGATGAAAGATCTGGTCCAAAAAAATTTGAGCGACGGAGGAGGCTGTATAGGGATGGCTGAGAGCAAAAAAATGACTATATTTGGAGAGGCGATCAACCACAACGAGAATCACTGTCTTCTCGCCAGATTTAGGGAGCCCTTCAATGAAATCCATAGAAATATCTGTCCAAATCCGTGTAGGTATGGGAAAGGGTTCAAGCAATCCTGGAAGGAGTGTTGTTTCACCCTTATTGCGCTGGCAGGTATCACATTCGGACACCATCTATTGAATTGTCATTTTCATGCCCTGCCAAAAGAAGTTACGCCGTGCTCGTTCATACGTTTTGAGGAACCGAGAGTGCCCTGCCGATGGAGAAGCATGGAGTTCATAGAAGACATCCTGTTGAAGATCTGTGCTCTGGGGAAGCACTAGATGACCCTTGTATCGCAGAGAAGCACCATCCCAAGAGTAATGTGGTACAACAGAAGGGTTGTTGGTCAAGCATTGGATGATTTGAGATAAGGAGGAGTCATTGACATAACCCTATTGAACAGATTGCAACCAATTTGGAACAGGCATAGAAATAGATAAAAGAGAACCTTGGGCATCAAATGTGCGAGAAAGAGCATCTGCCACAATATTGTCTTTACCCTTCTTGTAAGTGATCTCATAGTCATAACCCATGAGTTTGCTAACCCAGTTCTGTTGTGCCGGGGAGGAGACACGCTGGTCCAAGAAATATTTCAGACTCTGGTGATCAGTCTTGATGCAGAAATGATTCCCTAATAGGTATGGGCGCCACTTCTGTACTGCGTGCAAAAAAGCCATCATTTCCTTCTCATAGGTAGAGGTAGCTAAATTCTTACTTGAAAGGGATTTGCTGGTGAACGCAATGGGGTGTTCATCTTGAAGGAGAACAGCACCAAGTCCATTGCTGCAAGCATCACTCTCAATAGTGAAGGGCTTGGAAAAATCGAGCATAGCTAGCACAAGTGTAGTACACATAGCTTGTTTTAGTTTGTCAAATGCACACTGAGCAGCAAGTGTCTATGTGAAGGCATCCTTTTTTAATAGAGAAGTTAATGGAGCTGCAATCTTCCCATAATCCTTGACAAACTTGCGGTAGTAGCCAGTCAACCCCAAAAAACCACGAAGGCTCTTGAGTGTCTGAGGCTGCGGCCAATTGTTCATGGCATCGATTTTGGCAGGATCCATGCGAACCCCTTGTGCTAATATAATGTGCCCGAGATACTCAACTTCCTTCTGTCCAAAAACACATTTAGACTGCTTGGCATGGAGATGATGGTCAGAGAAAAGTTGCATGACAAGATCCAAATGCTAGAGATGTTCATCCGATGTTTTACTGTAGATGAGGATATCATCAAAGAATACCAGAATGAATTTCTCCAAGTAGGGTCGAAATATTTTATTCATTAAGGACTGGAATGTGGAAGGAGCATTAGTGAGGCCAAAGGGCACGACCAAAAACTCATAATGGCCATCATGTGTGCGGAAAGCTATTTTAGGGATATCATCCTCATGAACCCGAATTTGATGATACCCAGAACGGAGATCCAACTTGGAGAAAAAGTGAGCCCCATGAAGCTCATCAAGAAGCTCATCAACAACAGGAATTGGAAACTTATCCTTGATGGTGAGGTGATTAAGTGCTCGGAAGTCAATGCATAGGCGCCATGACCCATCTTTTTTGCGGACAAGAATAACTGGAGAAGAAAAGGAACTAGTGCTTGGGCGAATAATACCTTGCTTCAATAAGTCCCGAACGAGAATTTCAATCTCCATTTTTTGGTGAAATGGGTAGCGATAGGGCCTGATGTTGGGAGGAATGTTGCCAGGAAGGATCTAAATACGATGGTCTTCTGGCTTGGAAGGTGGCAATCCCACTGGTTCAGTAAAGACACCTGTATATCGATCCAGAATTTGTTGTAGATCCAAAGGAGTAGTGGAAACCGCTAAGGGTTGCATCTGGATGGAATGGATCTGAGCGATGACACCATGTGAATTCTTCTTAAGGATTTTTTCCATGCGATGTGAACTGATGATGCTGAGAGAACCTGGTTGTAATCCTATCAATGTGTGTTTGTGTCCATTGAGGGAAAACTGCATCCAAATTTTAGCAAAATCCCATAAGATAGGGCCAAGTGTGCGTAGCCATTGAGCGCCCAAAACCACATCACATCCGCCTAAGGGAAAGGCAAACATGTGAGAGCGCAAGATATAATCTCCCATAGAGATACGCACATTTCGACACTTCCCTTTGCAAGGTAAGGTGTCCCCATTGGCAACCATGACTTCAAAGTTGGAGCAAGGATGGATAAAACAATCAGCTTGTTTGGCGATCTGAGGGTCAATGAAATTATGAGTGCTACCAGAATCAATGCGTATTGTAAGAGGAAGCTTCTTGAAGTAACCCCTGACCTGCATTGTTTGGGGGGTGGTGATTCCAGCTAAAGCATGGAGAGATATCTTTGGCTGGCCATCCTGAGATGGAGGGCCAATAGATGGTTCCTGAATGTCGACTGGAGCATCCAGTGTTTCTGAATCTTCGTCACCAATTTCAGAGGCAGGCGGAGACTCCACATCCAAGAGATAGAGCTTTTGCTGAACACATCTATGTCCCTGAGTGAATTTCTCATCACAATTATAGCAAAGCCCCTTTTCTCTACGTGCTTGCATCTCTGTTTCAGACAAACGCTTGATAGGAGTCGGTCGAGGAGCCTGCGGTATAGGTGGTCGCTGAGAACCCATATTTCAGAAGGGGAAAAAAGTGGGCTTGGAGCATTGTTGGGCTGCAATCTTATCTTCTGCCAACTTAGCCAACCTTAGTGCTTCCATCATTGTGTTGGGACAGAACATTTTGACCTCAGAGTGGATGGCATCCTTTAGACCACTGATAAAACAACTCCGGTAAAAGTCATCAAACAATCCTTCGGTGTGGTTGGCTAGATTCTCAAATTCGGTTTGATACTCTCTCACAGTGCTAGTTTGGTGAAGTTTAGTGAGGGATCCTGTGAAGTCATCAAAAGCACTAGGACCAAATCGTTGCAAAAGGAGCTGGCAAAAGTCTGGCCATTTGGGCTCTGGATGAGCCTTGATGTACTGGTACGCTACCATTGAAGAGCTTCCTGTTCCAAATGAAAGGATGACAACGAAACTTTGTTGACATCAAAAGTATTATGCAGACTGAAATACTGTTCTGCACGATAGATCCATCCAGTTGGATCGGTACCATTGAAGAGAGGAAAATCAAGCTTCGGACCACGGAAATTGCTAGAAGAAGAGAACCCATTGTCTGCTGAAGACTCGGACTCCCGTTTGTTGTTCATAGCTGAATGTTCAAGATGGAGACCGAGAAATTTTTCATCCAGATCCTGGAGTTTGGCTTGGATGGCTGCATGTGTGTCCTCCATGGTTTTTGCTCCTGCACGGGTGACAACCATAACCAGGTTTTTTTTTTTCCCAGACTGGAGCGGCTACGGCTTGAAAGGGATTTGGAACAGCGCCGAATGGATTGAAAACAGCTGAATCTAGAACGGCTTGCAAAATGGATCTGAAACGGCGCAGTAGTGATCGACAATAGTTCAGCTAAAAGTAGATATGGACCCTAGGTATGTGCGGCTTCCTAACAGTTCATGGGTTTCACTCGGCCACCAATGCTGTCTGACGGCTTGCGTATTGGGGCAGTACCCCTCCCCTCACTCCACGGCTCAGGTAAAACTGATAACCGCTTTGCCACAAATGACAGCTCTTGGTTTACCTCACGGGTGGGAACTAGTCAATCAGGTAGGGGTCGTTGCCCTTTTCGCTGGCGAGTCCTCTCAATGGGCCAGCTACTTCAGGGTTCCTGTGGTACTCCTCACAATGAGTTTTAGGGCTTATGCCCAACTACTTCCCACAGTTAAGCGGATAGGAATTATTCCCAAATCCAAACCTGCAACAGATGCGAAAAAAAATTTGGCAGAAATTTCACCCAGCGAGCCCAAGAAAGTGCTCTGATACCAGATGTGAGGCATTTGCAACAATTAATTAACAAGAATATGCAAAATAGCAGAAATGACAGAACTCAAAATCACTTTTATATTGATCACAAGCCACTTCGAGGGGTCAACCTCCTTTGAGCAAGCTCAATACAATTAACTTCACGGTGCCTTCATAGGACTCAACACACACTTATATACTAATTCTAGGCACCAATACTATGGGTCAAAACCATGGGTCGTTACAAACTATGGATCAACAATACTATGGGAGACTTACAAATCATATGTGCCAACAACAACAACATAAACTATTGATCAACAAATACTACGGGACGACTTACAAAGCATATGCGTCCAACAACAACATACTAACAAGGTAAATACATGGGTTCCTAACACTATCCTTTCAGAAAGTTGAAATTCACATTTTGAATTTTTAGGGTTTTTTCGACAAACCCTAATCTGGGACCATATCCATTTTTCATCATTTCAAGTGGTAAGACCTAAATCTTTTCTATTTCCATTTGAAGTACTCTTTAAGATGTCTCACCACACCAAGCTTAAGGATAAGCTTGAAAGGGCTGATAGCTTCCGAGCTTGGAAGTATAGGATTGGGTTAATCCTGGAAGAGAATGACATGGACTCATATATAAAAGAAGACATCTCTATCACAGAGGATGAAGAGGCTAAAGTATTGCATAAGAAGAACTTGGTCAAGGCAAAGAGAATCATTGTTGATTCTATCAAAGACCATCTCATACTCCATGTGTCTTCTCTAAAGACACCCAAAAAGATGTTTGACTCTTTGACCATGCTATTTGAAGGGAATAACATAAATCAGAAGATGACCCTGTGGAACCAATTGAAAGGAGTAAAGTTTCAGAATGGAGAAACCATTCAATCTTATTTTTCAAGGGTCTCCGAGATCAAGGAACAACTAGAAGCAGTGGATGAAATGGTGGAGAATGGTGAAGTTGTCATGACCACTCTGAATGGCTTGCCTAG
The DNA here is from genome assembly GCA_027924585.1 of Larix kaempferi. Taxonomy (NCBI): domain Eukaryota; kingdom Viridiplantae; phylum Streptophyta; class Pinopsida; order Pinales; family Pinaceae; genus Larix; species Larix kaempferi. Next base: position 2,648,988 of record BSBM01000259.1, read on the forward strand.
TTCATGGGACTCCTTCATTCAAGGAATCTGTGCAAGAAAGAAGTTGATTTCCTTCAGTAGACTACGGGAAGAATGCTCACAAGAAGAAGCAAGGCTTGTGGCACGAGAAGAAAAGATGGGGAATGAAGATCAAGCTCTCACAGCTCACACCAAGAAAGGGAAGTCCAAGAGAGAGCCATTTCACTCCAAGAAATCTTCACATCACTTCAAAGAAAGAAGAATATGCTTCACCTATAATGAGAAAGGACATATTGCCATAAATTGTCCCAAGAACAAGAAGGACAACAACAACTTCAACAACAAGAAGAAGGGGAGCAAAAGAAGGTTTCATGCGCATGCTGCCGAGGATGATGAACCTCCCAAGAAGAAGGCTAGGGTAGAAAATGATGATAGTAGTGATGAATCATCAAGTGAAGAAGATTATGTTTTGATCTCTGCTCTCACAGGTACCATCTCTCATGGTTGTAATGATTGGTTAATTGACAGTGGGGCTTCCAAACACATGACTAGGTTTACGGAATCTTTTGTGAACCTATCTGAACATGAATCACCCCATAAGGTGAAACTTGGGGATGATTATCAATACCCAATCAAAGGAAGTGGTGAAGCCTCCTACAACCTAGATTCTAGAAAATCTTTGAAGATGAAAGAAGTCCTTTATGTACCTGGGCTCAAAAAGAACTTACTCTCCATCTCTACATTGGATGCAAAAGGTATGAGGGTTGCATTTGTGGATGGCCAAGTCCTAAGGTGGCCAAAAGGAAAGACCATAGATGATGCAGTAGTAATTGGAGAGCAAGACGGAGGTTTGTATAAATTGAAGGGACAACCTGAACATGCCATGGTGCATGAATCCATGGAGCCAAGTGAACTTTGTCATAAAAGACTTGCTCATATGCACTATAGGGCACTTCCAATTGCAAGCAAGGCTGTAGAGGGTCTTCCTGAAATCAAGACCAAACATGAAGGTGTTTGCAAAGGATGTGCAAAAGGTAAGAACATTAAGAAGGCTTTCTCAAGAGGTGAAAGCAAGGCAAAGGATATCCTGGAAATCATCCACTCAAATGTATGTGGTCCTATGTCATCCAGTTCTCTAAGTGGGTATGTTTACTATGTCTCATTTATTGATGACTTCTCCAGGAAGACTTGGGTATACTTATTGAAGAACAAAGATGAGGTGTTTGATAAGTTCAAGGAATTCAAAACCTTGATGGAGAATCAAACTGACAAGAAGATCAAAACATTCAGATCTGACAACGGTGGAGAATTCACCTCAAGTGAATTCAAGAAGCTTTGCAGTGATTCAGGGATTAAGAGGGAGTTGACTGCTCCTTACAATCCACAACAGAATGGAGTTGCAGAAAGGAAGAACAGAACAATCATGGAAGCAGCAAGAGCAATGCTACATGACCAGGATCTACTTATGCATCTATGGGCAGAAGCAGCTAGAATAACTGTATATGTGCATAACAGAACACCCCACAAGATATTGGACAACAAGACACCAAAAGAGGTCTTTTCTGGTAAGAAACCTGAAGTCAGCCATCTCAGAATATTTGGTTGTCCAGTATTCACTCATGTCCCAAAGGAAAAGAGGACCAAAGTAGATCCTTCAAGAAAGAAGGGTATCTTTGTGGGTTACAGTGAAAGCTCAAAGGCTTACAGATTATACTTTCCAGGGTTCAAGAAGATTGATGTTAGCAAGGGTGAATATAAGTTCAAGGACAGGTAATCCAGGAAGCAAAGATCAAGAGGGAGCACACTCCAATAGCTCCTGCAAGGATGCAGATTTTCAGAGGGAGTTGACCATCTTCCTACATTCCACAACAAAAAGGTGTAGAAGAAGCTACTTCAGCAGCTCCTGCCAGGAAGCAAAGACTAAGAGGGAGTCCACCCAACAAACAAATAAAGATAAGTATTTAAATTATCATTTCTTGCCTATTTTTGATTAAATAATATTATGCTTAGGAGATGTATTGTGCAAATTAGAATAATTGCATTAATGAACAGGATACTATTAATATGCATGTGATGGGTAGATGGCCTATGGAACTGTACAACATTCTAGTGCTACTGATCTAGAATGAAACCTCTCTGCTAACATGTTGGGAGTGGTGCAAACTCTTAACAATGTTCTGGTAGAGAATGGAAGGCATCTAGAAAGTTGTGGAACATGGATAAATGTTGTATTGAAGCATTGGCTAAGATAACTGCATGATTGCATGACATATTTCTTTATGTGTAAAGATTTTGTTCTAAAAATTATGAGATGTTTCTAATCATGCAATTTAACTTGTTTTGTAGGAAAGACCGTATATCTTCACCTACAAAAAAAGGACTACAACATTTGTTCTAGCAACAAAGATATCTATTGAAGGTATTGAAGTTCCTAGGATCTAGGATGAAGAAATGGAATGCCATGATCCATCGATCATGAAGAAGATGTTTGGGATACAGTCCCAAGACCTGGCAGGGAGTCACATGTATGCAGATTGAAGAAATCCTTTTATGGTTTGTAGCAAGCTCCCAGAACTTGGTGTGATCCAAAGAGGAAGCTCGTTGTTGAATTTGATATGAAAGATTTGGGAATGATGCATTATTTCCTAGGTATGGAGGTGTGGCAGAGTGCAAGTGGGATCTTCCTTGGTCAAGGGAAGTACACAGTAGATATCCTGAAGAGATTCGGGATGATGGATTGCGATGCCATGGCCACACCTATGGCATCGAATCTGAAGCTTCTATGTGATGCTTCATCTAAGCCGATTGATGTCTCTATGTATCGTCATATGATTGGGTCCTTGATGTCCCTAAAGAACACGAGACTGGATATTTGCTTTGCTGTGAACACATTGAGCCAACTCCTAACGGATCCGAGGAGTGTTCACCTGGTGGCTGTAAATTATGTTCTGAGGTACCTGAAGGGTACAGTGGATTATTGGCTCAAGTATGAATCGAATCAAATGTTTAACCTGCAGGGTTATGTTGATTTAGATTGGGTTGGTAGTGCTGCAGATAGGAAGAGCACATCTGGATGCTGCTTCAGTATGGGATTAGGTGTGATCTCTTGGTTTAGCATGAATCAGTCCTACGTAGCACTGAGTACAACTGAGGTAGAGTATGTTGCAGCCTATTCAGCTAGTTGTGAGGAAGTATGGCTATGGAAGCTACTGTCTGAGCTATTTGATCTCCTGTTGGATGCTACTGGTAGCTTTTGTGATAACCAGAGTTGTGTGAAGCTGTCCGAGAACCTAGTGTTCCACGATAGGTCGAAACACATAGCGATCAAATATCACTATATCAGGGATATGGTGTAGAGAGGAGATGTGAAGCTCCTGTATGTTGCAACGGACGAGCAGATTGCAGATGTGCTGATGAAGCCACTAGCCAGGGTGAAGTTCAAGTACTTCAGGGAGAGGCTTGGTGTTCTTCAGATTGAGGACACTTCGAGGAAGAAGTGATGGACACATTTGATGAAGCCATTCCAAGCATGTTGGAAGGAGGATCCTTCACATTGTTGTGGATGTAAGCGTTGGATTATGAGCATCAGGATGATATTTTGGTTTCTGCTTTGTATGATCAGTTGGATCATTTATATCTATATGTATGAACGCATCATGTTGGATGCTGGATATGAATAGTTGGATCATTTATATGTATGTACGCATCATGTTGGATGCTCGATATGATCAGTTGGATCATTTATATGTATGCATCATGTTGGATGTTGTATATGACTAGTTGGATCATTTATATGTGTATATGCATCATGTTGGATGCTTGAACCATGTATGTGTATATGCATCATGTTGGATGCTTGAACCATGTATGTGTATATGTATCAGGTGGATACATTGTATGATCAGGTAGATCATGTATGTTCATGGATATATTGTGTGGATCATGTATCTATGTATCAGGTGGATACACTATGTATGGTGATATGTATCAGGTAGATACTTGGTGTGCATCAGATGGATGCATTGTATGATTAGGGTGATCGTGGATGACGAGCTTCTCCAGATGAGATGCAGCAGGATGTTGCAGTGATGATGATCAGGATGATCATGTGTACATCAGGATGATGTATGGTGAGTATCAGATGATACTTTGTGGTCGTGGATTAGGTTGTGCAGATGAGCATGTCTGGGAGATCCTATAGGTCGGAGTTGTGTACCCATAACAACCTGGGATGCTCTTTCGAGACATTGCTCTAGGAGGACATGTAATTTGTGCCTTGGAGTTGATGTATATGTAACTTCGAAATGTATTTCATTTATGTATTTCATATATATTTATTGTACCCTTATTAGAGATGTGTTATTCCTCTATAATGAAGTGTCGTCATGTGGATTGACAAGTGTCGCAAGTGTGTGTACTTGCTGATGGGTTATTAGACCACCATGTGTGGGGTCAGCCCTGAAATATATATATTATATTGTGGATGTACCTAGCTAGACAAGTCGGCCCCATAAGGTCGCTAGGAAAACAGGTTAAGTATAAATAGAGATCAAGAGATCTCTATTTGGATCATTCGAAAAGTCATATCTCTCTCACTCAGAAAGTGGCGCACTAGTGAGGAGGAGGATCATCTGCTACTAGGAGACTATCTCAGTGTATTTTGATTGTAATTTGGTTGAGCCATTGCTCTCTCTATCTCTGAGGAAGTTGTGGGGTTTTTCACCTTAAGGTTTTCCCCACAGAAACTCTGTGTCTCTTTTCTCTCATGCTTTTGATTCTTGTGATGCTTGTCATGCTTATTGTGATTGTTATGCATTGATATACTGTATATGTTATTCTCTCATTGAAGATCCTAGAGTATTGTGAATTAATGCTCAAAATTTAACATGGTATCAGAGCTAACCTGAGAAGAAGACATTTTTGCAGTGACAGAAACTTGAGTTTCTTGTTTATTGGGTTTCGGTCCATAGATTTTGGAAAAGAAGTATAGTAGATTGACTCTACTTATCAAGGCAAATCCATCTATCCAATCAGAATTCAATTCTGAGCATTTTCAGATTTGGCCCTAAAAATTAGGGTTTCCACAAATAGGAATTTATGGAATCTGAAGACATAGCTGGAAGCTTCTTGCAAAAATCAAAGTTTAGAGCTTTGGATCAAGATTTTTGGCTGGGTAGATCTCCAGAAAACTCAAACCCTAATTCAGGGCTCTCCTAGTGAACCTAGGAGGACAAAAAAGCAAATCTAAAGGGTAAAACTTTGCTGATCTCAAATTCTGAATGCACCAAGCTGATAAGCTCATCAAGGCGCATGTTTCTATTATTTCAGAAAGTTGAAATTCATATTCTGGATTTTTAGGGTTTTTTCAACAAACCCTAATCCAGGACCAGATCCAGTTTTCATCATTTCAAGTGGTAAGACCTAAATCTTTTCTATTTCCATTTGAAGTACTCTTTAAGATGTCTCACCACACCAAGCTTGAGGATAATCTTGAAGGGGCTGATAACTTCCAAGCTTGGAAGTATAGGATTGGGTTAATCCTGGAAGAGAATGAGTTGGACTCATATATAAAAGAAGACATCCCTATCCCAGAGGATGAAGAGGCCAAGGTATTGCATAAGAAAAACTTGGTCAAGGAAAAGAGAATCATTGTTGATTCTATTAAAGACCATCTCATACCCCATGTGTCTTCTCTACAGACACCCAAGGAGATGTTTGACTCTTTGACCAAGCGATTTGAAGGGAAGAACATAAATCGGAAGATGACCTTGTGGAACCAATTGAAAGGAGTAAAGTTTCAGAATGGAGAAACCATTCAATCTTATTTTTCTAGGGTCTCCCAGATTAAGGAACAACTAGAAGAAGTAGCCAAAATGGTGGAGAATGGTGAAGTTGTCATGACCACTCTGAATGGCCTACCTAGGTCATGGGACTCCTTCACTCAAGGAATCTGTGCAAGAAAGAAGTTGGTATCCTTCAATAGATTGCAGGAAGAATGCTCTCAAGAAGAAGCTAGACTTGTAGCTCGTGAGGAAAAGATGGGAGGTGAAGATCAAGCTCTTGCAGCTCACACTAAAAGAAGCAAGCCCAAGAAGGAGCACTCTCGCTACAAGATATCCTATCAAAAGAATAAGAAGGATCTAAGATGCTTCACATGCAATGAGAAGGGTCACTTTGCTTCAGATTGTCCTAAGAACAAAAGGGATAATAACAACAACTCCAGCAAGAAGAAGAAGGGCAGCAAAAGAAACTTGCATGCTCATGTTGCCGAGGATGATGAACCTCCAAAGAAGAAGGCTAGGGTAGAAAGTGATGATAGTGACGATGACTCATCAAGTGAAGAAGTGTATGTTCTAATCTCTACTCTCACGGGTACTATCTCTCATGGTTGTAATGATTGGTTGATTGATAATGGGGCTTCCAAACACATGACTGGGTTTAATGAATCTTTTGTGAATCTATATGAACATGAATCACCCCATAAGGTGAAACTTGGCGATGATTATCAAAACCCAATCAAAGAAAGTGGTGAAGCCTCCTACAACCTAGATTCTGGAAAATCTTTGAAGATGAAAGAAGTCCTTTATGTCCCTGGGCTCAAGAAGAACTTACTCTCCATCTTTGCTTTGGATGCAAAAGGTATGAGGGTTGCATTTGTGGATGGCCAAGTCCTAATGTTGCCAAAGGGTAAAACAATCGATGATGTAGTAGTGATTGGAGAGCAAGAGGGAGGTTTGTATAAATTGAAGGGTCAGCTTGAACATGCCATGGTGCATGAATCCATGGAGCCAAGTGAACTTTGGCATAGAAGACTTGCGCATATGCACTATAGGGCACTTCCAATTGCAAGCAAGGCTGTAGAAGGTCTTCCCGAAATCAAGACCAAACATGAAGGTGTTTGCAAAGGATGTGCAAAAGGTAAGAACATTAAGAAGGCTTTCCCAAGTAGTGAAAGCAAGGCAAAGGATATACTAGAAATCATCCACTTAGATGTATGTGGTCCTATGTCATCTAGTTCTCTAAGTGGGTATGTTTACTATGTCTCATTTATTGATGACTTCTCCAGGAAGACTTGGGTATACTTCTTGAAGAACAAAGATGAGGTGTTTGATAAGTTCAAGGAATTCAAAACCTTGATGGAGAATCAAACTGACAAGAAGATCAAAACATTCAGATCTGACAATGGTGGAGAATTCACCTCTGGTGACTTCAAGAAGCTTTGTAATGATTCATGGATTAAGAGGGAGTTGACTGCTCCTTATAATCCTCAAAAGAATGGAGTTGCAGAAAGGAAGAACAGAACAATCATGGAAGCAGCAAGAGCAATGCTACATGACCAGGATCTACCTATGCATCTATGGGCAGAAGCATCTAGAATAGCTGTATATGTGCAGAACAGAACACCCCACAAGATATTGGACATCAAGATACCAAAAGAGGTCCTTTCTGGTAAGAAACCTGAAGTCAGCCATCTGAAAATATTTGGTTGTCCAGTATATGATCATGTCCCAAAGGAAAAGAGGACTAAACTAGATCCTTCAGGAAAGAAGGGTCTCTTTGTGGGTTACAGTGAAAGCTCGAAGGCTTACAGATTATACTTTCCAGGGGTCAAGAAGATTGATGTTAGCAAGGATGAATATAAGTTCAAGGATAGGTAATCTAGGAAGCAAAGATCAAGAGGGAGCACACTCCAGCAGCTCCTGTAATGATGCAGATTTTCAGAGGGAGTTGACCATCTTCCTACATTCCACAACAGAAAGGTGTAGAAGAAGCTACTTCAGTAGCTCCTACTAGGAAGCAAAGACTCAGAGGGATTCCACCCAAAAAACAAACAAAGATAAGTATTTCAATTACCATTTCTTGCCTATTTTGTTTAAATAATATTATGCTTATGTTCCTAGACTTAGGAGATGTATTGTGCATATCAGAATGATTGCATTAATGAACAGTATACTACTAATATGCATGTGATGGGTAAGTGGCTTATGGCATTGTACAACATTCTAGTGCTACTTATCTAGAATGAAACCTCTTTGCTGACATGTTGGAAGTAGTGCAAACTCTTAACAATGTTCTGGTGGAGAATGGAAGGCATCTAGAAAGTTGTGGAACACGGATAAATGTTGTATTGAAGCATTGGCTAAGATAATTGCATGATTGCATGACATATTTCTTTATGTGTAAAGAATTTGTTCTGAAAATTATGAGATGTTTCTAATCATGCAATTTAACTTGTTTTGTAGGAAAGACCGTATATCTTCACCTACAAAAGAAGGACTACAACATTTGTTCCAGCAACAAAGATATCTATTGAAGATATTGAAGTTCCCAGGATCTAGGATGAAGAAATGGAATGCCATGATCCGTCGATCATGAAGATGATGGGGAGTCACATGTGTGTAGATTGAAGAAAGCCTTGTATGGCTTGTAGCAAGCTGCCAGAACTTGGTGTGATACAAAGAGGAAGCTTGCTGCTAAGTTCGATATGAAATATTTCCTAGGTATGGAGGTGTGGAAAAGTGCAGGTGGGATCTTCCTTGGTCAAGGGAAGTACACAGAAGATATCATGAAGAGATTCGGGATGATGGATTGCAAGGCCATGGCCATACCTATGGCATCGAATCTGAAACTTCTATGTGATGCTTCATCTGAGCCGGTTGATGTCTATATGTATCGTCGGATGATTGGGTCCTTGATGTACCTGACAAACACGAGACCGGATATTTGCTTTGCTGTGAACACATTGAGTCAGTTCTTGACAGATCCGAGGACTGTTCACCTGGTTGCTGTAAAGCATGTTCTGAGGTACCTGAAGGGTAGAGTGGATTATGGGCTCAAGTATGAAGCGAATCAAAAGTTTAACCTGCAGGGTTATGTTGATTCAGATTGGGTTGGCAGTGCTGCAGATAGGAAGAGCACATATGGGTGTTGCTTCAGTATGGGATCAGGTGTGATCTCTTAGTTTAGTAGGAAGCAGTCCTGCGTAGCACTGAGTACAACTGAGGCAGAGTATGTTGCAGCCTGTTGAGCTAGTTGTGAGGCAGTATGGCTATGGAAGCTACTGTCTGAGTTATTTGATCTCCCGTTGGATGCCACTGGTATCTCTTGTGATAACAAGAGTTATGTGAAGCTATCCAAGAACTCAGTGTTTCATGACAGGTCGAAACACATAGAGATCAAATCTCACTATGTCAGGGATATGGTGCAGAGAGGAGCTATGAAGCTCCTGTATGTTGCGATGGACGAGCAGATTGCAGATGTGCTGACGAAGCCACTATCCAGGGTGAAGTTCGAGTACTTCAGGGAGAGGCTTGGTGTTCTTCAGATTGAGGACACTTCGAGTAAGAAGTGATGGACACATTTGCTGAAGCCATTCCAAGCATGTTGGAAGGAGGATCCTTCACATGGTTGTGGACGTAAGCGCTAGATGATGAGCATCAGGATGATGTTCTGGTTTCTGCTTTGTATGATCAGTTCGATCATTTATATGTATGCATCATGTTGGATGATGAATATGATCAGTTGGATCATTTATATGTATGCATCATGTTGGATGCTAGATATGATCAGTTGGATCATTTATATGTATGTATGCATCATGTTGGATGCTGGATATGATCAGTTGGATCATTTATATGTATGTATTCATCATGTTGCATGCTGGATATGACCAGTTGAATCATTTGTATGTATTTTATATATGCATCATGTTGGATGCTTGGACCATGTATCTATATATGTATCAGGTGGATCATGTATGGTGATATGTATCATGTGTTTGTATTTGTATCAGGTGGATACACTGTATGATCAGGTGTATCATGTATGATGATATGTATTAGGTAGATACTTGGTATGCATCAGGTAGATTCATTGTATGATCAGGATGATCATGGATGATGACCTTCAGGATGTTGTTCCAGTTGACATGCAGCAGGATGTTGCAGTGATGATGATTAGGATGATCATGTGTACATCAGGATGATGTATGGTGAGTATCAGGCTGATACTCTATGGCCGTGGATCAGGTTGTGCAGATGAGCATATAATTTGGCACTGGGAGATTTGCAGATAGTCTTTCGAGGTTTTTCCTATGGCATATAATTTGGCCCTGGGATATCTGGCAAATGCTCTTTCAAGGTTTTTCTCTTGGAGGACATATAATTTGGCCCTAGGAGATCTGCAGATAGTCTTTCGAGCTTTTTCCTATGGCATATAATTTGGCCCTGGGATATCTGGTAGATGCTCTTTCGAGGTTTTGTCCTATGACATATAATATGTCCCTGGGAGATCCGATAGGTTGAGCTGTGTGCTTGTAATAAGTCTTGGGATGCTCTTGCGAGGTTTTGCCATGACCACATATACTCTGTCCCTAGGAGATCCTATAGGTAGAGCTGTGTGCTGGTAACAGCTTGGGATGCTCTTGCGAGGTTTTGTGGTGACCACATATAATCTGTCCTTGGGAGATCCTATAGGTAGAGCTGTGTGCTCGTAACAGCCTGGGATGCTCTTGTGAGGTTTTGTGGTGAGGTCACATATAATATGGCCCTGGGAGATCCTATAGGTAGAGCCGTGTGCTCATAATAGCCTGGGATGCTCTTTTGAGGTTTTGTGATGCACGTAATAAGTCCTGAGATATCCACAATATGGTTAGTGGTGACGAAGACCTGTAGGTGGTGGGCCTACATCTAGTATGAAAAAGGACTGGCTCTGTAGAAATTCCTATGATGAGTAGAGTCAGAGATTGGTTGAGATAGCAGCAACAGTGACGATGATGATGATGATGCATTGATGACGATGATCCCGAGAAGAAGACTTGTCTAGCAGATCTGTGTCAAGAAATACCTTCCTAGTTAAGAGGGAGTGTTGATGTATATGTAACTTCGGAATATATTTCATTTATGTATTTCATATATATTTATTGTACCCTTATTAGAGATGTGTTATTCCTCTATAAGGAAGTGTCGTCATGTGGATTGACAAGTGTCGCAGGTGTGTGTACCTGCTGATGGGTTATTAGACCACCATGTGTGGGGTCAGTATTGAAATATATATATTATATTGTGGATGTACCTATCTAGACAAGTCGGCCCCATAAGGTTACTGGGAAAATAGGTTAAGTATAAATAGAGATCAGGAGATCTCTATTTGGATCATTCAAAAAGTCATATCTCCCCCACTCAGAAAGTGGCACACTAGTGAGGAGGAGGATCATCTACTACTAGGAGACTATCTCAGTGTATTTTGATTGTACTTTGGTTGAGCCATTGCTCTCTCCATCTTTGAGGAACTTGTGGGGTTTTTCACCTTAGGGTTTTCCCCATGGAAACTCTGTGTCTCTTGTCTCTCATGCTTTTGATTCTTGTGATGCTTGTCATGCTTATTGTGATTTTTATGCATTGATATACTATATATGTTATTCTCTCAGTGAAGATCCTAGAGTATTGTGAATTAATGCTCAAAATTTAACACCTGGGAGATCTTTAGGTCGGAGTTGCGTACCCGTAACATCCTGGGATGCTCTTGCGAGGTTTTGTCATATGGAATGTAATTTTCTCCTGGGAGATCTGGATAGGATGAAAAAAGCCTCGGATGCTTCAGCCAGGTTTTGCCATGACCACATGTAATTTTCTCCTAGGAGATCTGGACAGGATGAAAAAGGCCTCAGATGCTTCAGCTAGGTTTTGTGGTGGACCACATGTAATGTGCTCCTAGGAGATCCGACAGGTAGAGCTGTGTGCTCGTAACAACTTGGGATGCTTCAGCCAGGTTTTGTGGTGATATCACATGTAATGTGCTCCTAGGAGATCTGACAGGTAGAGCTGTGTGTTGGTAATAGCCTGGGATGCTTCAGCCAGGTTTTGGGTCACATGTAATGTTCTCCTGGGAGATTCTACAGGTAGAGCTGTGTGCTCGTAATAGCCTGGGATGCTGCAGCCAGGTTTTTTGATGCACGTAATAAATCCTGAGGATTCCACAGTATGGAAATTGATGATGAAGACTTGCAGGTTGTGGGCCTACATCCAGTATGAAAAAGGATTGGCTCTGTAGAACTTCCTATGATGAGTAGAGTCAGAGATTGGTTGAGATAGTAGTAGCAGTGACGATGATGGTGACGATGCATCGATGACGATGATCCTGAGAAGAAGACTTGTCTAGCATAAATGTGTCGAGAAATACCTTCCTAGTTAAGACGGAGTGTTGATGTATATGTAACTTCGGAATGTATTTCATCTAAGTATTTCATATATATTTATTGTACCCTTATAAGAGATGTGTTATTCCTCTATAAGGAAGTGTCGTCATGTGGATTGACAACTGTCGCAAGTGTGTGTACTTGCCGATGAGTTATTAAACCACCATGTGTGGGGTTGGCCCTGAAATATATATTATATTGTGGATGTATCTAGATAGACAAGTCGTCCCCATAGTGTAACTGGGAAAACATGCTAGTATAAATAGAGATCAGGAGATCTCTATTTTGATCATTCGAAAAGTCACACTTCTCTCACTCGGAAAGTGGCGCACTAGTGAGGAGGAGGATCATCTGCTACTAGGAGACTATCTCAAGTGTATTTTGGTTGTACTTTGGTTGAGCCATTGCTCTCTCTATCTCTGAGGAAGTTGTGGGGTTTTTCACCTTAGGGTTTTCCCCACAGAAACTCTGTGTCTCTTGTCTCTCATGCTTTTGATTCTTGTGATGATTGACATTCTTTTTATGATTGATATGCATTGATATACTCTACATGTTATTCTCTCAGTGAAGATCCTAGAGTATTGTGAATTAATGCTCAAAATTTAACAACATCTTGGAAGTTGTTTCTGCAATGGAGGAATTCTTATCCCATAGGGATCCATGAAATTACCTAGAGAGATGTAATGTTTTCCAAATTCAACCATGGTAGTCCCCAATTTAAACGTTACCTACACATAGACCTCACAACATAACAATGAAAGTTAAATGTTAGTATGGTCACATAAAAACATGAATACAGAGCTATATTACAGAATGAAACCTAGCTTGAAGCAAGTTAATACCTGTGCATAAGCTTGACCTTCGTTATCACTGTGATTCATTTCTAACTGACCATGAGATCGATTCATGATATGAACTCTATGCAACATTTCTAAAATGACGTAGAGAGGAAGCCATTGGATTCGCTCTCCCACAAAGAAATTGAATACACAAATGGAACCCTCCCGAAGAACTTCAAACGATGAAACCCTACTCATGACCGATGTAGGAGACCTCTCTGTGTCCTTGAATTTAAAAATAAATACAACTAACTCCTATGTTGGTTTTCTTTAGCTCTGTTCAGTGTGCATGTAAAAAAAAGTTACTAGTCTATACAATTTTGTAGGTATGAATAGATGTGCTATATTATGTTGTTTACCATATACATAATCAGATACAACCTATACATATTCGAATCATTTCATTAACTATTATCTACAATAGGTGGAAAATAACAACTACCAAGTGGAAATTTATACCTATAGATTAGCAAATTCTTCCCGTCAAGCTCCTCCTTGTCCCTAAAACTGTAGGCTCTTTCCCACAAGAAAACACTATCCCAGATCAATCTACCACCCTGCCAACTAGGAAAGTCTCACCGACTTCCTAGCTCAAAGAACTAAGTTCTTGGACCCCCAAGCCCAAAATATGAGTACAGTGAGTCCAACCAGTTCAAATACCTCCCTTTGAACATAAAACAAGCCTCCTTTGCTATGTTTCTCTAATATTTACACCAAATTATACTCTCCCATCCCCCTTATCTTCCTTCTTCCATCCTATATATCCCCCTTTGTCAACTCTCCTTCCCTGCCTTTACTATCTTACCCCCTCCATTAATGAGGTCCCAACCACCTTCTCATATACTATGTCAGGTTCAATCGAACAAATCCATAAATAATTTTATGTTAATATTCACTAATTAAATATTCACCGCTTTGTACACGGTCAACCAACACCACTTTTGACATAATCCTTTCATTATCAACCACATGTTTATTTGATCTCCTAAAATCGCATAAATTTAATAAAATAAAATTTTGTTTCTTCGCTATTACTTTTATCTTATAACAAAATATTAATTTAATAATTGTTTATTACAATTAATATTTTGTTGACCTTAGTGACCATTCACCAAAATTTTTACCATGTTCAACAATGGAGCCTTAATTATAATTTATCATAATTAGATTTAATAATCCTAATTAATATTGATTTATTACCACATTTTAATTAATCATACTTAATCCTAATTAATTATAATTAATCATAATCACCATTTATGGAACTATTACAATTCATCCTTTAATTAGTAGTTATTAGTCAAGTTGATAGTCATGTGATTAACAACAATCAACCTCATTAATACCTATTTAATGATTTGGTAACCAAGTACTTATTCAACAATTAAGCAAATCAAGAAATCTTAATAACATTATTAACAACATTAACATTATTAATCAACATTAATCAACATTAGAACTTGATCATTATTCATTTATTAATTAGCACCACATCCAATAATCATACCAAGTAATTTATAATTAAATCAATTATTATTTATTTAACGATGACCATAATCACTAATCAACCTTAATCATAATCAAACCCTTCACTAATAAATTGACTCAATTTTATCAGTTCATAACTTAATGAATAATATGTATAATGTAAATAATCATAATTACAAAACATCAAGGCCCAATTATATTAACATGACATACAATTTATACAATTATATATATATATATATACGAGTTATGTAAATGTAGCTAATGTTTACATACGTCGTGTAGGTACACTAATAGTACTCAACCACACATCACTCATAATCACAAAAGTTACTATCCATCGACAAATACTTAACATGAATTTGAAATGTTTAGATGCTAACTTATATTGTAATAAGTTATGACACAAAAGTAATATACTGAAACACAACACAAGGATCAAGAAAACTTTTCGACACAATTAATCAATTTCCCCTCTAAAACTTCCATGACAATCCTATCTACCTAGTTCATCCTATATAATTCACAACTAACTTCCACATCCCATCCTTCCTCTGTTGGACTACCCTAGAGCGTCAACTACATGACCTACCTCCAGTTAGAACCCATAAGCAGAAGTGTCGACTCCATCGACCAAGCGTCCCCAACAAGCACCCACTAGTCATCATCACACACCTTGGGGAGTGTGTCGTAGCACAACCCTCCCATGAACCCGGGCTTCGGGGGGATAAATGGTGGTTAATGCCTCCACCCCCCCAATGGAACAAGGGACTATCTCTATATCAACATGGCGACTATGTTGCAACTGTGTAATCCGGTTTTTTCATCGAATAACCAATTTGGGCTGCTGAGTTTCCTAAAACCCCAGCCCATCCCACACATCATAATAATATCATAAATCATAAACAACAATAACGATTCATTCTCATACCATATCTCTTTTTGAAATCATACTGTCGATATACTTCAATTTTGTAGGGCTCTACTATCCCTTAGCTCTTATAAACCTGTCAGTTAGTCTCATAACAAAATTCCATGCAATCATTGACATATATATATATATATATATATATATATATATATACATAATTGTTAATACTAACAACAATGTAATCATTTGTACCATGCATACGGTATCAAAATCATTTATTCGATACATAACTTTAAATTGGTATCCATGTACCATTATCTATTAAATTTGCATGCTAGGGACATAATCAAAACAAAAATATAATTCATAACATTAACATCACACACATATATATAATCTCCGCAAAATAATAAAGCCATATGTCCACACTGTCATCAAAATAACAAAGTCTAGCAATAATAAGAAAATACAACATATAATGATAGTTCAAATCATAAATCCAAAACGATGCATTACAAACACCCACCCTTTGGGAAACTTCGTCCTGAATTTATAATTAAAATAGTGTGGGAAAATCATGAGGCATGGTATTTGTATCCTCCCAGGTAGAAGAACCTGGGCTATACCTGTCCCATTGGACCTTAACCTGGTCCACCAAACGGTGTCTGAGCTGTATAACCTTGTAGTCCAATATACGTAATGGTTCAACCCTAATGGTCCCCTCGTCTGAAACCTGCATTTCCTTCCAATTTATTTTATGAGACTCATTGGCTATATAATGTCATAAAACATATACATGAAAAACATTATGATTTTTATGCAAATGGGGGTGGCAGTGCAAAACGATATGCAATGGGTCCAACCTTCTCCAAAATTTCAAAGGGTCCTATGAATCATGGTGACAACTTTGTCCCTTTCCCAAACTAGATGGTACTTTTACTAGGCTTGATGCATATGAAAACTACATCCCCTACCTTATAGTTTCAATCAACCCTATTCACATTGGCATAGCTATTTTGTCTATCTTGAGCTTCCTTTAACCGCTTCCTAATCGGAATCACTTGTTCTTCCATCTCTTGAATCAACTAGAGTCCTATAATGACTCAATCCTCTAACCTTTCCCAACTCAAGGGTGTTCGGCATGGCCTTCCAAATAATGCTTGATAAGGCATCATTCCGATTGATTTATGGTAACTATTGTTGTAAGCAAATTCTACCAAAGGTAAATTCTTTTCCCAATGGTTCTGTTCATCCATAACATACATCCTAAGCATGTCCTCCATCACCTGATTCACTCTTTTTGTTTTCCGATCTATCTCTGGATGGTAACATGTGCTTAGGTTGAACTAAGTTCCTAAGGCCGATTGAAAACTTGTCCAAAACCTAGACATGAACCTGTATTCCCTATTTGAGATAGTCTTCTTGGGAAACCCATGAAGACAAACTACTTCACTTATGAATACACGGGTTACATATGTGACGTCATAGGTCTCCTTAACTGGACTAAAGTGAGCAGTTTTGGGCAATTTATCATTGATGAACATAATGGAATCATGCCTATGAGAGGTAAGAGGCAATACAACCACAAATTCCATGGAGATAACCTCCCATTTTTACATAGGAATGTCATGTGGTTGCAATAGTCATGTTGGGTGGCGATGATCAGATTTTTCATGGTGACACTCAAGGCACTTAGCAATGAATTTGACCACATCGCGCTTCATTCCTTCCCAAAATAAGAGATGCCTCATGTCCGCATACATCACCTTTACACCTAGGTGTGCACAATAAACTGCTCTATGGGTTTCCCTAAGTATAGTTTCTATAACCTCTCCCTCGTCGGGAATATACATCCTCCCTTGATATCGTAACAACCCATTATCTTCCAACTCATACCCTTCAACCTTAGGTCCCACTTGCTTTCCATTATGGAGTGTCGATGGGACCTTTAGGTACCAACTATCCTTCACTAATTGTTTTAATACTCTTTCCTTCAAATCAACCTTTAAAGGTATTAGGGATAAAATCCTTGGTTTTCTGCTCAAGCAATTGGCTACCACATTCTCCTTCCCTTTGATGTATGAAATCACAAAATCATACTCGCTCATAAATTCACTCCATTTCCTTTGGCTAGCATTTAGGTCTCTTTGATTAAAGATATATCTCAAGCTTTGGTGATAAGATTTGTGCTCAAATCTTCGTTCAAGAAGGTAATGTCTCCAAATATTTAAAGCTATCATCATGGAAGCCAATTTTAAGTCATGGGTGGGGTAATTATCTTCATGTGGTTTTAAATTCCTTGACACATAAGATATTAGCCCACCTTCCTGCATCAAAACGACACCTAAACCCTTCCTTGATGCGTATGTCCAAACTGCTAAAGTCGTTATCCATATCCGACACTCGTAGGATCGGTGCACTCGTCAACAATCTTTTAATCTCAACAAATGCGACATAACATTCATCTTTCCATTCATACCTATAAGGAAATTATGGGTTTTGCAATTTTTGAGAAACCCTCCACAAACCTTCTATAGTACTCAACTAACTCCATGAAGCTTCTTACTTCATGCACATTTCTTGGCACAAGCCAATCCATTATGGCCTTCACCTTTTTAGGGTCCACTAAAATTCCCTCTCCGAAAATTATATGCCCTAGAAAATGGATCTCTTTCTGATAAAAATAGCATTTGGACATATTACCATATAGCATGTGCTCTCTTAAGCATGACAACACCATTCACAAGTGTTCCTCATGCTCTTGTTCATTCTTGGAACAGATAAGGATATCATCCAAGAAGACTTCCACAAATCGATCTAAGTACTTATGAAATACGCTATTCATGAGGATCATGAATATATATAGGGTATAGGTCAAACCAAAGGGTACCACTACAAACTCATAGTTCTCTAATTGAGTTTGAAAAGGAGTCTTAGGTATATCACCTTCCTTAATTCGAAGCTAGTGGTAATGTGATTGCAATTCGATCTTTGAGAAGACTGTCGCCCGTTTCATTTGATCGAAGAGGTCATCAATTCGAGGTATTAAGTACCTATTCTTCACTGTGGTTCTATTCAAATATATGTAATCTATGCAAATATGCAAGGAACCATCCTTCTTCTTCACAAAAATTACTGGTGCACCCCACGGTGAAATACTTGGTCTGATGAACCCTGCGTCTAGTAGTTCCTTCAATTGCATTTGCAACTTGCAAAGCTCTAGGGATGTCATCCTGTATGGTGTCTTCGATGTTGGATTTGAACCGGGTTTAACCTCAATGGTAAAATTAATTTCTCTCTCAGGAGGTAACAAAGGCAATTCCTTGGGAAATATGTCATTCAATTCAACCAACACTAGGTATTGATCAAAGGAGGGTTCGTTCTCATTATTTACCACTTCAACAATATACAATTGACACCCTTTCCTCATGCATCATTTTACATTCATCATTGAGATGAAACGTACGGACACCTTTCGTTTGATACCTTGGATCTGAATGGCCTCTCCTTTTTTATCAAAGTAAAGGCCTTTCTTCCCATAACAGTCCAAGAAACCTCGATGTTCCTGAAGCCAGTCCATACCTATGATAAGGTCATAAGTTCTGAGGGTAGTGACATACACTTTGAATTGTGTGACACACATTCCCATATATACTATACACTTGTCAACACTAGGTCCTACTGCTTGTTTTACCCCTGAAGCCATTTCAACTAGGTTGAAATAGTCGTGCTCGTAAGCTGCCAACCCACATTTATTTAATGCATGTGGAGAAATAAAACTATATGTAGCACCAAGATAAAGGAAGATTCTGAGTTTAACATTATTGAACTTACCTGCTGATTTCACCATAGTGGATTGGTGCTCATCCTGACAGTTATTCACTTCTATTGAGATCTGATACTGATTTCCCCCACCCCGCATTGGGGTCTTTCCTTCTAGATGTACTATACCAGATCGTAATTCGAGATAGTCACGCTAAAAGTGTGGAACTCCACAACACCAAAAAATCAACCTATAATGGTGTAGGTGAGTTGAACTATTGATACCTTTGAGAGGGGTTCCTCCCCCTAGATCCCCTTACCATACCAACTGGTCCTCGATAATTCCATTCACTCTGGTGAGTCCTTGTTGTAGATTGGGATGCTATACTAGCTGCCACTGATATACCTACTGTAGCAACTCTCAGTGTAGACATGTTTCCATAGGGAGGTGGCCTTGCATACCCTCCCCTAGGGTAGATTCGAGGGCCTTCCCTACAAACCATGATTTCTAAGAATTGAATGATTTGATGGGTTTCACACCAAGCGTTGTTGGAACAGGGTTAGATTGCATGAAGTGCGGAAGATGACAGCAACGAAGAAGGATGATCCACAGAGGAAAGGACCATTCATGGAGAACAAGGAGCTAACGAAAGCACAATATTAGTTTAGTTATTTAGAATGGGTCATTTGGACCATTTTGTAACCGCTATAGTTTCATGTAAATAGGACTATGATTGTAAGCCTAAGGGAATCCTAGAAGTAGATCATAAGTTGATCAATAAACGAGTAGATGACTTGTGTGATGTTTTTCTCTTCTTTCGGCAAGTTTTCTAATGATCTGTGATAAGGTGTTTTGAATTGTCCCTATGAAGAGTATACCACAGGTTTTGATGAGTTAATGCACGGAGATGTTCATATATGTCTCTTTTATCTTTGTTTGTGTCGAATGATGAATATTGTGTCATGCTTAAATGTTGTTGTTCTGTAATTTATGATTTATGTGATTGCCAGTTCTACCCTGCTAATGCAAATGTTAATTACATATTGAATATGTCAATGATGAATGTATGTTTGAATTACAAAGCATGAAGCAAAGATAAATATCTGGTTTCTGTAGCGATAGAGTCAAAAATAGATGCATTTCCTTTCCCCACTGTGAAAACTTGGTTCTTGGAGCCCCCTTAACTATCTCGGGTGATAGTTCACTCTCTTCATGGGTGTTGCTGGAAAGGTTAAAGCCTTTCTAGGCCGATGCTTAAGGGTTTTCGGTTGGTGCTTGTTGATGGCAGTGCGAAGTGAACCCCTATCGATAGAACTGTGTCAACAAATGGTTCTGTTGCCGAGACACTGAAGAAGAAAGAAGAGGACATGTTGTGGCACCCAACAAAACCGAAGATTTAGGATTGGTTTGACAAGAAGACAGAAGAATTCACAGAAGGAGGAAATCAGAACCTTGGGAAGACGAAAAGCAGTTGGTTCAAAAAACATATATATTATGATATCCACAAGGTATTCTTCTGCAAATTCTAGGTATTTTTTCATGAATGGTTGGTGTGGCTGACATTGCAGAAGAACAATTTCCAAGAAGTTGAACCTAACCACTAGACTCCAGAACCGATCCAATAGCTAAAACGGGTCGACAATAGGGTATCAAGGGTTGTTGACTTCTGGGTAGATAGTATACTAGAGGAATACATCACTAAGTTTTCCATTGATACAATCAAATCATACAACGACACAGAAAGGAAATTTTTCAAAGGACCTAGAGGGAGATTCCTACTATCTCTGAAGTTGTGGATTAAGATGCTCGTCTGCAAAAAGGGTATACTGAGGATGAATTCTGACAAGTAGAATATTAGTGTGCATAGGTTGTGGGTACATCGTGAATGCGGGTCCGATAGAAAGATGTGAGGTAGATGGACATAAGTGACGACGAATTTCTAAGGGAGGCTGAGGAAGATTGTGGTACCTTGAGAAGTGGGGCGATATTACGATGACCAGAGAAGAAGAGGAGGACTGAGAGAGAGTCTCCTGAGGGGAATGGAATGAAAGACTGCGAAACATTAACACAAGGGACGAAGAGATCTTATTACGACAAAGAAGAAGGTGAAGAGGCTACCCTAGAATCCAAAGAGGGATGGACCCTAAGCTACAACGTAACTTCAACTCCGTACATTACTCAAAACTTGATAGGAAGAAATACAAGTTATTCGCAGAGCTATCCTATGTGTCAGAATAGCGGTAAGAGTAGCGGATCAGTAAATAATACCAAGAGGAGCGCAAGAATGGCAGGTGACGATGCAAAAATTTAAACTTTCCAGGGTAACAGGACCGAGGATCCCAAATAATATTGGTTTTTGTATGAGGTGGTATGGACTATGAAACAAATCAAAGATGAAAATATAAAAAAGGGATAGTTAGCGATGACCCTCATGGGACGTGCGCTAGACTGGTTTATGAAATTTACCAAGGTACCAACAGGAACTCCAAATAAAACAATGCCACAGATCAAGGCGAGCATGATTGATGAATTTAGAAAACCAAAATATGAGTCGCAGTACATGACAAAGCTGAAGGAAATTAAGCAGTTTCGAAACGAATCAGTACCGGAGTTCGACTAGCGATATAAAATGCTAATCGAAAAATTGAGTTTTGGGATGAGCGACATGCAGCATAAAGAGTGGTTTATCGTCGGATTGGTGCCACACATTCGTGGGCCACTAATGCAACATAAGGTAGGAAATCAAGAAGAAGCGTTGGAAATCGCAATGAATATGGAGGCTTCACTGATCGACGAAACATGCATAGGAATGGATCGGATACAAGCAGAGTTGGCAAATTTGACAATCCAATTACAAGATATGTGTTAGAAAAACAGGATCGCAGAGCAATAACAATAAACAGAAATGCAAATATAATCACACATACACATTACAAGAGAGACACAGATATATCGTGGTTCACCCAACTTGGGCTACGTCCACACTGAATTTGCCAGTCCTTATTATTATTACCGTCCAGCAAGTTGAAGGGATACAACCTGCAGCACAACTGCTGCACTTCCTCTTCTCTGTTTTACAGTCTCTCTCCAGATCTCAAAGATCTTTACAATGCATAAAACCTAATACATCAACAACCCTAGCCGTATTACAATGTCTTTCTTTTATAAAGGAAATACAATGGGAAAATACCACGGGATACCCAAAACCATGGGCCCACAAAACAGCTGGCGAAAACAGCCCCAAAAATTTTCTTCAGGGGCGTTTCCCCTGAACCCCCATTACTCGCGGGCGCTGCCCCCGAACCCCCGCTGGGGGACCGCTGGCCCCCAGACCCCCCAGCCAGGGGGGATGGTCCCCCCTGGAACCCCATGGGGGGGCGATGCCCCCCCACATCCCCCCGCTGGGGTGAGTGTACAGTCCACCTACATATCATATAGAACTGGGGTACAAACACGGCTAATACAATTTCATCTTTGAGACTAGAAGATCTGGCTCCACAACCAACAATATGAAGAAGGGAAAAGAGGTCTACGAAGATGTATGGTGCACTAGATGAAAAATAGAAGGACATCACAAGGATTAGTGCCTAGAATTTTGATTGTATTTACAATTAGGTGCACTGAATCCCCTCACCCAGGGAGGGATGCCTTGGTGTTGTATCTGTTAGACAAGAGGACATCGACGAGAAGAATGTGTATCCCTGCAGAAGCTGGTGTCAAAACCAGTCAAATTGTATTGTAAATTTTGTCGTTCGATAGGCCATGAAGAAAACGATTGCAGGGCTTACGAACTACTCCAAGAAAGGATTGCAGATATATTTTTCATGAAGGGAGAATAGCAACCAGTAGTACAACAGCACTAGCAGTACAATCAACAGAAGCCTCACTATCATCCGCAATCGCAGTATGATCAAGCGCAGTATGTTCAACCACAATATCCACAACCGTAATATCAACAAGCGCAGTACAGTCAAACGCAATATCCACAACCGTAGTATGGTCAACCACAGTACCAGCCATACAGGCCACTGTGAGGAGGTTTTAGAAGGGGGTTCCATGGAGGCCAAGGTTCCGGTGCCGGCCCAGAAAGAGTTGTTGGATGAGGTCGAGGACCAATCATATTTTACAATTCCAGTCAACAGGGGCATTACCAAGGGGGTTTCCCGAATCTAACACCATAGTGCACTTACTATAGCACTGCGGACCATGGTGTCGAATACTTTCCTCATCTCATCATGAAGTGGAAAACCAAGAACCTACCCCCGCCTCCACAAAATCAGAATCATAATCAGAATCTGCCACCAGTAGTACATAAGATATTGGCAAAGGTTAGAATTCAAACTATGACTGTTGGAGTAGTAACCTGAGGAGGAGCTATGACAAGGGTTGACAGGTCACATGCTATCGTCTGACCGACAACAATAAAACAATTCACATTCGAGGTAGAATTAGAAAGGGATATCCTCTTGAATGCACAAGAGCCAATGAGGTAGATGAGGCAGCCACCTATTCACCAAAAAGAAGTCACTTATGATATTCCGCTGACATTCGACACGACGAATTTGCAGAAAAAGGATAACACCTGACAAGCCTTCCTGGAAAGTTTCCTGTAGTTGGAAAAAGATCAGGATGCATTGGCAGAGATATCCAACTTGTTTCATGAAAGGGAGGGTGTATGATAGGAGTGAATGGTCAATCGCATACATAATAGGAAGACATGAAGAGAGATGAGAATACCTACGCCAATTGGAGCATTCGATGTCGAATCCATTATATTAGACTTGGGGTCAGATGCTAACATTCTAACAAAAACAACCTGGGAAACAAAGGGGAAACCACAGTTGGCATGGTCCCTAGTACAACTGCGACTAGCGAATCAAAGTAAGGTCACTCCAATTGGTTGATTGTGTCAGGTCCCAATTGAGATAGAAGGACTCAAAACATACACATATTTTGATGTGATAGATATTGTCGACAACACAATCCTCGATCTAGTGCTACTAGGGATAGACTGGGCGATGGAGAATTAGGCCATCATCAATTTCAAGAAACGAACCATGTCATTTGAAAACCGTGAGATGAGGGTAGTCACACCTCTTGATCCCACAGAAGGGCAGGCATATGTTGAGTCGACAAGGGATGAATTCAATGAGGGATGGGATAGTCTCTACAACATATTTGAAGACTACATCAATCTAACTATGGATGGAGAGTTAAGATGGCGCAGTAGCATCTCATCATCGTCAGATTTAGATGAGGCACTTGAAAATTGGCAGAATCGGCTACATGAAGTATCATTTAGGAGGTGTGCCTGGATCACCCAATCACTGAGATGGGTAGCTATAGAAGAGTGCAAACTGCCAACATATGATGGGTTTCCCAACTTGCCTGCATTTATAACTAGGTTTGAAGAAAAAGTGGTAGAACCACAATGACTACTGGCCTTAGAGGAAGCCCTGAAGGCTGCACCAACACGATGGTGGGTGGTGCACAAGTCAACAATAACCATCTGGCCATTATGTCGACACCTAATGGAGGTTAGGTTTGGATACAATAAAGGATACTGAGGAAGGAAGTACAATGGAAGAGGAGATCCAAAGGATCATTTGAATTAATATCAAAGCGAATGGGGACCACGAGTGAAACACGAATGGGTCCACACGTTTATTCACAAATTGGAAGAAGTACCACGAAGCTGGTATATCACAGTAGAACTGTGACGTGGAACAACCTCATGGGAACAACTAATTATTGGCCTTAGCTAAAAAATCAGTTTCTCCAACAAAAACCCCTTCATCCACAGCACGTTACAGGAGGTACGTGAGAAATTACTCGAAGGAGTTCCGATAGAGAAACCTATGGAAATTCAGTGGACTACGACAACAAAAATGTTGATGGAATTCTACAATATAATAGGAGAACTAGATGATGAGGATGATCCAAGGGCTACATATATACCATATTTAGAAGGAAGTTGCAGTGTCGAGGCACCAGATATGCCTTCCAACAAGTTTCAGCAGCCATTGCAAATCAAGAAAGTGAACATTGGGTCAGAAAAAAATCCCAAGTTCGTGAGCATTGGATATTATTGGGACGAATCCACCATTGCCAAGATGACGGACCTATTGCATGAGTTTTAGTACTTGTTCCCGAAAAAAAATTTGGAGATCAAAGGGATTTCTGGGGATTTAGGCGAGATGAAAATCTCACTGAAACCTAATGCGAAACCAGTAAAGTAGCGACCTTACAGGTTGAATCTGAGGTATAAGGAGCGGGTAAAGGTTGAACTTGAGAGAATGTTGGAAGCAAGAATTATAGAACTAGTGGAGGAATCAGAGTGGATCAGCTCTATGGTGGTCCAAGATAAGAAAACCGACGAAGTTAGGATCTGTGTCGATTTAAGGAAGCTGAATGACACAAGCCTACACGATCCATTCCCTACGCCGTTCATGGATGAAGTATTAGAAGGAGTGGGAGGTCAGGAAATATAATCCTTCACAAATGGATTCTTAGGCTACCACCAGATAAAAATTGCAAAGGACTATCAACAAAAAAAATGTTCGTCACAGAATGGGGATTTTTTCAATATATGGTGATGCTATTTGGCCTCAAGAATGCACCAACAATCTTTGCAAGACTAGTAGTTATTGCGTTCAAGTATTACATCCATAAATTTATCACGGTATACATGGATGGATGGACAGTGTACAGGTTGGTCAAGGATCATGTTGGGAATCTAAGGTTGATGGTGGAAAGATGTCAACAACACCAGATTTCACTGAACCTGAAGAAGTGCATTTTCTGTGCTCCATTTGGGATTTTGCTAGGACACATTGTTTGCAGGGAAGGAATGTTGGTCGACCCTGCGAAGATCGTGATCATTGTCGACTTGCCACTACCAACAACAGTAAAGAAATTAAGAGTGACATTGGGACACATGGGATACTATAGGGAGTTTATCATAGGTTATGCAGCGATCACGGCACCGAAGGAAAAATTGTTGAAGAAAGATGCCAAGTTTGAATGGAATGAAGAGTGCCAGAAAAGTCTTGATATATTGAAATCAAATATGGTTGCAACACCCATACTAGTGTTTCCGGATTGGAGGAAGGAATTCCATGTTCATGTCGATGCATCATCAGTTGCACTAGTAGTCATATTGGCCCAACCAAGAGAAGGAGCGATAGACCACCCGATTGCACTCGCAAGTAGGAAGTTGTCTATTGCGGAGAAAAACTATACGAAAATGGAAAGGGAAGGTTTGGCGATGGTCTATGCCTTACAGAAGTTTTGACATTATCTCTTAGGGGGGCATTTTAAAATATCCACTGATCATTCAACACTCAAATACCTAGTGAACAAGCCTGTGTTGGGGGGGAATCTGTCGATAGCTATTATTCTTCCAGGATTTTGACTTTGAGATAATTGTAAATTCTAGGCCACTGAATGCAGGACCAGATAGTCTGTCCCATATAGAGTCAGGAGAAGAGCCAAGGAATATTGACGAAGGACTTCCTGATGCTCAGTTGTTCAGGGCTGGAATGGTTGATGATCATTACAAGCAAATTATTCAATTTTTGGCGAGAGGGAAGGCGCTGGAGGAATTCACTACCAACCAGAAGAAATAGTTAGTCGCCAAAGCTACGGATTTCCAACTGATTGCAGGGAAATTATATAAGATTGGACTAGATGAGATACTTTGATGATATGTCCTTTTGCATGAACAGGAAAGGATTTTAGCGGAAGATCACAATGGGATCGCAGGAGGACACTATGGAGGACGTGCCACTGCTAGAAAGATACTTCGAGCTGGACTATGGTGGCTGACGATGCATGGAGATGTCACGGACTACGCAAAAAGATGTGACGTATGTCAAAGGATAGGGAAGCCCTCACGAAGGGATGAAATGCCATTAGTACCTCAATTGACATTCTAGGCTTTTGATAAGTGGGTAGTTGAATTTTTGGGACCCATCAACCCACCAGGAAAAAGAACAGGGTCATGCTACATAATTACTGCGATATATTATTTGACGTGGTGGCTGAAAGTTGCACTGGTAAAGGATTGCATAGCTGTGACTACAACAAGATTCCTCTTCCATAACGTGGTCACCAGGTTTGGGTTCCGAAAGATACTAATGAGCGACCAGTGTACTCATTTTGTTAATCAGACAATCACAACGATGACATAGGAGTTTCAAATTCAACACAGGAAGAGCACCCCATATCATCCACAAGCTAACGGGATAGTTGAGGCATTCAACAAAGTCTTGGAGCATGCACTCAAGAAGGTGTGCAACACAAACCGTGATGATTGGGATTTGAAGGTTCCTACAATACTCTGGGCGTATCAAACAACTTGCAAATGATTGAAAGGAAAAACCCCATTCAAGTTAGTCTATGGATAGGAAGCAGTAATGCTAATGGAGTATATTGTCCAAATTCTACGCATCACAGTAGCTATAGATATGAGCGACGATGTAGCACTTGAATATTAACAGCTGGTGCAGTTGGTACAACTTGATGAGGATCGCTTTGTCATAGGATTCCATCAGAAAGTAGAGAAGGATGGACAGAAGGCTTGGAATGATCGCCACATAAAACAAAGCACTTCTAGCAAGGCGACATGGCTCTATTATATGACAGTAAGTTTTCAAAGCATCCAGGTAAGCTGCAAATGCATTGGTTGGGTCCTTATGTCATAAATATTGTTACCGATGGAGGTGCGGTGTAGTTACAAAGGTTAGATGGGACATTATTGACCAATATAGTAAATGAGAATTGGTTTAAACCCTATTGCCACGATCAGGTGCATCGAAGTTGAGAAACAAGTCTGTAAAAATGAAAAGCAGCAATAATGACAAAAAGTGGGAGCCATGGCAAGATCGATCATTTTTCGACATTTAGCACGTGAGAGTCAAGTAAGAGCATGATTACTACGGCTAAGCATCAACAGAAGACGTCATAAGCATATGATGACACACTTGAGGATAGAATCTGATGAATACGTGAAAGATTTAACCAATAACTTGATAATCATGCATCAAGGACACGAGGAGCAAGCATAAATATAAGCGAAGAGACTGAAGGATGAAGGATTATGTGGATTATGAAGAGAGTCATTAAGTCGAATGAGAAATTCCAAGGAAGTTGTGGAATAAGGAAGTGAGTAAGTTGCAATGGTGGATTTTGTTTCCAGTGGAAGCACCCAAGGTGAGCTAAAGGAAAGAATGACAAGTATTCATGAGCAACCTGCAGATGCATAGGAACAAGGTATCAAGAAGAACAAAGATGAGGTCTTACTTGAGATGTCTAAGCAAGTTTCGAGTGTTAGAAGAGCAACGGTCCCTCCGACCGCAGAAGGACCAAAAGAAAAGGTACGTCGACACCAACAAAGGATGATGAAATGTGTGAAACATATTTGTCGGAGCACTACGCCCTTTCCACAAGTTGGTGTTGTCGATAAAATTTTGTCCAGTCACAAGCCAAGGTCAAAGGTAACAGACAGTCGTGAAGGAATAGATGACGAAGGTTCCAAGAGACTGGAGGATGATTTCGAGAAGTACATGATAGCGACCAAGAGACTGGAGGATGAGTTCGAGAAGTACATGACAGCGAGCACCAAGCGGAAGGATCATCCTCAGAAGTACAGAACAGTGAAGGATGAGAATGGTTCCAGCAGAGCCCAACCAAGGTGGCTCGAGGGCGAGTCACAAGTGTGTGTTGGGGGCCTGTTGGCATGGGATTATACTGCATGAAGTGCAGAAGCCGATAGTAGTGAAGAAGGACCATGCGCAGAAGAAAGGACCACTCGTGGAGAACAAGGAACCGACGAAAGCGCAAGATTAGTTTAGTTAGTTAGAATGGGTCATTTGGTCCATTTTGTAACTGCCATAGTTTCCTATAAATATGACTATGATTATAATCCTAAGGGAATCCTAGAAGGAGATCATAAGTTGATCAATAAATGAGTGGATGACTTGTGTAATGTTTTTCTCTCCTTTCAACATGTTTTGTATTGATCTATGATAAGGTGTTTTGAACTATCCCTACGAAGGTTATACCGTAGGTTTTGATGAGTTAATGCATGGAGATGTTCGGATATGTCTATTTTGTCTTTTTTTGTGTTGAATAATGAATATTATGTCATGCTTAAATGTTGTTATGTAATTTATGATTGATGCGATCGCTAGTTTTACCCTACTAATGTGAATGTTAATTACATATTGAATATGTGAATGATGAATGTATGTTTGAATTACGAAGCATGAAGTGAAGATAAATATCTAGTTTATGTAGAGATAGAGTCAAAATAGATGCATGTCCTTTACCCACTGCAGAAAATTGGTTCCTGCAGCCCTCTTAACCATCTCGGGTGAGACTTCACTCGCTTCGCGGATGTTGTTGGAAAGGGTAAAACCTTTCTGGGCCGATGCTTAAGGGTGTTTGGTTGGTTTTTGTTGACAACAGCACGAAGTGAACCCCTGTCAACATAACTGTGTCAACAAGTGTCTCTTATGTATAATGACCACAATCGACTGCCTCGGCAACCAAAGTTGGGTTCCACGTCTGCACTTGGGCCCATATCTTTGTATTAAGTCTGTACACAAAGTGCTCGGCCTGGCATTGATCCTTGTACAAGTAGGAGACATACTTTACTAGTTTCATGAATATTTCATCATATTCGTCCACCGATAGACTCCCTTGTAATAGGGCATGAAAGGATCCAACTTGTTGTTCCTGGTAGAAGGTTGGCAACTACTTCCATTTAATGTTATCCACAAATAGTTCCCATGGAACAATGTTTGGAGTAAGGTGCAATTGTCTTTCTTGGTGTCCCCACCAATTCAAAGAATTGTCCTTCAGTTGAAATATGACTATTTTGGATTTTGATGTGGAAGTGTACTCCTACAATGTTAAGCACATAGTCATCCCCTCCAATCATGCCTTTGCTTGTATCCCTGGATGATCCCCTAAAAAATATAGAAGGCATTTTTTATGAAGCTCCCTCATGATATTCCGATGAGGAGGTCTATGGACTATGATCAATGCTACTTTGGGGCTTCCCTCCCTTAGAGACATGGCCTCCACTTCCACCTCCGGTGTAACACTTCCCCTTTGAATTCCCCTGAGTGTGTCATTTATTTCCTCTAGAGAGTGCAATATGAGAATGGTATCTGGCGATGGCATCAGTGCATTCTGTGAATATAGAGTTTTCATCGCTCGACCTCATCCCCGACCTGCTCACATCCTTACCAGGTTTATCCTGTATCATGGCATAATTTGGCAATTAGCACACGTTTTAAATCTTAACTAGGTCACTATTAAACACATACCCAAACCTACTAGAGTGAGTGAAAGTTTCTTTCTTTATTCACTCGTAAAAGGGGTTTAAATGATACTGAGGAAAATACCTCAAAGGGTGAGGGTATGAAGGCACTAATACATCCCTATGTCGACGTCACTATTGTGAATCATGAATAAGACACTCTGTCTTAGTTTACGTGGGGTAGCATCACATCGTCCTCATGCCTTCGAGAGTCACCAATGACTGTACCCACTTCTAGGGTCACACTTAGCGTGATCCGCTATATAAAACCTACTATGTCTATCAATCTCTCAATTTGGATTTAACTCGATGCCATTTGTAACCCATACCCATCTCGAACTAAACTTGTAATTTAGAACTATAGGGTTAATTATAGGTTGATTACTGGGCTGGTGCAAGCTAATGCTGGCCACTCATGACGCGTTAGTCGCAATGGACTCCTGGAAAAACAGAAATCTGAACGTCAAAAAGCAATATTAGAGCTACCTACACAACTTTTTGGAATTTGGCTTAAGAAGATGAAACATAGACAATCGGATTACCTTCCGGAATATATAAATATTATTTATGGAAATAAAATATAACTCCCAAAAAATGGGGTTATCCTAAGGTAGGCATGTTATTTTTATAAGAAAACATAATGAATATGTTTGCATTAGTTCCCTGGTTCGGTATGAAAATGGTGGAATTTTGTGAAAAAAATTATATACAGTCATAGATAACAAGTCATTCTAGTTCAGCGCTATTTTTCCATATTTATTTATTTTAATTTTAATTTTTTTTTAATTAAAGACTGTAATGACTAGGTCGAGCACTAGTCCACAACATCATGGTCTTAACATAATCAATGAACTTTTTTTTTTTAGGATGTATGTCTTTGTGTGTACTTGTGTGGGTTCTTTTCTGTTTTCAAAATAGGTGAGCCAATCAAAAGTTATAGACGAAAGAAATAACCTACTTTTTGTGTAAGATTGACGTTAGTGGAATTGAAATTAATTAAAAAATAGAAACAAATAATAGATTTAATAAAAAATTACATATTCGAAATCTGCACACATAGTTCTACAACTATGTGCAATTTCATTAGCAGTGGACTAGTGTAGCATACGCAAAATCATGCTCGAAACAAAAGAAGTTACAGAATAAGATGTATTTTGTTATAACACAGTCCCCCACTTGGTTTGGCAACCTGAACCTAGAACCATAGCGGCCAAGTAATCCACCACGTTGGTGGGAAAGGAATTACCCGCCAAAACTTAAAAATTTAAATGGCATGTGTGCGTTGTTTTAAATGCGCATGTGCATAAATAGTGCGTACGCACTAATAGTGCGTACGCGCTATGTAGTGCGTATGTGCTATGTAGTGCATACACGCTATTTAGTAAAATCAGACCAAACCATAGCTCAAGCACATATGCATCCATACAAAAATCCTATTGAATGGATGAAGATGATGATGACGAAGATGATGATGATGATGATGATGATGATGATGATGATGAAGATGATGATGATGATGATGATGATGTTCATGATGATGTTCATGATGATGATATTGATCATGAAGATGATGACCAAGATGATGATGATTGTTAGCACTGAAATTGTGCTAGGTTCTGTGGCAAGTTTCATGGAAATAAAAGTGCTTCATTGTCATCAAAATCCTCGTAGGGAGAGCCAGCTCACATGCCACATCCTTAGAGATGGAAGAATTCGGATTATGCACGATAGATTTATCCAAGGGCATGGTAATCCTGGCGTCCATGCTACTTTGGATGCATAGTGGCGGGTAAAAACGCCAGACACAGAAAGAAGCATGTAAGGATGGTGTAGATCAAACGCCTTGAAGATCGACAACAGTGAGCACATGGTGCAAATGAAGTTGTGGGTGATCTAACACATGGGCAGACAGGAACCGGCAGGCAAGTTCTTGAAGCAATTAACCACGAAGATCAGCAGGAGGAAAGATCTATGGTGTATAGCCACCGCACTGATCCAACTTGCGCGAAAGGTGTTATGTTTCAAATCGCCACGGTCGGAGTAAGAGATGTGCATCTGTCAATGGTGCAGATCTACTGGAGGCAAATTAATGGTGTAGGATGACTGCGCTAATTTTTCTCATGGGTAGGTTAATCCCGTTTCAAATTGCTGCAGTAGGTAAAAGATGCATCATCCGACGATTAGGATTTGATCAAAGATCTTACCAATGGCTAGGAATGCTTTGAAAGATCAAATGGTCGATTGGAACAGGTGTGTCGCTGAAATGGAAAACTAGAGAGGCTGAAATCTACGGTCCCGACCCAAGCTCAAGTTTTCACATATGAAAGACACCTTCGCTAAAAATCAATGATTGCTGTGTGGGATGAGCCACCTCAGCGCAGTCAAATGTCCTTTCTGTATGGCCTGAAAATTACGACAAAATATGTCTGATGTCATTTCAAGCCTCAGTCATCATCCCAAATCATTTGGAGGATCCAGTCAGAAAATCATAGTGGAATGATTCGCATGGGAACGCCATCGTTATGAGTTTTTATAAACCTGATCTCCTAAGCTTGCAACTCACAGCTGAAAAAGGTGGCGAGTTCCTCTATCTTGGTATTTTTTGCAGTATGTATCAAAGCATGGAGAGAGAACAAGGAGATGAAGTAGTAATTATACGAGAACATGTGTTGTTCGAGATGGAGGAAGAACACGTTTATTTACCTCCCATAGTTCGCGATCATGTGCGAGATGGTTCCGTCTGTAAATCAGAAGATCCCTAGGAAGGACAGACAGATGGGAGGTTGCAGCAGCAGAGAAAGAGGGAAGAAACCTATGAAGAAGGCAAGCAGGAAATCGGCCAAGAGGTGGAAATTATCAAGGATCTAATACTCCCTACGGAAGGGATAATTTCTACTCCTCTACCGAAAAGACACCAGGCAAAAGATTCTTTCGATGTGGGTGATTTTATTGACTGGTATGGTTAAGTGAAAACCCAAGACTAAGGTGGCAGCATTTTTATGTTATTTACATTTCACCACCCGTCAAGTCTGTCTATTGGCTACAGGTGTACATTCCATCTCTCCAATTTTGAAGGTTAAGGCGGTCCATAACCTATTTTGAAATGCGGTATGGCTTAGTGGTGTATGACATGGGCAAGATCAGTTGGGTCTGGTCTGTTATAGGTAATTTTTTTTTCTACATCAAGCTATCACAAGTGATGAGATAGGCCTAGTAAATAGCAGTTCCAGCTTTAAATATTTTTGTTCGGTATGAAGAGTTCAAAAGATAATCTATGAAGTCATTCGACCAGAATGGAAGCCATAAGCTAGGGCAGTTTCTTACTGTTTGTGTATTTTGTTTAAAAGTAATTTGGCCATGTAATGAAATGGCCCCGCAATTGTAAATGGCAGTTAAGCCGGCCTCATAGATATTTTGTTTTGTAATAGTGACAGTAAACAATGCCTTGATTTGGCTGTTAGATAGGTGTCATATGGTTGTAACTGTTTTTTGTTCAGAAGGAGCTGATCCTAGAGCTCGGAGACATCTATAAATACATTTGTAATCGAAGGCAGAAGGGTTGAAAATCTTATTTGAAAGCTTTTGGTATTTCGAGGATTAGTCTGTAAGAAATTTTTGAGATGTTTTAATAAAGTTTGTAGAGCCGAAGCCTGCATTTTGACAAGGATTCCTGTCTAATTAGTCTGGTAGTCTGTATTTTCCTTTCTCCCATGTGAAATTGTGTTTCTCTCTTTGTTATTCCATTCTGTGTTATTTCTTTCATGCTTGGATCAGGGTAACGGTTAAGTGGAATTCATAGAAGTTATGCTCCGCTTAGGATTTTTCAAGTATTTCACCAACATATTCTACTAAAGTTGATGTAGGATTCATCTTGGTATGCCTTACATTGATGGACTGTTTCTTTCCTCTTCTGTTCCACAAATTAAAACTCTTTGACTACTAGCTGCTTGCTACCTTGCCCTTGAAAATGCGTTTGCAGAATCTTTTGTAAATGATGTTTCAGATTTTGTTAAATGTGACTCCATTGCCCAAACGAAATTCATATGTTTTCAACCAAACAGTGCTTGAATCATTTTTGTTCCGAACAGAAATCTGATCTTCTGTATAATTGTTGTAATTGAATATCTTGGCCGTGAATGCTGGTGTTTCTTTTTCATTATTGACAATCTTGATTATTCCAGTCTTTTCATGATATTTTAGAGAGAGCCCGCAC
The DNA here is from genome assembly GCA_027924585.1 of Larix kaempferi. Classification (NCBI taxonomy): domain Eukaryota; kingdom Viridiplantae; phylum Streptophyta; class Pinopsida; order Pinales; family Pinaceae; genus Larix; species Larix kaempferi. The sequence goes on from BSBM01000259.1 coordinate 2,683,645, forward strand.
TGCCTATGATGGGTCAGTAGCACAGGCCAAATATTGGTTAGTAGTTACCCAGAATTACCCTCTTTCAGCCTAGGGGGTCAATTTTGGTGTTAAAAAATTGGCGTCGTTGCCGGGGGCCTAAAATTTTCATCATCCCTGGGAGAACAACAAAGGGGCAAATCTAACTGTTGATGGTGAACAACAATCAGACAATGAGTAGGTTGTACCATTCACCCGTTGACTCCAATCAAGATTCAATTCAAGTTGTAGACTCCATTGGAGAACGAGCTCAACTGCCTTAAAAATGGAAGAATCAAGGTTCAGGTATCAAAGCATCAGTCCTTTCAAAGAAATCTTGTTCTTCTTTATCAACCTCCTTCTACCTCTATGTATATATATCAAGAAAATTTTGTTCACCGGAGAGCTCTAGGTCATGAGAGATTCTCTTTTGTATATGCTTCTCTAGATCTCTTACAGATGTATATCCTCCTTTAAATCCTAGAGTTGATCCCATTCTTTCTCCTAAAACATACAAGATCCATGGCCAACCTTGTAAATCCCATGAGAATGAGGCTGAAGAATTCCCCCCTGTACATACTCCTTTTCCTCCCACATCTAAACTAAGATATGGCCCTTTGAAGCTGCCCCCTTTTCTTCATGAATACCCTGTCAAATACCACAAATACCTTCCCATATTTGATGGAGAATCTGAAAACCTAACTGCTAAGAAACATCTTCAAAGATTTGAGCATTTTTTGGATCTTTTTGAAGTGGAGCATGATGATGTTTGTATGAGGGATTTCGCCAAATCCTTCCAGCGAGATGTGAAGAAATGGTTTGGCCGTTTGCAACTAGAGTCTATAGACACATGGCAGAGGTTTTCTGATGTTTTTTTGGAATTTTGGGGTAAGAGAAGGTCATGGGAGCTAGTGCTTTCAGAATTTTACTCCCTGAGAATGCAGGAAGGGGAAATCATGTCCAACTTTAACAGAAGGTTTGCAAGTTTTTATTATGATATGCCAAGGGAAATTCGACCCCTAGAGAACACTGCCAAGTTACACTATGCATCTATCTTTCCTTATGACTTATCGTTTCTTCTTTTGGAGAGAATTTCTTCAAATCTATAGCACATGTTTATTGATGCTTTGGAGGTTGAGGAAAACCTTAGAGTGTCTAGAAAATTATCAAGTAAATATAATGACGAAAAGATTGAAGAGGATCCAGATTTGAAAAGAGGCATAAACAAGGAGAACTTGCTTTGCATTCCAATGTTTCCCAGGATGTACAGAGAGAGGACTAGCCTAGGGATGTACCAGAAGAAGGTAATTCTGATCCGTTTAAAGAAAATTATAATCAACCTACTAAGATTTCTGGAGGTAATGGTATTAAAGAGAATTTCAGTCCACCTAAGTATGATGAGTATGATGATTATGAAGAAGACTGCTCTAGTATTGAGTCAGCTGAAAACTTTATCGGTTCTAGGACAGTTAGTGAAGAAAATCTAGTCTCTGTCCATGATCAAACCTATGAAAAGAAACATGCTAAAAGTGATTGCTCACCCCTCTATTATGCCTCATTTGAATTGATAAAACAAGGAATCAAGGCTTCTAATAAAAAACAGAAGTCTAAAATGGAAAGTTTCCAAGTCTTTTTTGAGAGTGATGATAAAGAGGAGAGGAAAGTATGTACTAAATCCCAAGGAGCAGAAATTTTCCATAGGGAAGAGAAGTACCAAACAGAAAATCAAACCCCTCTTTCACACTTGAAAATTTCCTATCAAGAAGAGTTTGTTGCACTTAATTTTATTGAAAAATTTAATAATATTCCTGCTGTGTTTAATAGAGAGAAGCAAGTTCCCAATTCTGAGATTTTAGATGAAATTGGTGATTACCTTCATATCTATGTTTCCGAGAGGGATGAAAATTTTCTTCAGTTTTGCCAGTTGTCATACGATTTTGAAGAAGATCCATATAGTTAGATGAGTTTTTCTCCATGTCATTCAACTTCAAATTCTTGTTACCTAGAGGGAATTTTTTTCTTTAATACATTTGAAGGTCATGATGCCATTTCGATTGAAACCAAAGAGCTTCAGTTCTATCAGTCTAATGTACGTATGTTCGATTGTCTAATACCTCCTGATAGAGAAAATGAATATGCTTTTCAAAATTTTTATGAAACTCAGTTTGGAAGATGGCAAGTAGAAGTGCCGTTTGATTGGCCTCATTGTGACATATATAATGTGAACAATCAGCAAGAACCCTTTGAAGAGACTCTCATGATTGGTCATAAAGACGTAGGACTCTTCCATTTTATTGAAGATCCTTTTGCTAAATTGCTGGAATCATCAGAGAAGATAGAGGCTATGTTGCTCAAGAATGCAGGGATTGAAAAATATTTTCAATTGGGGTTATCATTTGCTGAATTCTTTTTTTGGGTTGGAGAAGCTGAATCTGAATTTCAGTCTGGAAGTCATTTGCTTGACTAGCTTCATTGGGAATATGTGATCACCTGATTTGGCCCTTATGATCAGCAAGTAGGATAGGAAATCATTTGTATATAAATAAGCTTGAAGGTCGAGCATTTTCATTAATTTCAGTGAAATAAGATAGGTAGGAAGAATAGGTTTGCTCAGCAAGCATTTTTTTAGTATATACGGGTTCAATTTTTTAGTCGCAGTTTTCAGATGAAAGACAGGTTACAGGTTGCAGTTGACAGGGTTGGGAGCCGCCCAATGGATCAAGAACTTGGTCTACGGGTTCTTTGCTACCTCAAAGGGAGGATAGCATCCCCGGCTAGAGCCAGTTGTTAGCACTCATATTCTGCTAGGCTCTATGGCAGGTTTCATGGAAATAAAAGTGATTCATGGTCATCAAAATCCCTGTAGGGAGAGACAACTAACGGGCCACATCCTCAGAGATGGAAGAATTCGGATTATGGGCGATAGATTTATCCAAGGGCATGGTAATCCTAGCATCCATGCTACTTCGGATGCATAGTGGCGAATAAAAATGCCAGACACGGAAAGAAGTATATAAGGATGGTCCAGATCAAACGCCTTGAAGATCGACGACCCTGAGCACATGGCACAAATGAAGTTGTGGGCGATCTAATGCATGGGCGGACGGGAGCCGGTGGGAAAGTTCTTGAAGTAATTAATGGAGAATATCAGTGGGAGGAAAGATCTATAGTGTACAGCCACCGCGCTGATCTAACTTGCATGAAAGGTGTTATGTTTCAGATCGCCGCGGTCGGACTAAGAGCCATGCATCTTTCAATGGTGTATATTTACTGGAGGCGAATTAACGGTCTAGGATGACTACATTGATTTTTCTCACAGGTAGGTTAACCCTGTCTCAAATCGCCACACCAGGTAAAAGATGCATCATCCGATGAACAGGATTTGAGAAAAGACAGGACCAACAGCTAGGAATGCTTTGAAAGATCAAACGGCCGATTGGAACAAGTGTGTTGCTGAAATGGAAAACTACAGAGGCTGAAATCTACGGTCCTGACCCAAGCTCAAGTTTTCACAGATGAAAGATACCTTTGCTGAAAATCAATGATTGCTGTGTGGGCTGATCCACCTCGACACAGTCAAATGTCCTTTCTGTATGGCCCGAAAAGTATGACCAAATATGTCCGATGTCATTTCAAGCCTCAGTCATCATGCCAAATCATTTAGAGGGTCCAGCCAGAAAATCATAAGGGAATGATTCACATGGGAACGTCGTCATTATGTTTTTTTATAAACCTGATCTCCTAAGCTCGCAACTCACGTCTGAAAAAGGTGGTGAGTTCCTCTATCTTGGTATTTTTTGCAATCTGTATCAAAGCATGGAGAGAGAACAAGGAGCTGAAGTAGTAATTATACCAGAAC